>JAGDQO010002042.1:0-514834 GCA_018342035.1 Solanum appendiculatum | reverse complement strand
CCTAGCTCGGGGGGTGGTAGGCCCGTGTAACCATATTGAGGGGTTTGTACCTCTTTCGCCTCTCAAGGGGGTGGTAGGCCTTGGAAATACTATATTGATGGTCACTCGCCACACATGTACTACGTCCCACTAAATATGATTTTTATGTAAGCATCATTATACATATCATTTCATTAATATGCTATCTATTGGGTATGATTACGCATTTTTCCTATCATGTCCATCTAATGTAGCATTGCATTGCATCCCATATACTTAGTACATTCAAATGTACTAACGCATACTCTATGCCTACATGATGTCACCATGTAGGGACCGGAGCACCGCTTGACCATCCTCCTCCGCGTGGCTAGTACGATTTTCTATAGTGGTTATTGGTGAGTCCTCCATTTCGGGGACGTTGCTCATGATCATTTGCTATGTATAAAACTTTTCCTTTCTAGTTATGTTTTGACTATGAGGGTGAGCCCGGTAGTTTGTCTTGGCCCCCACTAAGTACTCATGTTTAGAGGTGGTGTTGGACAAGTTGTGTATTATGCTTGAGCTTGACTCATCTATGGTATTTATGTATCATTTCTTTTTTTTTTCTTGCTCCCTTAGTCCCGATTTCCCCTTGATTATGCTTATCGCTTATGGTCATTTAATTGCTTCCGCGACCAAGGATGTGTAATGATACGCTATGAGGCTTGTTTGGGGTTCCTTCGGGTTCCCCATTCGCCGGTCACATCTAGGCCCTAGGCTTGGGTCGTGACATAGAGTTAGCTGGGGGCATGTCCCAGCAACTCAAGCCAGTTAGAGGCTTTCAAACATAGATTAGATTCAGCTTGAGTCATTGGTGTTGTTTTTAGTCATCACTAAACTCTTCGAATATTATATATATGCATTCAGACATGCTGGGCTTTTTCCCAATTTTAGACATTAAACTAATTTAAGCTTCTGCACAATATTGTTTTAATTGAGTTTGTCTAGATATGTCATGCCATGGGTTAGCTTGGGTCACTCGTGACACTAAGCACCATGTTGCGCCTAGGGGGTAGCCTCGGGGCGTGACAAACTTGGTATCAGAGCATCAGGTTCAAGAGTCCTAGGGTGTCTAAAAGTCACACTAAGTAGAGTCTCTTTCATGAGTGTGAAGCGCGCCACACCTATGAGGGAGATGCTAGGAAGTGTTCTAAGAAAAACTTCACTTTCGTTGCTATCTTTATCGTGCGTTGTATTGTGATTCAACTTCTCCCTTATAATCTATCATTATGCATTTCAGATCATGCCTCATCGCATAGCTAACACATGGTTCCTCCAATCCCGAACCATGAGGTTACGAATGTAGAGTTCCGTATTGCGATTCAGATGTTGGCTCAGACCGTAGCCAACCGAAACAATCAGCTGGCCTAAGTTCCTGCAAACCACACTGGTGGATCATCTGCAGCTAGGGTTCAAGACTTTGTTCGTATGCATCCGCCAGAGTTTCTAGGCTCGAAGGTTGGTGAGGACCCACAGAACTTCATTGATGAGATCAAGAAGATTCTTCAGGTAATGCAAGTGACTGGTACTGATAGTGTTGAACTAGCATCCTATGATGTAGCTCATATCTGATTCACACAATGGAAAGAAAATAGGGGTGCGAATGCAGCTCCGATGACATGGGACTGTTTTACTGGAGCTTTTTTGGATAGTTTCTTTCCGAGAGAGTTGAGGGAGGCTAAGGCTCAGGAGTTTATGAACTTGAGGCAGGGTTCGATGTCCGTCTAAGAATATGGACTAAAGTCCACTCAGCTCTCCAGGTATGCTCCACATATGGTTGCTGATCCAACAACACAAATGAGAAAGTTCTTATTTGGGGTATCCAATCTGGCGAAGAGCGAGTGTAGGAATGCTATGTTATTAGGGGATATGGACATCTCTAGACTAATGACCCATGCTCAGTAGGTTGAGGTTGATAAGCTTAGGGAGATGGCTAAGGATAACAAAAAGGCTAGAACAGGCAACTATGAATACTCTCAGCATAGGTCGGAAAGTGGAAATTGCTCACAAATTCAGCAGAGGTCTACAGCCCCAGCGCCTTCATTTGCTAGCGCTCCGTCCCCCAGGTTTCGACAGGATCAGAAAGGAAGGGCATTAGGCTCTAAGTCTCATGAAAGTGCTTCAGGTAAACGGACTTTTCCATCTTGCCCAAAGTGTGGTAAGAACCATCCGGGTGAGTGTCTTGCTGGTAGAGAGGGGTGTTTTTGGTGTGGTCAGTCTGGTCATAGGCTGAAGGATTGTCCTTCTGCTAGGCAAGGACAAGGAGGTAACAGGGCTCAGTCTACGACTTCAGCAGCACCAGCAGGGTGCCTCATCTGGTACATGTGGTGGTCAGCGCCAGCATAGGTTGTATGCTCTTCAGGCTCGCCAAGACCAAGAAGATTCTCCTGATGTAGTCACTGGTACGTTACAAGTCTTTAGTTTTGATGTTTATGCATTGTTAGATCCAGGGGCTACAGTTTTGTTTGTTACTCCTTATATAACAGTAAACTTCGGTGTTAGTCCAGAAACTCTCTCAGAACCCTTCTCAGTATCTACTCCAGTTGGTGACCCATTAATAGCTAGACGGGTAAACAAAGAAGGTAACAACCATATTTTTGCAAGATTATATAAAAGATAAAAATAACAATTCAATATTTCAACCCTCCCAAAAAAGGTATAATATTGATAGAAAATTTGAATATGTACATTTTAGTTTAATTAATAGTTTCTCTCTATAAAATAATCTTAATATTAAAACAACATTAATACTTGCCCTTTTTCGTAATTTGACTCTCAAAAACACTTTTTAAAAAACTAACCAAATGTAATTTGCTTATCAAAAACACTTTTCAAATGAATTAGCCAAACACAAATTGCTTTTTTTCAATAGCATTTTTCTGAAAAGCCATTTTTTTAAAAGTGTTTATAAAAATAAGCAGTTTTTAGTAGCAATGCCAAACTGGTTCTTAATTATGGTTATAATGTTAATTTAATATAATCTTGATCTTTAAAAATTAAATAGGATACATATCTCTCATCTAAATGTACACTTGACAAAATATAAAAAATATAATGAAAAAGAATCAAATTCCTTCAAAACAACTTCAATTTTATTTTAAAAAAAACGATTTGAGTGGAAGAAAAAAAAATCAAGAACAGACATTAAATACGTGGACCCCACAATCCACTTTAATTGTATCTTTAGTTTAATTTTGTTGGGATCATTTTATCTTTATTTTTATTTTTTTTCATTTGCAAAGTACATAAATAGCCCACAATTCCAAGTGTCAAAATATTAATGGAGACTCACACAACTTTGGTTGGTTGTGCTTCTACCATGCTAAATTTTTTCCTATTTTACCCTTCATTCTCTATATTTGAAAGGTAAAATAAAGAATGCCCTTTCCAATACATCTTCATATTACTTTCTATCTTCCATTTATAAAGATGTGAATAGTAATTCTCTAAATTTGGAGAACTACTATTCACCTCTCTATTTCACTTTTTGATTAATTTAATATTATTTCTAATAATTTTCTAATGTAATATAACATCTAAAAATATATTATTGACATGTTATTATATCCACCCAAATTAATAATTTTTCTATTTTATTTTTAAAAAAAATTTGTCACTTTAAATATGTAATTTAAAATTATTTTAATATTATTTATATTATATATGACTATTAATTAAATCTTTAATATTTGTAATTATTTTATAAATAATATAACATCTAAAAACATATTATTGATAAGTATACTACTTCCCTCCCGAATTAAAAAAAAATTCTAATTTAATTTTTAAATTTTTTTTTTCACTTTAAATATATAATTTAAAATTATAATTATTTTTCACTATGAAGAATGCACAAAATTTACATGATAATTCAAGCAATCTACTTTTATGTTATAGTGATAAATTATTAAACTAAACTTTTTAATGAGCATGAAAATACTTGATGCAATAGTTCAAAATGGAATAGGGGAAGTAAATTACTACACGAAATAATTGGATACAAGATGAAATTGTTAATTTGAACAATTTTTAGCTACGCATAAAAAATAAGGACAAAAAATTGCTCATTTTGAACTCTGTAATGCATTAATAAAGCATTTATGGAAGCAACGTATTAGTTTTGAAAGTTGAATATTTATGTAAAATTTAAAATAATTTTTTTTTATGATGCAATTTTTATTATGTAATTGTATTTCATCAATGATTCCACTTTTATTTTCATTGTTCGTTAATATGTATTATATATAATCTTTGTTGCAAATTTAGAATAAAATATAATTTTATATTAAATGAAGAATTGGAAAAGAATAAAAAAATTTATTACATGAAGATTATATAGATTATAGGGTGATTATTTGCAAAAAGAAAAAAATTATTTATATTATGAGAAAAAGATTCTTTTTTAGAGAGTAAAATTGTAATTTGATTGGAGTTGGTTGTCTGAAAAAATAGAGAACTTTATATTTGGAGAGTAAAATAGAGAATAGGGTTGGAGATGCCCTAAGCCTGTTATCTATATTCAATGGTGAATATAATGTCTCCGTGCATTTTTACATGTCACTATTTGACTTGACACATCTATTAAGAAAATAATTATTGATATGTGCATTTTACCACACTATCCTTATTAAATGATGTTTTGTGTTAGGTTGAAAAAATGATTTGGAGAAAAAAATATTTAATGATGAGGATAAAATATGAGAAAAAAATTATTTTTTCTTGATATGTCAAAAATGACAAGTAAAAATGAAGATCTATTTTAGAAATAAGTGAGAAGTAAAAGTAAACAGAGGGAGTATATAATTAATAATCAAAATATGAAGATAGAACTTGCTAAATATCTTTTAGGCCAAGGATACATATGTGAAACCATAAATAAAAATTATATTCCGTATGAAAAAATAGTCTTTATGTTTTGGTACGGGGTGCTCACGAGACAACTACTATTCATATTAGTGGTCCAATTTAGGCTCTACAATATAATTTCCCATGTTTATATAGCTATTAAGAGCCTATTTAATTTAGTTTTTACCTTATGATTTATAAATTAAAGTCATAAGTTAAAATTTGTTTGAATTAACTTAATTTTTAGTTCTTTTAAATCAAGAAAAAAATTAAGAAATTCTAGCTTTGAATTTAAAAGTTAAGGATAGTATCAAATAATAGCTACAAAAATTCAAATTTCATGTCTATCCACGAATTCATTAAATTTCTTAGTAATAAAAATTAAATTGAGAAAATTATTTTTTCTTAACATTTATTACTATACTAAGTGTCTGTTTGGCATTACTGTTGAGAGGCCAAAAGCACGACCAAAAGCATTTATTTTGAGAAAAAAAATACTCTTTTTTAAAAAAAATTAAGGTGTTTGACTAATCAACAAAACTATTTTTAAATGGAAGATGGGAAAAAATTGAAAATTTCTGCTTCTTAAAAAAAGAATAAGCAGAAAATTATTTATTTCAAGACCAAAATATCCCTGCTATATATACATATTTATCAATATATCCCTTACATTCATTTATTTTTGTGGTGAAATTTTCGTATGTAGTGATTTAATTTGTGGAATGATTTTAAAATTTATTTTGCTTGATGTTTTTAATTATATTTAAATCATCATGTTAATATTATATCAATATTTAACTTTTTTATGCATCTATGTATAATATTGATTGAAAATTTGAATATGTATATTTTAATTAAAAAATTTATAATAGATATTTAAAATAATTTTCATTCTATAAAATAATTTTAATATTAAAAGTTCATTGATACTTGTCTTTTTTCGTAATTTGACTCTCAAAAGTACTTTTTAAAAAAGATTAGCCAAATATAATTTGCTTGTCTAAAACAATTTTCAAATGAATTATCCAAAAGGGAATTAATTATTTTTTTTCTCATTTTAACCTTACAATTGGTTTATTTTTAGAGAGGGTAAACAAGTTTGTAATTTTCTTTTTAAAAAAATGAAAGGGGTAAATTAACTTTTAAAAAATAAAAATAAACAACTAATATGGGGCATAATTTTTACAATTTAAAACCTAGACCTACAATATACCAATAGCCGCCTCCTGATTTTATATATTATATTAAAAGCATGATGACTCTGAGAAATGTTATTTGAACCTTTTGCCCTTCATTAAAATATCCTGCTTCAGACAAAACCAACTTTTCACTATTTCCCTACAATTATTAAAGCATTATTTTAATAATATTAAATATTGATTATAATAAACATAAAAATAATTAAATAGAGAAGATTTTCTTATTATAATTAAATTTCTATATAAAGAATTTTTTTTCAACTAAAATAGACTTAGATTAAAAAAAATAGTCGATAGGCAAAAAAATAGATTTGAAACATCCCATATTAATATAATATAATAGTATTAATGAGCTAATGTATGCTTTAATTTTAATTTTACATAGAGGGTATATGCATATTGGTCTTTGATATATGCATACTGATCTATCAAAAGTTTTTTTTAAAAAAAAGTCTTTGAAACATGTGTTAATTGTTAGGAGAAACATTTCATCTAAAAAAAAGTCTTTGAAACATGTGTTACACTTGGATAGCTCTTTTCATTATGTTATTATTGTTTCTATTTTATGAGCATTTTTAAAGTTACATTATTGTCTTGTCGCGTCAAATTTATTAGAGAAGTCATATATTTATTATATAAGCATTTTCTTATTGGTTAAACCGAAAATCGAACCGTTAAGGACCAAAACGGATTAAAAAAATCTTATTGGTTTGGTTATTGATTTAGCGTATTTAAAAACCAAAAACCAATAAACCGAACCGATAATATGTAAAACCGAACTGATGCACACCCCTATCTATGATTAATCAATTGCATATTAATTTTGATTAGTCATTTCAAATAGACTTTTTTTTAACTTCCCACTTGATGTCTAGAACCCACATTCATTCCCAATAAACTTAAATTAGGCTCAAGGGGAACAAAACTTAAAACAAGCTCAAGAAATACTATTGTAATGAATGCAAATGTGTGCTAATAGATGGAAATATATTGTATGTTGGTTTGACTAGGATCGGAGTGAATTTTATTGTGTTGAATTGAAGTAGAAGTCTCAGTATTATTTATTGTTGTTGTAGAAATTTAATTTTATAAACAGTTTTCCAACATACAATATATATATATATATATATGTATGTATATATATATATACATATATGTATATTATATGATTAGAAATATCATATCAATCACATAGGCGGAGCTAGGTGGGGTTCGTGGGTTCGAACGAACCCATTAGCTTTTTCGTAGACTCTATATTTGTATTAGAAAATTAAATAAATATATATGTATATTAATTTGTGAACTCTTAACAAAATTGATTGACAACTCAGTGGTAGTAAGGGGCGGTGGAAATGCCTTTCATACTAATGTTGTAGGTTTAAAGCTTTCTCTTTTTTTTTTAAAGGAAGTGCATGTTTTGCAGTATTTTTCTATTCTGCCCTAAAATTTAGATCCCAAACTCCTAATTTTGCCTCCATTTCTGATCAATCAGCTTTGGAGTAATTACTGCAGTAAATTTTTTTATCAATATAATAGGGAGCTTATAAAACTCTCCCTAAATAAGTGATTTTACGAATTGTTGGGGTTTTTAACCGCCGTTACCAAAAGACCTCCACAAACAGTTTACGACGGATACTATTGCGAGTGTTTTCAAGACCGCCGTGACAACAATTTGTGCGGGTCAACGATCGCCACAATATATAAATTTGACCCTTGCAAATAGAGCCTTTTTGGTAAAAAAAATTTCTATTAAACATATTTTTTAAACGCATTATTTTTTTTATAAAATATTATTTTTAAAGAAGATGAGGAATTGGTTGAAGTGCCTGGTGGTGGGAAGGAGGTGTTCACGGTTTGAGTAAAAATCAATCCAAATTTAAAAAATGGAACCAAATTGACTTTTAGTTGACTTGATTTGATTTTACATTTTTTAAAATAGATCATTTTTAATTTGATTCCGATCTTGTTCCAAAAAATCAAAGAAATAACAAATGGGAATTTTCGCATATAGCCACTCAAAATATTTTAATTATGCTAAAGTTTGCTAATTATGATTCGTAGCTACATGTTAGGGGAGGAGATAGGCGAGCGAGATTGGGAGAGGGAGGAGAGAGGCGAGTGAGAGAGGGCAGTGTATGGAGAGAGGTGAATTGTGTTTGTATATCGGTTAGTTAATTGTATATATGTAACTAGTATGTATATGTATCAATGATTATATTTGTATACCTGCATACAATGTGTATCCGTATACAATTGAATCTAGTTCAAATATTTGTATTTGTATATCCAATCTCTCTCTCGCTGAATACAAACACAAATTATACATTTGTATTTGTATAATTTGTGTTTGTATAAAGCGAGAGAGAGACAGACACGAGAGAACTGGACAGGAAAATATTTGTATTTGTATAACTATAATTGTATAGGGCGAAGAGATATGCATTTGTATTTGTATATCCAGTTTCTCTCTTGCTTTATACAAACACAAACACAAATTATACATTTATATTGTATAATTTGTGTTTGAATAAAGTGAGAGAGAGACTAGCAGAAGAGAATCGAGAGAGAGACTGGGAAGGAAGAGGAGAAGGGCGAGGGAGAGATGACTGAAAAAGAGGAGTGGCGAGCAAGATTCCAGAGAAAAGGGAGAGAGGCGAGAGAGAGGAAAAGAGGAGAGAGGCGAGAGAGAATGTAGTTATAGCTAGAAGTAAGTTCCGAATTGTAATTAATGCAAACTGTAGCTATATTAGTTAATTAACTAGTATATATTTGCTTAACCACGTATTTTCCCAATAACAAAAGTGAACGGACAAATTATATTAATGTGGATGTTACTGACAAGTATTCGAAGCAAGAAATTAAATTCTTAGGAGCGTAAAATAAATAAATATTACCTGAGAATATTGTCCCTAATAAAATTAAGTTGCTACACCTAATTTTACTTACCATACGCCTGTACATAATTATTAATGTTCAGTATTAATCATTGAAAAAATCAATGACTAGAGAGTTGCCACATAATTTTTATCAGAGATTTCTAAAAAATTAATAAACATGGGTTTCAAGATATTGTATTTACTTATGGCTTTTTTTTTTGGTAAACATTTATGGCTTCATGTCTCATTGGCGTAAGTGATATTTATATTTTAATAATTTATATTCACCACTCAATATAAATAACAGGTTAAAAACCAAAAGTTGATATTATTAATGTTCTAGGACCACATGGGATTATCCCACAAGTAAAATATGTCAATGAAGTACCATGACAAATAAGTGGTCATGCAAGCTCATCAATAACTTTTTCTTTTATGTGGCTTATTTTGAAAAAAAATTATTTGAAAAAATAATCATATATTTAAATATAGTCACTTTAAAATTTGTATGTATCCTTAATGATATGATGTATAGCCACACAAATATCTGAATCAATGTTGAATCATAAATTTTAATAGCATTTATTTTATTAAGTTGTAATACGCAATCAAACGACAAACAATATTACATAAATTGCCGAAGAAGAGTAAAGTTTTTAACTCATGCATCAATGTACCTTATGCTTTGGTGACTAACAACAACACCTATTGAAATTTACACGTTTACATATTTATCTATGTAAATAGTATTTCAGATATCCTAATTTATGTCGTATATTTTATAATTTATGTGATATATTTTTTTAAAATTTCTTTTGCTAGAGCCAATAAAAGAATTATGCACACAGATTTTCCATTCTTATCATAAACTCTAAAAACAGACCATTAATGAATACTAATGTCCTAACGGTACCGCATGGGATTATCCATTACCAAAACGTACCAATGAAGTACGATCGAGATTTATACCGCTTATTATTTTGGTACTAATCAAGAATGGAACTTTAAAATAATGAAATATCACTATTATGCAAAATGAATTTATTAGATTTATCATTATTATTTGGATAAATTAATGATCGAAAGATAGTTGTTTGTTTTATATGATACATAATTTATGTTTTGAATTTTAGCTGGTTTGGTGTAAATTTGAGTGTTGGATTGTTGAGATTCAAAAAATAAAAAATATATGGAAAAACTAGTGATTGAGACGCAATGATTTTTTATATGTATATTGTGAATCACACGTACTCAATGGTCCCGTAAATCTTAATGGTATTTTGGATTAAAGTCACATGGTCGATTAGAGATTTAATGATTTTGGATGCATTTGATATTTTCCATCCGAATCTTATCTTCACTCTGACTTCTCGTAGTGTCCATCTTTACCATCCCACACTTTTACTTTTATTATTTTGTGTTTTAATATTTATCTATTATATATAAATATTTTTAGGATAATATTTTTTATTTACTTACTGAACATATAAGAATCTTATTTTCTTGAGAAACATCTTTCAAAAAGAATATTTTCTTTCGTACCGAATATACCCTCAACAACCACAAATGTTAATATCAACATTTTGGTTTTTGAGTTGAAATGTTAGAAAGAAAAACAAAGCAGAAATGATAATTATTAGGCATGACATAAGTACAAAATAGTTAACCAAACAACAATAATTAAGATACAAAAAATGCAAATAATCTTCTAGCCATTCCGCACCAGAGACCTTTCTAATGAGTGTGCTCAAAGTTTAAGATAACTTTTATGTGTACTTCAGTCATTTTGTCTTGGTTTTAATAACCTTAGTTAAAAATGTTTGAAGTTTATCATTCTTAAGGCTACAATTTTTGTCAGAAATGTTTGAAGTTAATTAGTCTTGGCAAGCAAGGTAAAAGGTCTGTAAAATGTTCGAAGTTTTGCCTTTATTAAATTCACAACTTCAGTAAAAATTCTGAAAAATTATAGGTCTAGGTTTAAATTGTAAAATTTCTGCTCTATAGTAGTTGTTCATTTAAAAAAATAATAATTTACCCTTATTTTTTTAAAAAAAAAAAACTTTATTACACTTTAAAAAGAATTAATTATAAGGTTAAAAAGAGAAAAATTAATTAATTCTCTCTTGATTTTATAAATTGACAAATAATTTGAGAAAGGTATTTTTAAAATATGAACAACTAATATTGAATGAAGGGAGTAAATTAAGCTGTAACACCTTAATTAGTTTTACTTATCATACGTCTGTACATATTGTTGTTCATCATTAATCATCAAAGAAATTAAAGAATAATTAAGTAGCCAAATTTTCCATTCTTATCATCAACTCTACTTGCAGTTGCACTGTTGCAGGCCAATAATGGATATATATTATATGCTAATGTGCTGATGGGACCATTATTAGACCATAGCTAAAATATGTTAATGAAGTAGGATGGTTAATTAGTTTTTTTCAGTACTAGTAGGCTTAATTAATACATCGATATCTCTTTAAATTTGGAGTAAATTTAATTTAGATACTCAAATTATGACATGTAACAGTTGAACACCTGAACAAATGATAAAGTGTTTAATCCTATTACATACTTTCAGTCCAAATTTGAACAAATGAAAATGTTATAATCTAGCCTGGAAAGAAGGATGAAATCAAGAAGAAGAAGAAGAAGAAGAGAATAGGAATTCAATATCAAAGCTTAACAGAATAATGTGTACAATGTGATACTTATAGACCCTTGGTACTAATTGTAGTTAGTTATAAATTTATAATTAAACTTAAACTAACTATATATCTAACTATTAAGATGGTTATTTACCTACAAAACCAACTCTTATAATTTGATGTGTAAAAATGTCACCAATACGTTTCAATGACTTCAAATCTAATAAATCACAATAATTTTTCAATTATTAGAATCAACGTTAACCTTCAAAAAAAATAATTTTCTGATTTACATAGTGGTTCTAATAAGTGGGGACAAAAATGATATTTAGCAAGTATTGTCTTTATTTTGTACAATTTATATTCACCACTGAATATAAATAAGAAGCTAATAACCGCAAACTTTCCATTCCAATGATGGATATTAATACATTATCCGATGGGACCGCATGAAATTATCCATAACTAAAATATTCCAATATATTAGACGTTGTCAGGCAAGCAAATCAATTGGCTAGATTTGAAAATTCCAAAATATCCCATAATAGAATATAATTATTTGTTTAATTCCCAAATTATAATAACAGTCGTAAAAATAACTTTTTATTGGACTTACTCTACTTAAATACACACTCTATTTGTCACATGATATAACAAGTGGTCTCAAATTCTTGTAGAAGTGTGGAGTCTTAATAAAAAATCGTGAGAAGTGTTGAAAACACTCCTAAACTTGATGAGAATTTAGGTGTGTATTTTACTCATGTGACAAAATTAGGAGTGTATTTAAATTCAGTTAGTCAGGTAAAGAGTTGTTTTAAAGGTTATCAATAGTTTAAAAATGAAACTAATAATTCATGCCAAATTCAAAAGCGTTTTCAATACTTCTTTCTATTATCTATTCTGAACTTTTAAATTTGAGTGTTCATAAACAATGTCATGCACTCTCAGTTTTTAAATTCGTTCAACTTCACCGTCATTGACGTTGTGAAATTAATTCAATGTTAATTGTCCGTACTATAGACGAATCCAAAATTATGTCAATTGAAACCAAGAAGTATACAATAAAGTCTAATGCTAAAAACAGTGTAAAAATTGAGGGCTGAAACTAACGAACAAGATCAATTAAAATTGAGGGACATAGTATCTTTTTGGCCTAAAAGATATTTGAATACTAATTTATATGCACGAAACCAAGTTTTATTTTCATTTTTGTCATGTAATCTAGCTAGTTAAAGGCCAAAAATGAATAATAATGTCTTGACGGGACCGCATGTGTGACTATCCCATTACTAAAACGTGCCAAACAAATAGTATGTCAAATTAGTTGCCACTCTCGGTTTTTTGGGTATAAGATTTATTTTCATTTTTGTCATGTAATCTAGCTAGTTAAAGTGATGATGAATTCTCTTAATTTTCTAAATTACAAATACGTTCATGGGTCCAGCCAAACTTTAAATTGATATATGCTGCTTTTTATATATTAATCGCTACCAAACAAAGTGATTGTTCCTGATAATTTTGCTATAAATACTTGTATCATTTAACCAATTCATTCATCTGATCTTCATCAATCCTACGTCTATAACAAAATGAAAGAGACCACAATTAGCCTTTTAGCTCTACTGTCTTTGTTTCTCCTTGAGGTGGTGTCAGCCAATGAACTATTTCTTCCCTTTCATCTCCCAATAAATGAAACCTTTGGGCTTGAAGTACTATTTCAAGGTATTAATGCATCAGATCTAGACGGCGTGTACTCATACCAAGGACGATGTGGAATGCAAGGTGATGGCGGAAAATGTCCTACTGGACTGTGTTGTAGTGTATGGGGTTGGTGTGGAACCACACCATCGTATTGTTCTCCTGAATATTGTCAGAAACAATGTCCAGGCCCGTACCCAGAGGGACGATGCGGATGGCAAGCTGATGGTGGAACATGTCCTACTGGACAGTGTTGTAGTTACGGTGGTTGGTGTGGGACCACATCAGATTATTGTGCTCCTGAAAACTGTCAAAACCAATGTAAATTACCACCCCCTCCACCTCCACCTCCACCTCCACCTCCACCTCCACCTCCACCCTCACCTCCTCCCCCACCTCCATCCCCATCCCCACCTCCACCTCCACCTCCACCTCCACCTCCACCTCCACCCTCACCTCCTCCCCCACCTCCATCCCCACCCCCACCTCCACCCCCACTTCCATACCCCCAATGTGGAAACCAAAAGGGTGGCGGGAAATGTATTAAAACCGGAGAGTGTTGTAGTATATGGGGTTGGTGTGGAACCACAAACCAGTATTGTTCTCCTGGATATTGCCAGAAACAATGTCCAGGTCCATACCCAAAGGGACGATGCGGATGGCAAGCTGATGGTGGATCATGTCCTACTGGAAAGTGTTGTAGTAACGCTGGTTGGTGTGGGACCACATCAGCTTATTGCGCTCCTAAACACTGTCAAAGCCAATGCAACATTACTCTAACCTCATCTGTCAAGAATCGTATGAGAGGTATTGAAAGTTTCATGCTCAACGTTGTCTAGATGCTACTTCCTGTATTCCCGAATACTAGCTAGAGGATGTACTTTTACTCCTCTTTGGGACTGGAGAATGATCGAATATTATTAATGTGTGGAATAATAATGCATATAAAATGCATAAAGTAATATAATAGTAAATAAAGACTTTGTCTACTACCTTATTTTAATTACTACTCTCTACGTTCCATAAATTATGATGACATTATCACTATAACAAAAAAATAGTTTTTAGCGTCAAAAAATATAAACATTAACAAAGAGTGCTAAAGTATTTACCAGCATTAGTTAATTGTCATTGGATCCAATATCGCTATAGATTTTAGATGCATTTACAAAGAGTGATAATTGTCTCTAAAAAGATATACTTAACGATACTTAAACTATTGCCGTTAATTAATTATCACTTAAGATAATTTTTTGTGGTGTATCATTCTTAGCTAGCGTCAACTGCACGTACCATCTATGATGAAATATTAGAGCATTTTGATAAATATCTCGACACACACATATAAGAATTTGTGTCGATGCACGTGCACCAACCAATTGAATAAGTTAAATATCTGACATTATTTACTTGTGAAATATGATTTGTAAGTGAACCTTTAAAATTTTATCATTTTTTTAGGGGGTGTTTAATGATTGTTGAGTTAAATTTGGATGAGTTAAACTTCATTAAATTGATAAATAGGAGGAAATGTTCTTGACGGCTCCGACTAGCTAAGCTGGGAGAAGTAAGTCCCGTTAAAAAGGAGTTAGAAAGGGCAGTTTAATCCCGGTCAGAAACTGCTAGTTATGAGCTATCTTGAGCATGTATTCAGATCTAGACAGACCCCATGCTTGGGTAAAAGGGGCGTAACCCCAGTCCTTACAGTCATCATAATTAGACAAATTTTTCTTTTATACTTCGATTGTATATCCCTTGTACGGGTACTAAGATTGCGAGATCTAAGTTGTTATGGCGGACTACCGCCCGATGACCAGATCCTGTAGAATTGGTATCAGAGCCTAGGGATTTTCATAGTAAACATGGATTTTCAAAGGTGAAAATATTTAATATGGGTATGAAAATTGATATTCTGTTTATGGAACATGGTGACTCTAGTACTAAAAGTACTCGTCTACAGGAGGTAGATATACCTCAGAATTTAGATCTGTTAAACAAATGGACTATTCCTAAAGTCTCGATGAAGACTATTTATGATTATGGTTGGTTTGATAAAATGTCTTCTAAGCAGTTGATTAAAACAACTGAACAGTCTATTGCTTTGAATTCGTCAGAACAGACTATTCGTTTATTGAATGAATGCGATATTAATATGTATCGTAATCAGTTTAATTTTATGCATATTGGCATTGTATAGATTGCATTTAAACCGCTTACTTTGAAGGGATTACCTGAAACTTTTATGGCCGCTCTTAGAGATGCTAGAAATTATAATTTCCGACAATCGTTAATAGGGTCGATTGAATCTACAGTTGCATATGGTCCTGTTTATTTTAACACTCAGCCTAATTTGCAATTATCATTATCTGATGCTAATATTTTGGATGCTTTAACATTAAATGTTAAAACTCATGGTTATAACTATGCGCCAGGCTCAGAATTATTATGCTTGTCGTATAGAATTTATTATTGTTTATTATCTACTTTGAATCCAAAGTGTAAGTTGTATGATACTTCTCAACAAACGGTTTTGATGGAAACCAACTTTGCAAAGTCAAAAATAACCACAAGGAGGACAATCTTGTGGGATGAGATAGATTTTTCGGCAACATGGACTTTAAATTCTGTGATAGCTCCGGATCAGCTGACAAATGAGGTTAGTAATACAGAATGTTCTCATGTTTCACAAAATCTTGATGGAAGGATTATGATTCAGTTTGATAGTAGTAATACTAGTAGATTTGATGATAAATCTTCTATCTACTCTAGACAATCGTTTTCAGATTTGAGATTGAGAAGACCAATGGTAAGTCATATTTCTTCGATTGAGCCAGTTTATGGGTTGGCTAGAAACAGAGCAGCATCTTTGCATACTTTGTCAACAGAACAGACAGAAAGAAAGGTAAAACCAAAAGAAGTTATAAAGGTTGATCCACAGACTAATATTGCGCAGGTGGTTAATACGCAGGGTGAGATTCTCATTGCTTCTCAAATAGGTGATATACCTACAAATTCCGAAATGGGATTCGATGCCGACAATATTTAATTGTTAGCACACCAAATTGATTTTAGTCCTGGTTCCCAGGCAAGAAAATATATTCAAGAAGAATTTTTCTCTGAAAAGTGGAATCAGTTTAAAACTTGTTTATTTACTTACTATAGTAAAGATGATTTAAATAATATTTCTCAAGAGTTTTATGAAACTTGTGCTTTGCATAATCAAATTATGTATTTTGTACCATGGTTTGTAACCACTTATCTTCCTTTATACATAAATGTTTTGGAAAGATCTTATAAAGATGGGAGTGGAAAGATAATAAAGGCAATTTACCCTCCCCAATCTCATTTTGTGTTGCCAAATAATACTGGTATAACTTTTGAAGCTTTTCAAAAATTTATTGAAAAAGAGGTTGCAGAAGTAACCATAGTTGAAATAAATAAAATTATTTCTCAAAATAATTATTTGAGTTTATATGTTAAAGTTTTAGGGGAACAAATTAGTTCTCTTAATAAAAAATTAGATAATTTTGCTTCTTTGATAAAGGAAATTAGTAATAACAAAAAGACTTCTGACATAGCTTCAACTTCAAAAGATGGTCCAATTGCCGTTGCTAATATCCAGAGACCCCCTGAGATTCAGGGATTTAAATTTAAATCTTTAAATGATTTAGAAGATCTTCTTGATGAAAAATTTGCAAAATTAAATCAAAAGTTTTCAAATTTGAGTTTAAAACCAATTAATATTTCAGAAGAATTTGTTGAAAATATTGAAAAATCGGGTAATCATAAAGAAGAGATTTTTTCTGAGATTAATAAATTAAAAAGTTATTTTAAAAATAACAGTAAGTTTGCTGATTAACCTCGGATGCAAACTTATTATTATCCCAGACCGACTCCTCAAGATGTTCTTATTGAGGAAAGAGATTGGAATCAGACTAATACGTCGTATAGTGGTTCTGAAATTTATGAATGGAATTTGGATGGGTTACCGATAGACAGTTAACCATTTTGGTTCATCGTATGTTGATGTATGCAACTATCTGTAAAAGTACTAATAATACAGATAGAAATATTTGCAAAATGATTGTTGCAGGATTTACCGGTCAGCTAAGGGGATGGTGGGATAATTATTTATCCGTGGAAGAAAAAGCGATGGTTGTAAATGCTAGAGCCGTCGAAGAAGGAGTTGATAACTTAGGTATGACTCTTGTTGCTAACAGAGAAGATGCTGTTTATACTCTTGTTCTTACAATTTTAGAACATTTTAATGGTCGGTATACTAACCAGCATGAAACAGTGCGTACTATACTCAATAGTCTTCGATGCAGGACTTTAAGCGAATTTCGATGGTATAAAGATACTTATTTGAATCGGGTTATGGAATTACCCGAAAACAAGTATTCATATTGGAAAGCCAAATTTATTGATGGGCTTCCGTCATTATTTGCAGAGCGGGTAAGAAAAGCTTTGCGAGGAAATATGACAGAAATTCCTTATGGGGAAATGATTTATGGAAAATTGAGTACACAAGAAGGATTAAATTTGTGTAATGAATTAAGGCTTTCAAGACAGCTCAAGATGGATAAGCTGAAAGAAAAAAATCAAATGGGAGATTTCTGTGCCCAGTTTGGATTACCAGATATCTCTGATAAAAACAAAAAGAAAAAGGATAAATATCACCGACATCCTTCGAATGATAGTCCGTATAAAAAGAAAAGATCTAGAAGAAAATCTAAGGAAGAACGAGAAGCTAGAAAAGCTATCGCAGGGAAAAGAGATTTGCTGTCCAGTAAAAAGTTATTTTTACGATTGTTATTATAATTTAGGAATTAAACAAATAATTATATTCTATTATGGGATATTTTGGAATTTTCAAATCTAGCCAATTGATTTGCTTGCCTGACGTCTAATTATTTTTTTCTCTTACTATATTGGAATATTTTAGTTATCGATAATTTCATGCGGTCCCATCGGATAATGTATTAATATCCATCATTGGAATGGAAAGTTTGCGGTTATTAGCTTCTTATTTATATTCAGTGGTGGATATAAATTGTACAAAATAAAGATAATACTTGCTAAATATCATTTTTGTCCCCACTTATTAGAACCACTATGTAAATCAGAAAATTATTTTTTGAAGGTTTACGTTGATTCTAATAATTGAAAAATTATTGTGATTTGTTAGATTTGAAGTCATTGAAACGTATTGGTGACATTTTTACACAACAAATTATAAGAGTTGGTTTTGTAGGTAAATAACCATCTTAATAGTTAGATATATAATTAGTTTAAGTTTAATTATAAATTTATAACTAACTACAATTAGTACCAAGGGTCTATAAGTATCACATTGTACACATTATTCTGTTAAGCTTTGATATTGAATTCCTATTCTCTTCTTCTTCTTCTTCTTCTTGATTTCATCCTTCTTTCCAGGCTAGATTATAACATTTTCATTTGTTCAAATTTGGACTGAAAGTATGTAATAGGATTAAACACTTTATCATTTGTTCAGGTGTTCAACTGTTACATGTCATAATTTGAGTATCTAAATTAAATTTACTCCAAATTTAAAGAGATATTGATGTATTAATTAAGCCTACTAGTACTGAAAAACACTAATTAACCATCCTACTTCATTAACATGTTATCGCTATGGTCTAATAATGGTCCCATCAGCACATTAGCATATAATATATATCCATTATTGGCCAGCGACAGTGCAACTGCAAGTAGAGTTGATGATAAGAATGGAAAATTTGGCTACTTAATTATTCTTTAATTTCTTTGATGATTAATGATGAACAACAATATGTACAGACGTATGATAAGTAAAACTAATTAAGGTGTTACAGCTTAATTTACTCCCTTCATTCAATATTAGTTGTTCATATTTTAAAAATACCTTTCTCAAATTATTTGTCAATTTATAAAATCAAGAGAGAATTAATTAATTTTTCTCTTTTTAACCTTATAACTAATTCTTTTTAAAGTGTAATAAAGTTTTTTTTAAAAAAAAATAAGGGTAAATTATTATTTTTTAAAATGAACAACTACTATAGAGCAGAAATTTTACAATTTAAACCTAGACCTATAATTTTTCAGAATTTTTACTGAAGTTGTGAATTTAATAAAGGCAAAACTTCGAACATTTTACAGACCTTTTGCCTTGCTTGCCAAGACTAATTAACTTCAAACATTTTTGACAAAAATTGTAGCCTTAAGAATGATAAACTTCAAACATTTTTAACTAAGGTTATTAAAACCAAGACAAAATGACTGAAGTACATATAAAAGTTATCTTAAACTTTGAGCACACTCATTAGAAAGGTTATTTGCATTTTTGGTATCTTAATTATTGTTGTTTGGTTAACTATTTTGTACTTATGTCATGCCTAATAATTTTCATTTCTGCTTTGTTTTTCTTTCTAACATTTCAACTCAAAAACCAAAATGTTGATATTAACATTTGTGGTTGTTCAGGGTATATTCGGTACGAAAGTAAATATTCTTTTTGAAAGATGTTTCTCAAGAAAATAAGATTCTTATGTGTTCAATAAGTAAATAAAAAATATTATCCTAAAAATCTTTATATATAATAGATAAATGTTAAAACACAAAATAATAAAAGTAAAAGTGTGGGATGGTGAAGATGGACACTACGAGAAGTGAGAGTGAAGATAAGATTCGGAGGTAAAATATCAAATGCATCCAAAATCATTAAATATCTAATCGACCAGGTGACTTTAATCCAAAATACCATTAAGATTTACGGGACCATTGAGTACGTGTGATTCACAATATACATATAAAAAATCATTGCGTCTCAATCGCTAGTTTTTCCATATATTTTTTATTCTTTGAATCTCAACAATCCAACACTCAAATTTACACCAAACCAGCTAAAATTCAAAACATAAATTATATGTATCATATAAAACAAACAACTATCTTTCGATCATTAATTTATCCAAATAATAATGATAAATCTAATAAATTCATTTTGCATAATAGTGATATTTCATTATTTTTAAGTTCCATTCTTGATTAGTGCCAAAATAATAAGTGGTATAAATCTCGATCGTACTTCATTGGTACGTTTTAGTAATGGATAATCCCATGCGGTACCGTTAGGACATTAGTATTCATTAATGGTCTGTTTTTAGAGTTTATGATAAGAATGGAAAATCTGGGTGCATAATTCTTTTATTGGCTCTTGCAAAAGAAATTTTAAAAAAATATATCACATAAATTATAAAATATACGACATAAATTAGGATATCTGAAATACTATTTACATAGATAAATATGTAAACGTGTAAATTTCAATAGGTGCTGTTGTTAGTCACCAAAACATAAGGTACATTGATGCATGAGTTAAAAACTCTACTCTTCTTCGGCAATTTATGTAATATTGTTTGTCGTTTGATTGCGTATTACAATTTAATAAAATAAATGCTATTAAAATTTATGATTCAAAATTGATTCAGATATTTGTGTGGCTATACATCATATCATTAAGGATACACACAAATTTTAAAGTGACTATATTTAAATATATGATTAGGTTTTCAAATAATTTTTTTTTAAAATAAGCCACATAAAAGAAAAAGTTATTGATGAGCTTGCATGACCACTTATTTGTCATGGTACTTCATTGACATATTTTACTTGTGGGATAATCCCATGTGGTCCTAGAACATTAATAATAACAATTTTTGGTTTTTAACCTGTTATTTATATTGAGTGGTGAATATAAATTATTAAAATATAAATATCACTTGGACCAATGAGACATGAAGCCATAAATGTTTACCAAAAAAAAAGCCATAAGTAAATACAATATCTTGAAACCCATGTTTATTAATTTTTTAGAAATCTCTGATAAAAATTATGTGGCAACTCTCTAGTCTTTGATTTTTTTGATGATTAATGCTGAACATTAATAATTATGTACAGGCGTATGGTAAGTAAAATTAGGTGTAGCAACTTAATTTTATTAGTGGACAATATTCTCAGGTAATATTTATTAACTTTACGCTCCTAAGAATTTAATTTCTTCCTTCGAATACTTGTCAGTAACATCCACATTAATATAATTTGTCCGTTCACTTTTGTTATTGGGAAAATACGTGGTTAAGCAAACATATACTAGTTAATTAGCTAATATAGCTACAGTTTGCATTAATTACAATTTGGAACTTACTTCTAGCTATAACTACATTCTCTCTCTCGCCTCTCTCCTCTTTTCCTCTCTCTCGCCTCTCTCCCTTTTCTCTGGAATCTTGCTCGCCACTCCTCTTTTTCAGTCATCTCTCCCTCGCCCCTCTCCTCTTCCTTCACAGTCTCTCTCTCGATTCTCTTCTGCTAGTCTCTCTCTCACTTTATACAAACACAAATTATACAATATAAATGTATAATTTGTGTTTGTGTTTGCATAAAGCAAGAGAGAAACTGGATATACAAATACAAATGCATATCTCTTCGCCCTATACAATTATAGTTATACAAATACAAATTTTTTCCTGTCCAGTTCTCTTGTGTCTGTCTCTCTCTCGCTTTATACAAACACAAATTATACAAATACAAATGTATAATTTGTGTTTGTATACAGCGAGAGAGAGATTGGATATACAAATACAAATATTTGAACTAGATTCAATTGTATACGGATACACATTGTATGCAGGTATACAAATACAATCATTGATACATGTACATACTAATTACATATATACAATTAACTAACCGATATACAAACACAATTCACCTCTCTCTATTCACTGCCCTCTCTCACTCGCCTCTCTCCTCCCTCTCCCAATCTCGCTCGCCTATCTCCTCCCCTAACATGTAGCTACGAATCATAATTAGCAAACTATAGCATAATAAAAATATTTTGAGTGGCTATATGCGAAAATTCCCATTTGTTATTTCTTTGATTTTTTGGAACAAGATCGGAATCAAATTAAAATTATCTATTTTTAAAAATGTAAAATCAAATCAAGTCAACTAAAAGTCAATTTGGTTCCATTTTTTAAATTTGGATTGATTTTTACTCAAACAGTGAACACCTCCTTCCCACCACCAGGCACTTCAACCAATTCCTCATCTTCTTTAAAAATAATATTTTATAAAAAAAATAATGCGTTTAAAAAATATGTTTAATAGAAAAAAAATTACCAAAAAGGCTCTATTTGCGAGGGTCAAATTTATATATTGTGGCGATCGTTGACCCGCACAAATTGTTGTCACGGCGGTCTTGAAAACACTCGCAATAGTGTCCGTCGTAAACTGTTTGTGGAGGTCTTTTGGTAACGGCGGTTACAAACCACAACAATTCGTAAATTCACTTATTTAGGGAGAGTTTTATAAGCTCCCTATTATATTGATAAAAAAAATTACTGCAGTTATTACTCCAAAGCTGATTGATCAGAATTGGAGGAAAAATTAGGAGTTTGGAGATCTAAATTTTAGGACAGAATAGAAAGATATTGCTAAATATGCACTTCCTTTTTTTAAAAAAAAGAGAAAGCTCTGAACCCACAACATTAGTATGAAAGGCATTTCCACCGCCCCTTACTACCACTGAGTTGTCAATCAATTTTGTTAAGAGTTCACAAATTAATATACATATATATTTATTTAATTTTCTAATACAAATATAGAGTCTACGAAAAAGCTAATGGGTTCGTTCGAACCCATGAACCCCACCTAGCTCCGCCTATGTGATTGATATGATATTTCTAATCATATAATATACATATATGTATATATACATACATACATATGTATGTATATATACATATGTGTATGTATATATACATACATATATATATATATATATATATATATATACATACATACATATGTATATATATATATATATATGTTGGAAAACTGTTTATAAAATTAAATTTCTACAACAACAATAAATAATAATGAGACTTCTATTTCAATTCAACACATTAAAATTCACTCCGATCCTAGTCAAACCAACATACAATATATTTCCATCTATTAGCACACATTTGCATTCATTACAATAGTATTTCTTGAGCTTGTTTTAAATTTTGTTCCCCTTGAGCCTAATTTAAGTTTATTGGGAATGAATGCGGGTTCTAGACATCAAGTGGGAAATAAAAAAAAAGTCTATTTGAAATGACTAATCAAAATTAATATGCAATTGATTAATCATAGATAGGGGTGTGCATCGGTTTGGTTTTACATATTATCGATTCGGTTTATCGGTTTTCGGTTTTTAAATACGCTAAATCAATAACCAAACCAATAAGATTTTTTTATCGGTTTTGGTCCTTAACAGTTCGATTTTCGGTTTAACCAATAAGAAAATGCTTATAAAATAAATATATGACTTCTCTAATAAATTTGACGCGATAAGACAATAATGTAACTTTTAAAATGCTCATAAAATAGAAACAATAATAACAAACATGAAAAGAGCTATACAAGTGTAACACAGAGAGATATTGAGAGAAATGGGTTTTTACTTTCGGTTTTGACATTTTCTATAATGTGAAGTTATGAACTCAAAGTCACAATGAAGTGTGAATTGAAGGCTAAGGACAAAGAAAGTAACTAGTAAGGTATTAAGATTAATATTTAATATTTATGTATATGTAAAAATTGTAAATTCCTAGTGTTAATGGGTTATCGGTTTACCCAATATCCCAATATAAAATACCAATAACGAACTGATAACCCGATAATTATTTTTTTATAAAACCATTAAAAAATTATTAACCCAATAACCCAATAGCAATAAACCAATAGCACTTTTTTCGGTTCGATTTATTGATCCATTCGATTTTTGCACACCCCTAATCATAGAAGGATCTTATCCATGAAATTCACATCAAGTAATCAATAACAATGCATATTACAACTTTGACTTAATCGAAGCTCCAATACAGGCTCCGCATATCGGGTGAAAAATAAAAAAAATAAAAATAACAATGCATATTACATACAACTTAAATAAAGGACATTGCAAGATTGACATTGTATGGGATGTAGCTAGGCAATTGAACGTGGAGTGTAATTAATTAGCTAGCCTTTATGATAAGATTCTTCCTTCTATATTGAAATTTTAACTTTCAACTGTGGATCAGAACCAACAAAATGGTCTGCAGATGTTGCAAACTACAGGGTCAGTTAGAATTGAGGGACATCGGAAGGAGTTTGTTATGAATCAGTCCAAGCCTAATGTCGATATTCATAGGAATATCATACAAGCAATTATTGGGCTGAGAAATAGAATCAGAAGACCTTCACAAATGTTGATTTGAGACTCAAGCCCAATTAACAACTAGTTTAAAAGATCACAGTTAAAAAGAATAGTTATGTGTATATATGATCATGCTTAGGTAAAGTCTGTATCGCTCATCCTGTTTTCTGTAGGTCTAGTTCCTCGCCTCCTTCTTCAGTTGATCCTAGCTAGTTCTTACTTTCAATATTTTTGTATTTCCATTTGGGCTTTTGCCTTTTGAGTTGTTATATTTACTTTCTCGAATTATAATTGAACTTTAGCCTTATTAATATGGTTGAAAAGTTGGTTTGTGTCATCATTGGATTTGAGTTCATTATTTTATAGAGAGAAACTAGTTTAAACATCTATTACAAAAAATTAAATTAAAATTTTATTTTTATTAAATTAAAATATTCATATTCAAATTTTCAATCAATATTATACATTTTTTTTTAGGGTTGAAATCCTTAATTGTTATTTTTTTTCTTTTTTCTAATCTTGCAAAAATATTGTTGTTACCTTTTTTCTAATTCTGCAAAATAATATGTAAAATAATAATACATAACGTAAAATAAAATACAAAATTTATTATATAAAATAAAAAGTAAAATCATTTTTGCTGAAATGATATTTCTTGTTGAAAACTCTGAGATTCAGAGTAGAGAGGAACCCTGGAAAATATTCCAAAGATATTTGTTGAACGGATTATCTTACCCGGGTGAGTCATACAAAACCCGATCTTATTATGAGACTATTTTAAAGGAAACAGGTAGTGCAGATTTCCAGCACTTCTCAGGATATGGATCTAGTGAAAATGTTTATAACTTTTCTAAGATCATTATTAAACAGGTGATAACCATAGAAGAGTGGGGAATCTCCACAATGAAAGAAAGGCAGATAAACCTTAATAAGACTAAAATGAATTTTACATATTGGGACTATGTCCAGGCCTTTGATAAAGTGCTATACTATAACAATGATAGACACAAACATACTTGGTTTGTGAAAATATGCGCAAAGATATTTGAGTAGAGTATTCCAAATTGGTTCCTACAATGGTGGTCATACCACGGACCTACAGTCAAGATATTGCCAGAACAATTTTATAAGTTATACAAAGAATGGGTCAAAGTATCCCCAAAATTGTCAGAATTATATCAGGCAGATCATATCTGCTCTTTGGAAAATATAGATCAAATATATTTTTTTATTGAATTCTCGATACCATGGATTCATAAATGGACACCAGAACTGGGGTTCACTTCAGAGCAGATTCCGTGCTTATACATAGTTTTTTATAATAATTTCTGGGATAAGCTTGTTAAAAGAGATCCAAAAACAAAGACTTTATATGGTCAAGAACTACTCGATGAAATTGAGACAAAAATCCAGGAGTACTCTAAAACTCCGTTAAAAGAAATAATTGATGATAGTTCGGTACGCCATATGGCTAGACAAATTTCTGTACAGGAAGGAGATAAAGAAGAAATGATCGAGAGATATCTCGCAGAAGTAAAAAAGAATTTGATCCATACTATGAAACAATTTGATAAATCAGACACTTCTATGAGAAGTGAAACAAGTAATGATGATGTAGTGGTGACGGATGCCCAGCCACTAGAACCAGAGGAAATATTGACTGAAGACTCATTGAAAAGAGCAGAAAAATTGATAAGAGAAATCAGGGGAAAAGAAAAACAGTAAAGCAGCCAGGGGACCCCCAAGGACACAGTAAATTCACTGTAACTAAGCACTAGAAACAGTGCAAGGACCCAGATGTGGGCCCATCACTATAGATAAAGTAGATGTCAGTTTTTTTATATAGAACCTTACCTTCACTTAGGAAGGCAAGCCTTGTTTAGTCTTGTTTTAGTTTCAGTTTGATTTTCACTCCTTCTTTGTAAAGCTCTTGTAAACTATTTCTAAAAATATATAAAATATTCAAGCTTTTGGAGGCAACCGGCGGACAGCCGAAGGTACTATTTAAATTTTCATTTATAATTCTTCTGTTCTAAGACCAGACGATGTCCGGCTAAATTAGATCATACCTATGTTAAATATCTAACTTTTGAGCCATGTTAACTATGAAGATATACTAGACTCAATTTATGTATAAAGAGAGGATTTTGATTCGATTATTTTGACTTGGTTTCAAGATGGAGTTAAAGTATTAATTTTAGGGGCATTTTTTGAACCAAACTATTAATAAATGATATTTTTATTCAATTTCGCATACTTTAATAATATTTTGACCCTTTTCTGTTAACATAATACGACAATAAATGAAACAAAAAAATTAAGGGAAATGACGCAAAATTAATAAAGATATATGACCTGGCATGAAATGAGAACCATCATGTGCTACCCTAAGAATTTATTAAGAAAAACAAAAGAAATAAGTATAATATCATGTTGTGCTTCTTTTTTACTTTTGTTGGATTATGACTCATCTTAGAAAAAAAAAAGTAAATTACAAAAAAAAAAAATAGTGTCGAAGGAAAGCCATTTCTTTTTGGTTAGTGAGCAAGGAAATTGATCGCCGTAATTTTCGCATGTAATAATATCAGCCATAATATAAGACAAATATTATGTTACTAGTACATTAATTGTATAGTTGATATAGTCACTCAATAGTATATTTTATTTTTTTTAGAAATTTATTCAACTTCAAATTTTAGCTCAAAAGTCATTCAATTATGACTTTCTCTCAAAAAGTAATTTAACTTTAAATTTTAAACTCAAAAATCACTCAACTTATTTAATTAATTTATAATCAAATTTTGCTAACATAATTGCTTTATATAAAACCAAAATTTTAAAAAATAAAAAGATATCTACTTATATCATTTAATGACATGATCCGCTAAAAATATAATATCATCCTATTTTTAAAATTTTTTGACCAACCAAACATGAGAAACTTCATACCAAACACACTCTAAATTAGGTTTTAATTATGGCATTTCAATTTCAAACTATATATCAACGACAACAATACGACAAATGTGTCGTTATCATTAACACCATCTAAAATTCTTTTACAAAAAAAAGAAAAAATAAAAATCTAGCAACCAACCAAAGGTCTAAGTAAATCTAACAAATTGCATAACACAACGAAGGATGAATGTTAATGAAAGTATTTTTTCAATAATCCCAACTCTCCTTTTATATTTACATGATTGCTTTAATAATGTGATTTGTTAAAGTGATGCAAGTAGCATTTTATTTAAAAGGAAAAGGATTATATTTGTCTTTGTACTTTTATAAATAAATCATATTTGTTCTTTATTATATTTCTTCAATGTATTTGTTCATTTCATCCAGTTTTGGGATCATATTTGTCCTTGTACTCTAAGAAAAGAATCATATTTTTACCCCTACGATATTAAATCTTCATGTCCTCAATATATTTGTCGGTTTCTTTCAACTTAAGGGTCATATTTGCCATTATAATCTAAAAAAGGTCATATTTATCCCTACGTTAAGTCCTAATGTTCCACCTTAATTTTCTTATGTGATTTATGAGACATACAATTAAATTTTCTTCTTTTTTTAAAAAAAATTATATGAAATTATAACATAAATATATAAAAAGAAAGGATTAAAAAAAATTCTTTTGTTTTTTCTTCAAAAAATTGTATGAAATTATAACATAAATATATAAAAAGAAGGATAAAAAATTGTATGAAATTATAACATAAATATATAAAAAGAAGGATTAAAAAATGCGGTGGACGTGGACGCTTGGGTTAAGCATTGTTTTTTTTAAGTAAGATTTTAGAGGTGGATCTTTGATACGGTATTAATGCATTTAGGTTGTGAAGTGTATCTTGAGGATTCTAAATGAGGACTGGTGATTTTATCTTAAGCTCCAAAGGAGTGGATTGATACCGGAATGATAAGCTTATGGGTAAAGAAAGTCCTAGTGAGTATACTTGGGTGAAGGCAATTGAAAATTTTAGTTTTAAAAAAAAGTGCGTATAAAATTGGATTAGACCTTTGAATTTGATTGGTATAACTGGGTTTGAGGTGTCATGTCGATGAAAAGGTTGACTTCATGATGATAGCAAGGGCTAACTGAGCATAATGGTAATAAGAGTTCGTGATGGATTGTGATTGAGATGCAACTATATAATAAGGGTTATTGGTTAAACGAATTTTGTATGGTAATAACAACTTTCGAGTATCTAAGGTTGTGATTTTCTACTATTTGGTGAGTAACGTAGTTATATGGAAAGTTTTAGGAGATGTTAGCTAGGACACTGCTCAAATAGAATTTAAAGGAGCTAAAGTCCTAATGAAAAATAAAATAAAATTAGTGGGATGTAATGTAGCCTTCAGGAAGAGGTGAGAGCAAGAATATTTTCTCTGATTGCAAGGGCTAAAGAGGTATCTTAAGAGGGGTTGAGAATTGGGTTCAGAGACGCGTGATTTCATCTGTTTTGCTCTGGTTATGGTAATAATGTCACGGGTTCATCAGATTGGTCAAAAACTATCAGATAAGACTTGAGAAAAGAGTGTATAGATGTTCAGCTCGAGTGTGATGATAAGTTCTTTTGTGATTTTTAGTTTGGTAATTAGTACGGTTGGATTTTTAGTGAAGGATATGGTAAGGTCGATGGAGAGGCGATCAATGATGAGCTGAGATGCATGAATTCATAAAAATCTTCAAGGTATGAGCTAGTATTAATACATAAGGGGATTGGGTTGCACAGTTGGATTCACAATTCAAAATTTTCATTGTAAGTCTACATTTGTGGTGGTATGTTTTTTCATGGTATGGAGTTGTAAGGTTAGAAATGATCGATTGCATGAGGTATTGAGCATTTGAAAGGACTTATGCATGGTTTGGATCGTAAAGTTTGTTACTTTTGATTGTTAAAGGACCTAAGGAAGGGTTTCACTTAAAAGTGTTGGTTTAGAGTAAGGTAAATGTTCGGAGTGGTTACGATGGTTGTTAGTATTAAGAGTGTGGGCTTCAGTGGAATAATGTGAAGAGTATGTGGAGTTTGATAAATAGAGTATAGGTATGATCGTAATGAGGATCAGACTGGTGGATTATGGGTAGCCCTTGGTTATGTACATTCTTATGTGACCATCTATTTCGTTCTGTAAATGGTTTGGAGTATGATTCGCTAGCTATGTCCACGTGTGTTTTCACTTTTGTGGATGGATCTTTAGTGGTAGATCGGGTATACCGATCATGCGATGTCCTCTTGGTAGGGTAGGATATTTGGGCAGACTTGGTTATCTCGTATGACCTATGTTGTCTTGGAGCTGTTGAAGTATTTCAATGGTTCTACATGTACTACCTTATGAGAATTTATAGAAGAGCTACCATGGGTATTTATAATTGTCTGACAGTCTTAATATTCATCTAGTCGTTGAGGTCATGTTCCTGTTATGTGTGGTTGAATGTGGGGACCATTGAGTCTAGTTCTATCATTTTTAAGTGTTATCTACAATCACAACTACTAATCTAACATTTTGATAGTGTTGTTAGAGGTTTTGTATGCTTGTGTGTATCGCTCGATGGGTAGTTACTTGATCATTTTCTTTTTTGGGTTAGATAAGTTTGATTCTCCCTTTATGAGTGTGTAGTGGTTGGTTCAGGTTCACTTCTGGTTGTAGTCAATATTGATTCAGGATTTTATCATGGTTATGTGAGAAGAGATTCATCCTAATGGTTGTGTCAAGGTCCTTGAGAAAATGTTGCTGACGTGTGTACGATTAACTTTGGTGGTTATTGGGAATAGTTTTGTTTGTTAGTTGAGTTTACATACAACAATAGTTATCATTTGAGTATTGAGATGGCCCCATTTGAGGCATTGTATGGGAGGAGGTGTAGGTCTCCAACAGGTTGGTTTGATGCATTTGAGGTGAGACCTTGGATACTGATATTTTGAGGGAATCGTTAGAGAAGGTGAAATTCATGTACACCCAGTGTTTCATGTGTCTTTGCTGGAAAAAAAAACCATGGTGATGAAAATTACATTATTTGTTGGGATTCGGTTGTGCTTGATGAGAATTTGTCTTATGAGGAGGAGCTTGTAGCTATTCTAGATGGAGAAGTACGCAAGTTGAGGTCAAAGAAGATTGCATCTGTAAAGGTTCAGTGGAAGATTTAGTCCTCGCTTTCTTTTGACCGTTCGGGGACGAACGGTGGGTAAATTGGTATCTAATGTAACGACCCGTTAGGTCATTTTGGGTACTAGAGCTTTTATTTCATAAAAGACTCTTCCGATAGATTCTAAATGGATATTTTGAACTATTCGTAACTACAATTATATAATTAATGGGGTAATTTTAATAATTAATTTAGTTGGTGGTTAAAGAAAATAACATTAAAATTAGTAGTGGACCACTTTCACCACTTTTATAATTAGTTTTGTATAATAATTAGGGTAGTAAATAGTCTGGAGAAGAAATAAATTTTAAACGAGAAGACACTACTTGTGGCGTCTACCAAGGAAGACGACATCCAGGTAATACTTTTTGAATCTTCGATGTTCTTAATTTGTTGTACGGGTGAGAATTATTATTACTATTATGTATGTTGGGTTGGAAAGCTGTAATGTAAGAATCATCATTATTATTATTGTTATATAGGTTAGGTATAGGAATTACTATTATATGTTAAGTTAGACAGAATAAGGTTACACATATTGATTAAGGTGAAATTGTGAATGAGAAAGAAGAGAATTGAGTTGTAGTTAAATTGCAAATCATATATGTTGTTGGCGTTCTTGGACTTGGGGAAAATAAGAGTTGGTGGCTAATGAAGAATAATGATTGGTCAATTAATGGATGGCTTAGTGATTTTACAATGAAAAGGTGATGTTGGATTATAATTATGGGTTAATCATTAAGGGTAAAGGTAAATAATGAATTAGTGAAGTGTAAGGCAACTTTGTGCAGATGTATGGTTAGTGGTTATCTACTGGTAGTCATGTTTAAGTCTCAATTGGGTAACTTGTTTCGGTTTTCATTGTTTTTATAGTTATCACATTATGATTCAAGTTTTGCTATATTGAGATAGATAATTAAATATTATGTGTATTGTATTATTTGAATACCATTAAAGTCACGATAATTAGAGGTATTGGGACTTATCCTTAGGTTTGAACTTTAGGAAATTGATTATAGATTTGAGTGAATTATTGGGTCTAGGCTAGACATAAAGTAATATGGGTGCATACTTGATAGATTGGATATCATTTGAGGCATTGAGGAAAGGAAAAGCGTTGGGGAATTAGCTTGCTTGACTTCGGTTCTTCGGTGGAGGTAGGTTATGGTTTATTCTATGTGATAGATAGACTTTTAATAGTGATTGATAGTCATTGAGTGATATTGTGAATTTTTCTATGTACTTGGTTGTTGTGGTTTGGATAATGCATGTGTTGTTGTGATTGGTCTGTAATCCCAAGACCGCGAAATCCATAATCTTGAACTTGTTTTTATTAAAGTGATTCCTTGAATAAAGAAGGCTTAATGAAATATTGTTAAGGAAGTGGAAAGAGATAATAAAGAATGACAAATGAATTAACGATATATTTGGATCGGGTGTCACGTTCTGACACGGTATTATTGGATCGGGTGTCACGTTCCGACACGGTGTTATTGGATCGGGTGTCACGTTTCGACACGGTGTTATTGGATCGGGTGTCACGTTCCGACACGGTGTTATTTGATCGGGTGTCACGTTTCGACACGGTGTTATTGGATCGGGTGTCACGTTCCAACATGGTGTTATTGGATTGGGTGTCACGTTCCGACACGATATTTTGGATCGGGTGTCATGTTCCGACACGGTATTATTGGATCGGGTGTCACGTTTCGACACGATAATATTAAAGAAAAATATATTAAATTAACTTAATGTACTCAATCTCAAAGAACACATTTCCCAAAAAAGCGTGGTGTGGAGGCCTGAGTCCTCATGTGTATTCTTGATATTGTGGACTGATTGTATGCTTGCTTTACTGTTGTTGTCACTTGACCATGTTGTTCATTGCTTGTCACCTACTAAGTGCTATAGTTGATTTCATGATTATTACTTTAGGCATATTAGTTACTATTTTGAGTCGGCCGATGATATCTACTCAGTACATATTGCCCTGTACTGATCCCTACTTGTACTGTCCTTCGTTTTCCTTTTTGGAGTGAATAAGTGTACCAGTAACTTCGACTCGCCTTCAGTTCTAGCCATTCTCCAGCACACCAGGTTCCAGGGTGAGCTATTCATTCTAGCTCGTGTTGGATTCTCTCGGTTATGGCATGATATCCATAGTTTTCGGACACAAACTAGTTTGTTGATCTATTTTAGTGTATTTGATACTCTTAGACTTAGTATTTAGAGATTAGATGTCCTTGATGTGATGACTTTCAGGTTTTGGGGATAATATGTAATAGACTCTAGAGGCTTCTTTTATTGTTTACTTTAATAAGTTTTGAGCTTCCGCATTATGGTTGTATTTTGTTGTTGAAAAGTTAACATAAGTTGGGGTTGAATTCGTTGGTTCTCCCACCTAGGAGTTTAAGTGTGGGTGCCACTCATGACTCGTTTTGGGTCGTGACAAATAGTCTGATGTGGTTCCGCACCAACCATCATAACTACAACACATTCCAGTAGGACATAGAATGAGTTCACCATCAGTTTGCCATCCGCATTGGCCCTGTGGGTATGACACGCCTGATGCATTAATACCTTGAAACACTTCATCAAGGACAAAAGTTTCATTGATGGGGAGATGAAAGGTATTGGCTCAGACCATTTTAAGGAAGAACAACTGCAAAGCCAACAAAGCTAAAAGATTAATTCTCATTCTCATCATTTTGAAGGATAAATGAAGATGAATGGATTGGTTATAAGATCCGGTCTCATGCTCAAGTATTTATACTAAAATTAGGGAACACTCGATTTGTTTCAAAGCGACATTGCAATAGAAAGGACTATATCGTTATGCATCGCTTCAAATATTTGTTGGAGACTAAATACTATTTGAGTAGGGATGTATATAACCGGGTTGGTTTGGATTTTCTAAAGATCAAACCAAATCATTTGTGTCGAAATTTTAAGTTAATAAACCAAACCAAGCTAATAAAATTCGGGTTTTTTAACCTCGGATTTTTTCGAGTTCTTTCGATAAAGTATTCATACAAACATATAATTAACTTGTGCTCCAAATATTTCTTTAGTCCTACCAAAATACAACTATCTAAGGTGTTTCTTAAGAAAGAATACAAAATATGAGATGAATGATGACGCTAAAATATTCAACAAAAAATATTAATGAAATTGCGTAAAATAAATATTGCAAATTAATAAGTCAGAAAATGATCATAATTTAAAACTTACATAATTACTAATTGAACATTTTTCTCCATCAATTATCTTTTAAAATAATATATTTGGGATTAGATAGAATATCTAAGAGAAATAACAATAAATCAGATGGGAGCAATTATTTCTCATCTACCAACTGTATTAATATAAAAGTTTTCCATTTCTAAATTTAGGAAATTATGAAGAAAAAAATAGTACTAATAAAAAACTTGTAAAATATTAATATGTTTCTTACCAATTAGTAAGAAATGTGAGAATTAAGCTTAAAAGCGAGAAGGAATTTTATTTTTCTCCAATTGTACTCTCCTTTTCCGATAACAATTTCCATAACTTTGCTTTTGTTTTAGGGTTTACATGCTGTATCAAATTGTATTAGATTGCTTTTTTTCTTCTTCAAAGAATTTTATTTGGATTATTCGAATTTTGCAAATTTAAATACAGAATATATATTTACATAATTTAAAGAATTCGACAGGCTTAGTGAATTAAATGCATTTGTACAATTCTAGAATATTCTTTAAAAAAAAGTAATTTTGTGTCACAAAATAAAGAAAAACATAAAATGAATATATAAGGGATATATTTGTCCATTTTAGATTGTAAAATATGTTTGTTACACTAAATGTGAAATAACAAAGATATGTGTAATATTCAAAATCTCAAAAAAAAAAAACATATGTTATAAAAAGAAATCTCAAAAAGCTCTATGAAATTATCCCAAAAACTCTTATCTATCAATAAAAAAGAACGGCAAAGGGTCATATTTACCCATGTACTATCCGAAATAGTTTAAATATGCCCTTCGTCATATTTTTGGGCCAAATATACCCTTACCGTTATACTTTGAGCCAAATATGCCCCTCATCCGTTAAATATTTGAATCTCATCTTAGAATAGACAGGTGGAAGGTTGAGATTGATTTGAAGGATCCATATCTTTTTTGTCCCAGCCAACACTCAAAATAACCCACCTACTTTCTTGCCAAACCCTTTATAAGCAAACAAAAACACAACAAATTGTTTGTAAAAAATATTACTAATTAATTAGCTTCATGCATTACATGAAAATTGATTTATATAATTATTGTTTTCATTTATTTTGCCTATCAAAAATATGAAATATTGAAAAAAAATTGCAATTTTTAAAAAATAGTTCACTGTGTATTGTTCTTATAATTGAACTTTCTTATTGAATAAGGAAACAAAAGCACAATTCTTACTACGAATTGTCTGCATTTGATTCTAAAGTTTGTGAAAGTTCAATTGATGTGGTGCTTGAAATTTCATTGATTTGGATTGACGCGCTAAAAATATAATGCACATTGGGTGGAGAAGTTGGAAATGGAATTGTTGGGTTTTGGACATTCAAATTTGTGGCCGAGTTACTTTTAAAGTTTGTGATAGGAAGTTGTTGTAAATCAATGGATTTTTGAAAATTATTTTGGTTATTCTTTTTTAAGCTGAGATTTTCTCTTTCTTAGTATAATTGAGCTGAATTCAATTTTAGGTTCTTTAAATTTGACGATGAGCTTGAAAAAAAATTCAAAATTCTTCAGTTCTTCACCGTTGACTCATCGAAATTTCAATTAGTTGCTGAGATTTGTAAGTGTCGTGTGTGTTTAGATGTTGAGAACCATCAACTTAGATGAATATGACATTACTCTACTGCTGTCTGTTGATATTAGAAGCCTTATTTGGGTTGGATTATGAGTTATTTTGGATGTTGGCTAGGACAAAAAGATATGGGTCCTTCAAGTTTATCACAACCCTTCACTTTTCTGTTCTAAGATTAGGATTCAAATATTTAACGAATGAGGGGCATATTTGGCCCAAAGTATAACGGTAAGGGTATATTTGGACCGAAAGTATAACGAAGGGCATATTTAAACTATTTCTAATAGTACAGGGGTAAATATAGCGAGGATGGAACTTATGTCCATAGCTGCTATTTTCTCTTTGATTTGTAAAGATCACTTGGTAAATAATATGTTTACTTACATTAATATGTTTACTTACCCAAAAAAATAGGATTATATATTCATATTTTCTTTAACAATTCAAATATTTTTCAAACTACTAAATATTTTCAACAGTTTACCCTTTTAGTCCTTTTTTTTCATGTATTTGTTTTTGTTATTTGTTTTTTCATAGCAATCAAATTCGCCTTTGCTTCTTTTTGATTGAAATTAAGAAAAATAATTTTTTTTTTTGCAAAACTTATTTTTAACCAAACATTAAGTGAGGAATCTTTTAATTTATTATTTTTTTGCAAAAATCGTCGTTCTAGATAGATGTTTGATTAAAAATCAATTTCAGTTTTTTAAAAACTCTTCTTCACATATTTTATACAAAGGATAATCGTTGGAAGCACATCTTTGGCCTCCCAACGATATATTCAGAGGAAAGCACCCTCATAACTAATTAATAAGACATTAAAATGTAAGTAGTTTTCCTTATTTATTACTACCACGGTGCAAAATTTCATCGGACAGTGAGATCACCCCATCATCCCCTAGACGAAACTCGTTCCTCTATTAAACTCGTCATCCAATTATCTTAATTAAAAATTCTCGATTCAAGATTGATTTACTAATTAATTAAAGAGGTAAAAGTTAACCATAGTTACTAATTATCAGTTTTCTAAATGAATCATTTTTTGCAATAATATATTCTAATTATTTAGAACATCTTAGAAAAGTAACAATTGAGAATCTATCAAAAATAGTTTATGTACCTTCACAAGCTAGAAATAAAACTGCAAAAATGCACCAATACAGTAGGTGTGTTTTTATTGTTTTATTTTAGAGAAGTAATTATAATTTAGATGGGAACAACTATCTCTCATCTACCAACTGCATTAGTATAAAGTTTTCCATTTCTAAATTTAGGATCACTATGAAAAATATATATAGAGTTTTGCATTAGTAAAAAAGGCGAGGAAGAGAATTTTTTTTTTATAACCACATAATAATCCTTCCAATTCATATTATTTGTCTATTAAAAAATTTAATACCTTTGAAGAAAATAATTTAATAAGCTTAATCATGGGACCTAAAACAATACTTTCAACTATTAACAAGGTTACCACTTACGTTCGATTGCAGCTAATTAAAAAGGAGAAAACGTAACTAATGAGATTTTTAATTTTAAAAGTAAGATATATTACTTTTTATAACAAGTAAAGTAGTTAGATAGTTGTATAACTTTTAAATTCGTAACTATATAGTAAACTCATTTATTAAAGGTACTACAGTGGCTTTTTTTCAAAATCCGCCTTCAGGTGGTAAGGTGATTTGGCATGGACCCTACCCTATATACTATCAAACAAAAATAAAAGCATATTACCTTTGTTTAAAAAAATGTAAAGAGAAGTTGAAATAAAATTGAAACGGAGTTTTACCAAACATCTAACTAGAACGATAAGTTTCCCTTTCTGAAAATAAATTAAAGATTCCTCTCTTAATGTTTGGTTGAAAATAGTGTTTGCAATAATAACAATAATAATTTTTTTCCTTATTTACAATCAAACACTAACGAAGCAAAAACGCATTTGATTGTTATGAAAAAAACAAAAAGAGAAGAAAGAAAATAAAAAAGTTAATGTCCAGTATCCACAAGCGAGGGTGGCAACTGGCAACCTTATTATTTATTTAAAATGTTGTGTTTTCGTTCTAGTTTATAACAATTTGAATTGTTAAAAATATATGAATACTACTGTGATTAAGCTTATTGAATTTATTTTTTGCAGTTTGGAGGCATAAAATTCAGACCTTTTAAAGAAATAAAAGATAAATGTGAGCTATATGTGTAACATTAGGGGACTCAGGGTATATCAGTTCTAAATGACAAAGTTGATGGTATATCAGACCCTTTTCCCTTGTATATATAATGTATAACTATGTATCAAAAATGTATATACAGCCATATACATTGTTTAGACAAGTTATACATTGTAGGCTGACTTTTTTTCCCCAATTCCAACCAACTCAATTCTCGTAAAATATTTTATACCATTTTACGGCAATTTATAGTTTTTTGTATGGATGACTATTAAAAGACTGAAAGAGAGTAAGCTTTTTAATATTTATTTTTTCTAAAAAAAATTGAATAAGTTATTTTGGAAAATCTTTTATGTTCCGATCAAATGATATCACATAAATTGAGACGGAAAGAGGAAGAGATAATTTCTAGTGAGAACAAAGAGGCCCTTAATTCTCCAAATAAAGTGACCTACGAATTAGGTTCGTCAGTCAATTTTAAAAACAAGTCAGCAATTTAGTTCAATTAAGGGCATGTTTTTCTTTTATAACAAATGCTCTAATATTTCATCAGTGGCGAGTACGGTTACGCTGGGAATGGTAACTACATTGGGAGATAATATTAAAATTTTCGATTTGCTATTTTAATTCAAACAAAGCCCTTTATTTATTATTATAATAAAAAAATATAGCATTCGATCACTTCTCTAGTCGCTAGCATCTAGACACCGTCGAGCAAGAAGCTTTCATTGCCTTTCACAAAATTCATGGTGGACGAGGTTATATATAGTTTTGAAAAAAGTTGGATCTATGCATTGGCTTTGACAGTTTCGAAGAGGACAATGGGCTCGTGTGGTTTATCCACACCAACCAGATTTACTACAGCATTGTCTAGTAGGACAATATAGATCGCCAACTTGTATTCCGCATTGTCCCTCTAGGACCGGATGTGCTGATGTATTACATTGGTTTTGACATTTTTCAGAATTACAATAGTACGTTTGAATAAGTTCCACATAAACTCTGGTGACTACAGCACTGTATAGGAGGACAATATTGTTTATATCCACATTTATATATAAGAAGAAAAACCTAACGTTTATCAAATAGCCAATTTTGTTTTAATTTGTTATTAGTACTCTCAATATGTTTATAAAAATGCTCTAATAATCAATCATAGGTGGCGGGAGGTTGCATGGTTGACACTAGCTAAGAAGAGTAGTATCATCATAATTTATGTTATGAAATAACATAAAAGAATTGGTAATTAAAATGATAGTAGAATAATTAAAATGATACTCTTTAAATGACGGGAAGATCTTAATTATAGAATGAACATAAGCATTCGCTATTTTGATTTAGACAAAAGTCCTTTATTAAAGGTAGTAATTATGCATATAATTATATAGAAACAATTTGAATTGTTAAAAATATATGAATACTCCTGTGATTAAGCTTATTAAATTTATTTTTTTGCAGTTGAGAGGCAAAAAATTCAGACCTTTTAAAGAAATAAAAACTAAATGTGAGTCATTTATGTAATAGTAGAGTATATATGAGTCACTTTTATAATGAGTGGTATATCATGTCTAAATGACAAAATTGAGAGGTATATCACATATTTTCCTCTTGTATAAATAATGTATAACAGTGTATATATGATGTATAACTATGTATCAGAGGTTAATGTACAACCATATACATTGTTTAGACAATAGTTATACATTGTTTAGACAATAGTTATACATTGTAGGCTAATTTCTTTCTGGGAAAAATTGATGAAACAGAAGAAATTTCTGGTGCTTAAGACATGAGAATTGAAAGGTGTATCCCTTACGTACTTTTTCTTAGCCGGTGTGTTTATGATCCATAAGCCATATTCACTCTTTTTTTTGTTGAAAACTATCGACAATCATGTTCTTTTATTTCTTTATTGTTCTGTACTAAATTCCTTTGTTCACTAATCAACTGAAGAACCAAATAGTTGTAGCAGTACCTGCGACTAAAAATGCAGCTCCGAAAAACATTCAAAAGAAGAGGTCTTGGGCTGGTTTTGATCGGAAAGGGATCGAAGAGAATGTAGTTCATTCAAGACTCAGACAGAATTAGTTAGAAGCACCCCGTTCTATTGATATTGACTTGATGTGATGCTCTCTTCTCTCACCCATAAATCATAGGAAATATCCACTCAGACATCTTCTAAAAAGCTAATTAGAGCTTAGACAGTTGATCGAAAAGTACCTAATTCAGTGATGTCTATTGCCTTCGTCTTATTCAAACGATATTGGCATGAATTGGTGAGCATCACAATGCATCTCACCGGCAAGAAGTAGGGTGAATGACCAATTTTTATAACAAATAATAATTAAATAAAAAAGTTTAACCTAATGAATATTTTATCTGATTTTCCCTTTTAATTATACAACTAGAAAAGAAGTAAAAGCCATTTATTTGTTCTTTTCCATCAAAGTTAAAGCAAGATCTAAAATCCTAAATGGGGGGCTACTTATCTCTCATAGCTCTCCCAACAAGAGAACTCTCTCCTAACTAAATATATCAACAGAAAAAAAGAAAAAAAAACTCAATTTTTTTGTTGAGATATGTATGAGTTACCTCATGCTTCATAATTTGTACGCCCTCTAGGTTGTATTAAGTGAATTATTCGGACTTTTTTCATTAATAAAAAAATAAATGGATTTTTCAGAGTTTAAGAGAATTGCTTGGACTTTTTTTCAAATTTATCTTTCCTTTTAATGAGGTCTTAGCTACGTTATATTTTTTAGGAGAATAGTTTAGGAATAATCAAAAGGGTAATAGTGGAAAATCGCCTTTAATTTTTGTCTTTAAATATTTTTTTAAAAGATGTATCATACCCAACAATTCACTTAACATGGACTAGAGGGAGTAAAAGATATTTTTTAGTGGAAACAAAGAGGCCTTTAAATCTCCAAATAAAGTGGCCTTGCTCATCCACGTAGTAGAAATTGATAGGTTAAAATTAAGGTTCTTACGATCGAACTCATTACCTGTAAAAATTATAGGTTCATTTTATTTTTTTTAATTATTCTAACAATTTTACTTGCATAAAACAAATACTACTATACAACAAAAAAAATCAGTAAGTTTTGTCACAAAGAAAATTATCCTTCTTATCTTACACATGCACCTACCAAAATATGTGTTGATATGTTTATAAAAATGCTCTACCCCATGCATATAGATAGATGAAAATGGTGATGTTATAGAATGAACATGGCTATTTTGATTTAAGCAAAGGTGGTTTATTTATTTATTAATAATGCATTTCATATGCATGCATTACAATTACACATAACACACTAGTTCCAAAAGAGGAGTAAAAGTAGATCCTCTATAGCTAGCATTTGATTAGACAAGTTTGAGGAAGACTGACTTTGACAGTGAAATATACAAAACTCTTCTGTAGTTCCGCACCAACCCCATAGACTACAACATTCTCTACCATTAGCTTGCGTTCCGCATTGATCCCCTGGCTGGCCTAGTCGTTCAACGCCAACCGGGGTTTCCTTAAAGGGAAGAGATGGCTCATCATCACCTAACACCTTAAGGAGGAACAAACCCAACACAACTAAAAGGCACATTACAATTTCTCTCATTTTCATCATTTTGTAGATTATTGTTATGAGATGAGCTAGGTTTCATGCTACCTGCTTACCTATATATATAGCTACGGAAAAATAACTTACTATCAGTATAATCTACTTTTGTATTAATTTTCTTTTGTTATTACATCTTTCTGGACTAAAAAAACATATACAATCTTTTTAAACCAACAATATGTGATACCCTAATTTAAGATTACAAGTCTCACATCGGCAAAAACATATGAGATATGTTGGGTATACAATCAAGTAGGGACGCGTTTTAAAGTCGTGGGGGCCTAGGCCCCAAGTGGATAATATCACTAGTGGGTTGTACCGTTACACAATAAGATCCATGTCTTAAGGGATACTTAATAGGGGAATTTTTGCATATAGCCACTCAAATTAACTTAATTAGGCTCTATAGCAATAGTTTGTTGAGGGCAATAATTTGTATAATTCACGGGTATTCGCGTATATTTGTATAATTGAGTAATACAAACACAAACATATGAACTTTAAACAGTTATACAAATTTTATTATACAAAATCCGAAAACTACACGTTTATACAAACTTTATACAGTTATACAAATTATATTATACAATTGTATAAACAGTTATATAAATTATATTATACAAAATTCGAAAACTATGCGTTTATACAAACTTTAAACAGTTATACAAATTATATTATACAAAATTCGAAAACTACACGTTTATACAAACTTTAAAAGATTGAACTGACTGGAAAACCAAAGGAAATCACTGTCATATATAAATACAAATCAAACGAAAAATTGTTAGTTGCGAATTATACAAACATGGCGAATTATACAAACTCGAACCCAGGCCACGTAATTAACGCTTAATGTTAGTCGCGAGTGATCATTATAGCAAACTATAACTATGATGACTAATTAAGTGGTATAAATTTGCATAACCGCATAATTTTCCCTACTTAATTCGATCTATTTAATATGCCGTGACAATTCTTTATTTTGTTTGAAAAATTCTATAAACGGGGATGTAATTAATTAGTTAACTTCAATGACTATTTGTAAACATAAATAAAATATTTTCGATATATACTAGAAAAAAGCTTTTTAGCCAAGATTAAATTAAGGAACAACTATATATATATATATATAATGTTGGTCTAAAGTTGGATATTTGTTCACGGGCACCAAGTATATATGACTCTTATATATGTCGATTTTTTAGCAGGTCAAAAAATATTATTACACTTTAATTTGCATCAACACATATTAGTGGACATGCTTAAATACACAGACAGTACAGGGAAAACTCAGCAATTAATATTATCCCCTTGGTTTTATATTACTTGGTTCATACGAACATAATACACTAATTAGAAAATTTTAATTATAGGTATATTTTACTAAATTAACTTTATTAATTATATTTTAAAAATCTAAATTTGACTACTACTAGTATTTTATATAGTTATTTATTGGAAAAAAATAATAAACTTAACTTGATTTGTTAAAATGTATGAGTAAAGAAAATAAATATATTAGGGCATCTCCCACCCTACTCTCTATTTTACTCTCCAAATATAGAGTTCTTTATTTTTTCAGACAATCAACTCCAACCCAATTCTCTATTTTACTCTCTAAAAAGGAATTTTTTTCTCTCTCCTCAATATTATATTATTATTTCTATTTCATTCTTATTTTCTTATTTCATAATATAATAAATTCTTTCTTTCTTTTTCTCAAATAATTACTTTATAATTATCATGTGATATATAATTTTATTTTTAAATTTTTTTATTTAATATACAATTATATTTTATTCTAAATTTCTAAATAACATAAATTGCAAGAAAATATTATAGAATATACAAATTAATGGACAAATTCAAATAAAAGTGAAATACAATTACATAAACACTCAACTTTCAAAATTATTACGTTGCTCCCATAAATGCTTGTCACGACCCAAAAATGGACTTGATGGCACTCGTCTTACCCCACCAAGACAAGTCAGCCTAAAATCCAACTAATACAATAAATGCAGAAGTAAACTATAAATAACAGTCTTATACTTTAATATAATGCGAAAATTCATAATCGACTTAAATATACCCCCAAAACCTGGTTGTCACGTGTACAAGCCTCTAAAGTATTACAATTGATTTGAAAGAAAATAAACAAGTCTCAAATGATATTGTTTCTAGAATAGAACAAGATCATAAATAAGGAGTAAGAAGGTCTGTTGAGATGACAATCAGCTACCTCACAAATCTCCATAGGAAGCCTCGAACAAGAAGATAAGAGAGGGTATCATGAAGATCCGGGCTCGTAACCTACAAAAAAATTGTAGAAGCAAGGGGTGAGTACCAAACCACACAGTACTCAGCAAGCAAACCTCTAAACACAAGCTAAGGGTATGGAATACGGGTACTCCTTACACCCCAACCAAACCTCCACAACTACAACCTGCATAAAAACCAGCCCAACCTAATAGTTCACAATTTACATAGCACATAGTTCAACCATATCACTTCAACAATTACAGATCAGCAACACACAAGATAAAGTTCACCAATCACAAGTTCCACAGAAAAGTACTCATAAGTTCACATATGATAAAGATTCACAATGCAATGAAATGCAATGTCAAGTATAGTGATGCATGTCTGGCCTAACGATACACACTCGCTGTCTCTCAGTCCGGGACCCATGGGGGACATATCTGTCCATGCATCCGTCGCGGCGTGCGACACGACCCTCGATAATGAAATCCATCGCGGCATGCAACACGTCCTTCGATAATAAAATTCGTCGTGGCGTGCGACACGACCCTCGAATCATAGTATCCGTCGCGGCGCGCGACACGTCCCTCGAATCATAATATCCGTCGCGGCGCGTGACACGTCCCTCGAAATGGTACATCCTCTTTAATTTCTTATTCTTTCTCAATTCACATAACACTTGTCACAACCATGTCTCAGAACCAATGCAAATAACATGTTCACATAAATAATGAGGAGATGACCATTTTCATAACAATGCACACTTCACAACAACACAATCATGATACAACATCAACAATGAATCAATAAGCCTTTCAAACCATTCTCAACACATCACACACCAATAATTAATCACATTGCCTTTTATTACCCTTTTTTCATCATTAAAATTATTCAATATGGACAAGTCAACCCATCACCAAGTCCCATTACTCCCCGACACATACCACAAGGAAATACACGAATTCTATACACTTAACAAGGGTTGAGAAATCCACTTGCCTCAATTAATCAACAAGTCACTCCGGGAATTGAGCCTTCCCCTTTCGTTGAGCTTCCCAAATCAAAGCAATCTAGTCAAGTATATAATCACAATAAGATTTCGAAACTAACAACACCCATATTACTATATGTTTAATCTATATCCAAAAACTCGCCCAAAACCATAATCAAGTTCCTAATCTTGATATCAATTAACATATCAACTCTCATATTTCCAAATTCCAAGTCTAGGGTTATGTTCCAATTCCTCCAATATCAAAAATCTAATAATATTCATATAATACAATACATAATATTTAATTACTTACCTCAATATATCATAACTTACTTTATAGCATAATAATAAAATAAGACAAATTAAAACTGGAAGCACACTGGTTACGAACCAGTGGCGAAATCCATGTCAAAGCTCCTAATATGTGTACCATAACCAACAACCCAACCCATCTAATTATATAACCAAGCTGTCAGGAGGATCTTTCTAATTTCAATTTCTTTCCCACTACAGAAAGAACGAATCATTACATATACTCGTCAAAATATATATATCAACCCAACACTTATTCTATCCATTGTTAAATTACTTTCCAATATACACACACCAATATATAGTGCTAATAAATTGTCCTCTCTCTTAGCAATTAGCATTTCAAACTCAAAATTAACTTCCATCCATTAAATTGATATTAGACCCCCCTCACAGCAAGATACCAAATTTACCTCTCAAATAATTATGTATCAACAATCACTAGCAATGTAGAGAGAGCAATGTGAATTAGTATTTTCACATGATTAGGATTATTGGAAAGAAAATATAGCATATCAATTAGTCTAGTGTATTACTAGTTTTTGAATTCCAAATTTCTTGCCTGTAATTTCCGTGTGCTCTTCTTCGTTGTTCATATTTGATGATGCCACCGTACAGAATAAGGTCTTGCCTATTCTGTTTTGTTTTTCCATTCTCTTAAATTGTTAAACCCTACTAACTTATTTTAACACATGGCCAAGTGAAATAGGTATAAAAAAAGCTTGGCCCATTTACCACCAACTAATATAATTATTTTAAATTACCCCTCAATTAAAACACCGTAGTTAAATGAATAGTCCAAAATTCTCATTTAAAATTTACGGAAAGGGTCTTTTATGAAAGAGAGATGACTAGTTCTCAAAATGGCCTAACGGGTCATTACAATGCTCTATTAATGCACTACGGAGTTCAAAATGAGCATTTTTGTCCTTAATTTTTTTATGTCTAGCTAAAAATTGTTCAAATCGGAGATTTTCATCTACCACCATTTCTGTCGTTGGAGTTGGAGCCTCTACGGCACCTTGAATTGGTGCATTAAGATCACGTTCATCCTCAATTATCATGTTGTGCAGTATAATCGCAACAATTCTCTAGATCATATCCTAATTATTTTTCCGAATAGTGCTAAATCTGGAAACGACCTACCGGATTATTAAATTATTGTTGTGATAAATTAATTATGTTATGTTATGTATTGTATTGTATTTTATCTTGTATTGTTGTTAAACTTTCATATCATATTTTTAACTCCATTTACTTTTAAATAAATTTACATTTATATATGTATTTATTATATTAAAAATAAAGTTGCATTTGTATTTATCTATTTTGTCATATCAAGAGAATGATAAAAGGAATTTTATTTTTATTTTTAGTATTAACTATTCATTCTAAATTATTTTTCAGTTTTTGTTGTTTACTTTAGCATATTAAGAGATTAGACAATTTATTTTTCTATTATTAAGTTTAACATTAATTATGTATTCTAAATCATTTCTCAAAGCATTCATTCTTTAAGTTCTTAAAGAATGTGCAAAGTGCACATTCTTAATGGGATGCCATGTCACGTTATTTCTTTATTTTTTTTTAGCAATATTTTTTTTTCTTTTTTGTGCTTATTATAATTACTTTAGTTCTAGCATCTCTCTATAGGGGAAATTTAGTTTCTACTCACTCCGTCCATCTTTACATCTTTACTTGTTCAATATTAATTTAACGCATCACTTAAGAAATAATAAATAGGATGATAATTTTACTATATCACTCTCTAAATAAAATAAATTTAATGTTTTGAAAAATGCATTGACAAATGACTATAATTAATAATAAGAGTGAATTAGGAATTAAGTGATAATTATCTCATGATTTTCTAAAGTAAACAAGTAAAAACGAATAATTATTTATAAAATTATGAATAAATAAAAATAGACGGAGGGAGTAGTTGCTAGGAAAAAAAAATCCATAAAATGAGTTAGTTGATACAATACTCTTGATTTTTAATGAGTACGTGAAAAGTGTTCTCTAACGTCACTTTTTTCCTTTTTTCTTTTTTCATTCACTTTTACTTGTTTTTAATGTGCACTTTGTACATTCTTTAATTCTTTAAGAACTTAAAGAATGAATGATTTAGAATAAATAATTAATATTAAACGCAGTTATAGAAAAGTAAATTGTCTTTCTCTTGATATGCTAAAGTGAACAAATAAAAATGGGAAATATTTTCAAGTGAATAGTAAATACTAAAAGTAAAAATAAAATTCTTTTATATCTTTCTCTTGATATGATAAAATAAATAAATATAAATGTAACTTTATTTTTAATATAATAAACAAATAAAATTAAATTTATTACATCACATTTTAAATAATAATAATAAAAAATCTTTCTTTTAACAATATGGAAAAGTAATAATTTTATTGGATATAAAATATGAATGGTTTAAAAGAGTTAAAAAATTATTGTAGAAAAAAGGAAATTATGTGACATGTCATCGCATTAGGAGGGAGAAAGATGTTTTTATTGTGTCAAGTATATTTTGAGGAAAATAGAAAAAATTGGGTGATATTATAGTCCTAAAAGAAACAAAAATGATATTTCTAGGCCATTTTCCAAACATGGGTGACTGTTCAGGAAAATTACTCAGAAATCAAACATAACCATTTGATATTATCCTTCCAATAAAAATAGGACAAAAAAAGAAGACATTTCTTTTTGGTTAGCAGTTATTTTCACATGTAATAATGTTTGCCATAATATAAGACAAATATTATGTCACTATTACATCAATTGTACCCCTGATTTCTTTCTTTTGTAGAATATAATATCACAAGACACATTATATCTTTATGTTTGGTTTTTAAAAGGAAAGTGAAGATTTTCGTACACCTTTTGTGTTAATATGGCACCTTCAACTAATCATATAAAGTTGATTGCATTGTATAACATGGATCGCTACGTATTTAAACATAGTTTTTTTATTATTATTATATTTCTAGATACCTTTTTGATGTAAGATTAAATTAATACATAAGATTTGTTTGATGTAATATTATATTTTGACATGTCCTTAAATTGAAAAAGAGAAATTAATACATAAGATTTGTTAACTAGTAATCCATAAGATTTGTAAAATTTTAGTTCATAATTCGAATATCACCTGCATTAATATTCAAATTATCACCTATTTTACTCTACAAGAACCAAAGTAATATCTATCAGAATGATTTATGACTTTTTTTTTATTAGATCCATTTGAAACGAAAAAATTTTAAAATTAATTTAATTGGTAGATGAGATAAGGTTACTCTAAATTATTGTTACTTCTCTCATATGTTCCGAATAATTTCAATATATTATGGTTTATTGGAAAAGAAAATACTTATAATCTGGCACCTTTGCTTTTCTTTTTTAAACCAAACACAAAAATATAACGTGTCATGTGATATTACATTCTACATAAACAAGAAATTAGGAGTACAACTAATATAGTGGTGACATAATATTTATGTTATGGCTGACATTATTATATGTGAAAACAATGACGATTAATTTCCTTACTTGCTAACAAAAAAAAGGTCTTTTTCTCAAAGGTATTTTTTTTTTTGTTTGTTGTTTTTTCTATGATGAGTCATAATCCAACAAAAGTAGAAAAAAAGTGTAACTTGATATTATACTTATTTCTCTTGTTTGTCTAAATAAAAATCCTTAGGGTAGCACATGATGGTTCACATTTCATGCTAGGTCATATATCTTTATTAATTTTGCATCATTTTCACTCATATTTTGTTTCACTTATTGTCATATTATATTAATAGAAAAGGGTCAAAATGACCTTAAACTATGCGAAATTGCATAAAAATCTTTTCAATTAATCGTTTGGTTTTAAAATGCCCCTAAAATCAATACTTTGATCCAAAAAAGCAAGAAATCAAGGGTACAATCGATTTAATGGTGACACAAATCACAATATTGTCTTATGAGTAAAATTATTATATGTGAAAATAACGACGGTCAATTTCTTCACTCGTTAATAAAAAAATCTCTCCATTTTTCTTAAAGATACTATTTTTTAAAGTTTTGTTTATGTTTCTCTATGATGAGTCATTATCGAACAAAAGTAAAAAGATGTGTAACTCGATATTGTATTTCTTTCTCTTGTTTTTCCTTAAAATAATGACGATCAATTTCTTTAGTACTCTTTAACCAAAAAAAAAATCTTTTTCTCAAAGGTACCATTTTTTTAATGATGATTCTTAATCCAACAAAAGTAAAAAAAACAAGTTTAACATGATGATACTATACTTATCTTTTGGCTTTCTTAACTAATTCTTAGGGTAACACGTGATGGTTCACATTTCATGCTAGGCCATATAAATTTATTAATTTTGCGTCATTTTTCCTCATTTAATTTTTTTTTTATTGTTGTATTAATTATATTAGCGAAAAAGGTTAAAATTTCCTTTACACTTTGCGAAATTGAACAAAAATGTTATCTGTTAATAGTTTGATCTAAAATACCCCTAATATCAATACTTTGATCCAAAAAATTCAAGAAATCAGGGGTACAATCAATATAATAGTGAAATAATATTTGTCTTATAGCTGAAATTATTATATGTGCAAACAATGGCGGTCGATTTCTTCACTCGTTGTTAAGCTAGCAATGGAATCAAATGAACATGAACCCAAAAGATGACATAATATTACCCCGTCTCTTTATTTTAGTTGTCCAGTATTTCAAAAATAATTTTTTTTTCTTATGTTTTACTCTTATCATTAATTACTTATTTTCAAAATTATTTTTTAAGACCTAACACTAAACATCAATTAACAGGGATAGTGTGATAAAATAGTCATGTAAATCATCATTTTCTTAATGGATGAGTCAAATCCAAATATGACAAGTAAAATTGAACGAAGAAAGTATGTGATATATTCAAAATCATAAGTTTCATTTTAAAATTTTTTTTTATTTGATTGTATGCAATCACATAAAGTAAAATGGAAAAATATTATGCAGGTAAGAAGAACTCACCTTTGAAGCTGGGTGCCATGAGGATGGATAGACTTAACTCAACTCCTTTAAAATCATAGCTACGAAGTATTCACGCTAAAAAAAATTAAACTCTTGATATATAATGCTTTTTATATATTATTAGTCGCTATCAATCAAAGTGATTATCCCCTGATAATTTTGCTATAAATACTTGAGCATTTAACCAATTCATTCATCTTCATCAATCCTACGTTTATAACAAAATGAAAGAGACCACAATTAGCCTTTTAGCTCTACTGGCTTTGTTCCTCCTTAAGGTGGTCTCAGCCCACGAACTATCTCTTCCCTTTCATCTCCCAATCAATAAAACCTTTGGCCTTGAAGTATTTCAAGGTATTAATGCATCATCCGGCGTGTACTTAAACCAGGGACAATGTGGAATGCAAGGTGATGGCAAAAAATGTCCTACTGGAACGTGTTGTAGCATATGGGGGTTATTGTGGAACCACATCAGACTATTGTGGTTCTGGATTTTGTCAGAGTCAATGTACAGGCCCGTCCCCGCATGGACGATGTGGAAAGCAAGGTGGTGGCGTAAAATGTCCTACTGGACAGTGTTGTAATATATTGGGTTGGTGTGGAACCGAATCGGACTATTGTAATCCTGAATATTGTCAGAGTCAATGTTCAGGCCCGTTCCCACCGGGGCGATGCGGATGGCAAGCTGCTGGCGGATTATGTCCTACTGGAGTATGTTGTAGTTTTGATGGTTGGTGTGGGACCACATTTCCGGACTTTGTCAAAGCCAATGTAAAACCCCATCCCCACCACCTTCACCTTCACCCTCACCTCCTCCTCCATCTCCATCCCCACCCCCACCCCCACCGTCACCTCCATCCCCGCCCCCACCGTCACCTCCACCTCCATCCCCATCCCCGCCACCACCGTCACCTCCACCTCCATCCCCACCTTCAACCTCACCCCCTCCTCCACCTCCATCCCCACCCCCACCCTCACCTCCACCTCCACCTCCATCCCCACCCCCATCTCCACCTCCACTTCCAAACCCCCAATGTGGAATACACAAGGGTGGCGGGAAATGTATTAAACCCGGAGAGTGTTGTAGTATATGGGGTTGGTGTGGGACCGCCTTCGACTATTGTGATCCAGGATATTGTCAAAGTCAGTGCAAAAACACTCTAACCTCATCCCTCAAGAATCGTATGAGAGGTATTGAAAGTTTCATGCTCAACATTGTCTAGATACTAGTTCCTGTATTCCCAAATACTAGCTAGAGGATGTACTTTTACTCCTCTTTTGGAACTGGTGAAATAATTCGAATATTAATGCGCGTAATTATAATGCATATGAAATGCATGCATTAATATAAATAAATATAGAACTTTTGTCAACTACCATATTTTAATTACCACTCGACTTTTACGTTCCGTGAATTAGGATGATATTATCATTCTTAGCTAGCGTATCAACCGCACGTCCCATCTATGATGAATTATTAGAGCATTTTTATAATTTTCGCGACACACATATACATATATAAGAATTTGTGTCGATGCACCAATCAATTGAATAAGTTATAGAAAAAATTTCATAAACAACAAAGAGATTAAACTTAATAAGCATCCTTAGCTACAGTTTGTCTAATTACGGTCTATAACTATAGTTTCGTTTGCTATGCGTATTTTTGTTTGTATGTTTCACCTTGCCAATATACAAACAGGGTAAGTATATACAAATTCTGTATTTATACATTAAGAAATTTTTCAGAATTTCGTTTGTATATTTCGCTTGCCAAAATACGAACATGGTAATTTATACAAATTCTAGATTTATATAATCAAGAACCAAATTATACAAATTCATAATAAAATTTAAGTAACTATAGCCGCGCATCATAAATATCTGAAACTATAGCTAAACTAAATAATACACTATAAATGTTTGTCATTTCGCGTAATTTTTTCTAAAAGGGATCTAAATTGAAGGAAGTCCATGGTGCTTGACTGTTATTTAGTTTCAAATACATATAATAATAAAGTAATTAGTTTACAATAAATATAGTCGTATTTTTATTTACATAGAAAATAGTCAAGTCATATAAAGTATACAATGACTATACATAGGGGTGTCAAAATGAACCCAAATTTAGGTAGCCCGCCCAGAATTTATGGGTTGGGCTCAAGATAATTTGAATTGGATCAGTCTCAACTCATTCAAGTCTTAACTCATTTTCCAAAATGGGAAAATTTCATAAATAGCTAAGATGTGAAACATAATAAGCCTCCTTAGCTAAAGTTTACCTATTTACGTAGTGTAGCTATAGTCTTAATGGCTAAACTGATTCGGGTTTGTATAATTCAGATTCTTTTAATTGATTATATAAATTCTTTATTAAGTTCCCTTGAATGATGCGGCAATTTCAGTTACAAAAAAGGATAACAATCCGTTAATTCATGGTGTTATTATATGTAATTAGAATTCTTACCTAATATGAATTCTTATAAAAAAAACACGACTCATTTATATATAACAATTGTATATGTATATGTATATAATTGAATCGAATTTACAAAAAAAAATTGTAGTTGAAGTTTATCAGTTTGTATAAACAATATGATGTATAGCAGTTTGTATATGTTTATGAACAAATTGTATATTATAGATTTTCTATAAATTGAGTTGTATAAATCAAACAACTTATCACATATATCATACTTTTATTTGTATTTGAAGTATATAAAGCACACTTGTATATGTCTTAAAATTATGAAATATATACAAATAAAGCATAGTTTAAACCAATTACATATACATATACAAAATACCTAATAAATTTAATTGTATAATTATACAATATTGGACTTGCGTATCTATAGTTTTCAAAATTGGATGAATGAAATTTTCAAAAATTGAATTTTATTTTGGTTAAGTTATTTAAGGGAATGTGAGAGATTTTAGGAGATAGATTGGTGGGTGTGATAAGAGAGAGAGTGTTTTGATTTGTACAAAAGATGAAAGAGAAACTTACATGTTTTGATACAAAACGTGGAACCCACCGTATAGCCATTTTTTTTTAACTATAACAGTTTTTTATAAGTAAGTTAAACTTTAGTTATGGAGCATAATTAACTATTATATGTTAGCTTAGTTATGCAATTTTCCCTTAAAAGAATATTTAATTTAGTCCAAATTAATCTCCAATTTCAAGCCGACTCTTTATTTGCATTGGTGTAATGTATGTTCTCATATTGAAACTATGAATTACTATCTATTTTATATCTTTTAGTATTTATCTATCCATTTGTAACTTTTATTTTATTTTTTTTTAGTTGAAATTTGAATTATGATTATAAAAATTAAATTGTGTAGCCAGGGGAATGAAGGGGGTCGGGGGTGTTAGCTTATTACATTGACTTTGACAATTTTCAGGATCACAATAGTCCGACCAGTTCCGCAAAAGCATGACTTGCTGCAACAGAATATTTAGTGAACTTTGCAAAGTTTGATACTCTAAGCAATATATTTCTGCATATTAGTGATCACACTAATAAAATACCAAAATCATTCTATTTGCCTTTCTCATCTACATGTTAGGTTGGTCAATCAATTATAAAAATAAATCAAAAATTGGATAAAAACGAATTTCCTAACGAAAATTAACAACAGTTACTATGAAAAAAATAAGAACAAAATAGTGACAAAGTAAGAGTTGCCGGAGTTAAACCTTTTCCGGCCAGATCTGGTGGAGATGAAGGTGTATAGTTCCCCAGAGTTGGAGCCACGCCGGACGACTGGATACCTGCAAAAATGGAGGGAAAATCGTGAAAAGGGAGAGGGGAAAGGACGAGATCGTTCTCTTCTTCTTTGCTCCGGCTCATCGGAGTTGCTGCTGATGTTCGCTTGTTTGGTTGAAGGTGGTGCTCCGTTGCGGAGCTGCTTTGCCTGAGACAACATTGGGGAGTGAAACAGAGTGGTATCGTGTTGGGGTTTTGGGTCGGAGTTCTGTGAGGTGCGTTTTTGGTCGTTTTGGCAGTGGTTTGGTGGTGGACTACCGGAAAAATGGGGTTTGGTAGTTTCATGGTTATTTTCGGTGGTCTGTTGTTGTTGTGGTCCGCGATGGGTTCCGATGTGGGTCTGATTCGGTGAAGTGGTGGCTGTTCACCGGGGTTCGAAGGTTTTTGTGATGGGTGTGGTCAGAAAAATGGATGTTTGAACGTTGTTTGGTGGTTGTTTTGTTCGTTTTTCGGTGGTTTGAGGGTTGTTTTTTTGCTGTTGTTTGTGTCACGCCCCGAGCCTACACCCTAGACGTGGCCGACACTTGAGAACCATTTCTAGTCCCTAAGCGAACCCCTTGGCCTGGCGTCGCGGAGATTCACTCCAGCATTAACAAGATTAGAATTAATATTTAAAACATTTAAAATCCAACAATTCTCTAAACTCAAGCTGTCTGAAAACACTTAAGTTCAACAATGAAAATACTTTGCAAAACAGTCTCAAAATATCTTATCAAAAGGAAATATACTGAGGGACTCCTCAACACTAACTATCTATGAAACCTCTAAATACTAAGATAGATGTTGGGACAGTACCCTCGACAACTCAACAAAACAGGAAACATAGCGTGAAGTCCTCCAGAAAGCAAGGAGGCTCACCAAGACTAGCTGGAGTGCAAATAGTATCAACGAAGCGCCTGTTGATGACCCTAAACACCTGTATCTGCATCATAAAAAGATGCAGGTCGAATGACATCAGTACATTGAATGCACGAGTATGTAAAATGGCTGAGTAAAACAATAACTAAATGTAAAATGGCTGAGTAAAACAATAACTAAACTTATAGAGATAGGAGAATACTCATCTCAACTCAACTCAATACAAAGCAATAATAAGAGATGACATATTTAAAACTTTGTAAATAAAAGATACTAACTCTAGGAGGTATGTAAAAATACATAATTAAGATTTTTACTCTTTACTCTTATTTGGGAGATTCTCTAACCGACAACCATCACTATGAGCTAAGTGATGATACAACATCTCGCCCACGCTGCCAGAACTGCCCTATACCTTGCCGGGGTATAGAACACCTCAACTAAGTGGATCCACTAAGCTCTACCCGAAGGCATAAGGAAATCATCAAAAATGTATGAATCATTTACCCATGCTGGCATACATGGTTTATGAGGAATTCGAGTTGTCTGAACTCATCCCCATATCGGTGCTCAATACTACTCCCAATAATTATATATACTCATGCTCAAGTAGAAGTACTCTTTCTCTATTTTTGAGGCAATTACTCAAAAAAATACTCTTGAAGAGGCAATGTCTCATTTATCTCTTGAAACTCCTTTAACTCTTTATAGAAATCAAAGTTCTCTTTCTCACTGTAAAAATGATAAATTTGGAAAATCAATAGTTCTCTTAAACTTTACTCAAAATGTTTCTTTAAACTCTCCTCAAAACTCCTCTCTATTTTCTCAGAAAAGTCAATTTTAAGATAATTTTTCAATTCAAGAGGTTCTCAATAATTACTCAATGAATACTCAAATTAAAGGGTTCATGCAGAAAATTAGTCATGAACAATCAACTCAATAAATAGAGTTCATACCGAAATGTAGACATGAACAATATCACAATAATACTCAATGATATAGATACAATAACTCAAGAATTGAATTAGAATTCAACGATGGGCTTAACTTGAAATTTCTCAAAAACAAGGAATAAAACCTTAGATTCCTCTTTTCTGAAATTCTAATATATGTAGGGCGTGTGGACGCATTAGTCCAATACTATGAAAGCCTTACATACCTGGAAAGAACAAGGTTCTTGGCGAAACTCGAAGGATCTTGAAAAATGTTGGAAACCCTAGTTGTTCTCCTCTACGAACTTTGCTCTGAATCTTCTAAGTGTTAAAGAACGTAAAAGAATATTTTAACACTGTTTAGACCCTTAATTAGGTGTAAAAACGTAGTGGGTTAGGCTTAGAAGGGGTGGGAAAAGACTGAACTACCCCTCTTTAAAAACTGATAAAAATTGTCCACGGGACCATCTACGGTTCGTAGCTTGATCTACGGACCGTAGATTCCATCCGTGGAAATGAATATTGAATTTTCCAGCTCAAAACTTCATCCTACGGGTCCAATCTACGACCCGTTGAAGTTTCTACGGACCGTAGATCCAATCCGTAGATTGAATACTAAATTTCAGGCTCAAAACTCCATTTACATGTCCAATCTACGGCCCGTAGAAGTTTTACGGCCCGTAGAATGGATCCGTAGAAAAGGGAACCCAAAATTGAGTCTCGAAACTCTTTTTGACGGTTTGACAGTACGGGTCGTTGATTGATTGACGGCCCGTAGATAGGAGCCGTCGTTCACAGACTCAGAAAATTCTAATATGACAGTTTCTGGTAAAATGGCCATAACATTTTACTCCGAGCTCGAAAAAAAGGCAAACTTGGTGAGGACTCAAAGACCTTTAATTTGATAGGTCATGGACCACCTAATTCATTATGTGCTGGAAGATATGATTGTTTGAATTTGGCCTAAGTAGAATCTTATGTCAAGACTTAGTCGAAAAATGAAGTTTTCAACTCAACTTTGTGCTAGGGGGTCCTTCTGACCTTAAGTCATATTCAAATCCATTCTAACACAAAATAAATGACCTTTGCCAATAAGAGCAATTTAAAAATCACCCGATACGATTTCTACATGTAAACAAAGAATGGTTCGGGCCTTAGCTTAGGAATTTTTGGAGTGTTACAGTTTGGTGGTTGATTTGGGTTCGTTTCTGATGGGTTTTGAGGGGGAGATCTGGTGGGTGGCGGTCGGAGTTTATGGTTGTTGATTTGGAGCTCGTATAGTGGCGGCTATGGAGGTGTGTGGAGGGGTCTGTTTGTGAGCTCTTGTTGATACTGCTGGTAGCAAACAAAGAAGAGAGGGGCGACTGTTTGTTTGATTGGAAAAAATGATAGTTTCACCAGAAAAAGGGGAAAAACAAAAGGGGGTTTTGGGGTGATGGACTCGCTGAATTTCGAAAATTACCCCTAAAATCTTATCTACCATCACTAACTTAATAATCAAGCTATTGCTTAAATAGAAAATCAAAAATCACCTATAGTACAATACCATTATCTTAAAAACCGTGGGCCAAAACTACCGATTAATAAAATATTTGTGTATGTAATCTTATCCATATTTGAATGAATTTCTAGACTGCGCAAAAATATAAAAATGAATATTAACAAATGTAACGAATAAAATGAATGACATGTAAAAAATGTAATTGAACAAAAAAATAATTTAATTGAATTGAACAAATATTTGAACATATTCAATCGACTGTGAAAAAAATAATATAATTAAAATTAACTAATAAAAATCCTAAAATTTTGAAAAAATAAGAATAAGTATCGATAACTTTATTTAAAATTAAATTTAAAAAACGTATTTTGAACTATTGAATGAATGCAACTTAAAAGTATGAATTTCTAAAATGTTAGGCCAAAATTGGGTGTCAACAACTGTCCCTTTCGTTGGATGTGATTGATGAAAGAAATCATGGACAAAGAAAATTGACAAATCCAATTTTGGCCTAATACATGATCTTTATATAAAAGTATGGCTTGAATGTGGTAGAAGTCGCTCCTTGACTTGTTTCTAAAAGGTTCCACGTTGTGATACGTCCTTGTTGACGTAGTCCACACCTGTGGCTTAATTGAGAATGCATCCTCTTGGATGTTCTCGAAAATAACAAAGATAAAACTCATTAGTAGAGCATAAATTAAAGAAAAAAGATAGCATCCCTTACGATACTTTCTGCCATCTTCTTTGCATGTTCTTGTGGATCCGTTGTTGTCTTGGTGATTCGAAGTCATTCTTGCTTCAAAATCCATGCATGTTGACAACCTTCGTTTGATTGTTGAAGTGTGGCATGAGTCTATTGAAAAGGAAAACAATACCCATTGACAGGATATGAGTGTGGTGGCAAAATGATTGCCAGTTCATTTGATATGACAAATATGAATCCATTGAAATTTCATCCCATTCCTTAATTCCATTATTCCCCAACTCATACAGGGAAGAAAATCGAAATTTAATAAGGTTCACAAAGTTTTAAAGGTCCACTTGCCTTAATCACAACACGGTCAATCCACAACCGGAGCTTTTCCTTTCCGAGAGCTATCCAAAGCACCACAATCTACTCAAAATATGAACCACAATCACAATCCGGAGCTAACAATGCCAAAAACACAAAATTCAGAAAGAAAAGAAACAACCCCAAACTCCGATTTCGAAAATGGAACTAGAATCCGAAATTTATTTCATGAAAATGATCCTCAACGAAAAATGAACTCAATGGTGAAATTTGGAAAAGAAGCTCAAAACTGCCCAGAATCCTCAATTTTATCAAAAACTCGGATTTCAATCAAAACCCCCAATTTCTATTTCAAAAACCTCAATTTTCCAATCAAAATCATGTTTAAATCAATGGGTAATCAAAGCCAAGGGTTAAAATCACTTACCCACACTGATTCAAAAGAAAATCTTCTTCAAAAATCGTCCAAGAGAGCTCCAAAATGATGAAAATGGAGAAAATGGGACATTTCTCGACTCTTACACTGCCAGGCCCAAAAATGTCCTCCGCGAACGCGGACCACTAACTCCACGAACGCGGAGAACAGACGTCGGACCCTACGCGAACGCTCCTACATTCCGCGAACGCGGAGGTCATCACCACGCAAGCTCAGCGAACGCGCCCAAGCCCATCTGCGAACGCGCCTAAGCCCATCTGCGAACGCAAAGACCAAAGCCACATGCACCAGACAGCAGCAAAATCAGCCAAACACAAAATCACCGAATGGACCCTCGAGATTCGTTTGGAACCCCGGGCACACAAACCAAATATGCAACCCCACTAAATTCGTCATTTCGGACTCAATGGAACCGTCAGAATTTGAATTCGAGGTCTCCTTGACCCGGAACCCGATAAAACGCAACGAAACTAATTCAAACTTCAAAAACTCAAAACAAACTCGGGACCTCTAAAAATTCAACCAAGGCCTCCCCTAGACCTAAAATCATCCCCCAAATACAACGGAGTCGTCGGAATCTACATTCGAGCATCCGATCTCCGAATGTTGACCAAAGTCAATCCTATGATCAAAATTTCATAATTTTTCAACTTAAGACCTCAAATCCACGTTACAGCCCCAAAACTGATTCCGTCAACTCTCCTAGACCAATTTCCGCATTTCGGAACTGATGGAATCGACGGAATTTCCATCCAAGTCCTGAAACTCCGAAAGACCTCAAAAATCACATTTTGACAGCTTAAGCCTTTAGAATTCAAATTTTCCAAAAACCACAACTCAACAAGAATTTTCGCAAAACCAACATCGGAAGAGAAAAGTCATCATCTACAACATTGACCTTAAGCAATGTTGAACAATCTCCCAATCCGCGATGGTTAAACAATTCGATGCGCGAAAGAGAAAAATCATCATCTACAACATCCTTAAGCAAACACTTCCACCTTGATACTTCTTGGGGACATTCTTCTCTGTTACATCCCACACGTCAACAGGCACACCGTACCCGTTCTCCAAACTTTTGGTTGCATCCAACATCCAGTATCGAAGAATGTACTCCGATGTCTCGAAAAATGGAATTATCAACTTTCCTACAATGATCTCGTCATGGGTAATCTCTTTCTTGATCTGCCAGGGATTTTCCAAATCAATTTTCGGGGGATGGTATACGTCCCTTATCTCAATTAGTTCTTGATTCACTACATGTGGAGTGTTGTTAAGTTTGCAAGCTTCTTCTTCAGCTTTTGATGGAAAGAAATTGTAAAAGAATGTCTTCTTAAGACTAAGTAAAGGCTTTTGATCGGACATTGAAGAAGTTGTTGGAAGGATACACTAAAAAAAAAAGGCAGCAACGCTCTATTTATAACAATAAATTTAGGTTTTAATTTTTATTCCAACCTTGAGCGGGAAACATAGAATTCTGGGTGACAACTATAGATCAAATTGGTAATAAATATCCCAGTTATATTTTATTTTTTGACAAAAAGGATCTTTTAATAATTATTGGCTTACCTAATTGGCCAGATTTTTATATTTAAAGTTTTTCCTTTTATATCATCATATCATATATTATTATAAGTGGAAGCTCTTAACTTAAAAGTTAGATTACCATCTTGTCCTTATACTAAATTAAAATGTAATAAATAAATATCTAATCTAATTAAATAGTAAATATTTAAATTGCATGAAGGCTTTCATGAATTTTCAACCCTTCACCAGTCCTACTTTAATGCAGTCCTTTATAATTTACATATTAATTCAATATTATGTGTGTGCGCTTCTTCATGCTAAATAATTAGAAGAATTGAAAGAGTTGCATTGATCAATTATATAAAAACTAGTTAATTAGAAATAAAAAAAATACATGAAAGTAAAGGTTTATACATATATATATATTATTAAAAGTGGAAAACTTCAAACTGCAAAATTAAATTATCATTTTACCCCTAACTAAGTGGGAAGCTCTTATTTTAAAAGTTAGATTACCATCTTGTCCTTATACTAAATTAAAATGTAATAAATAAATATTTAATCTAATTAAATAGTAAATATTTAAATTGCATGAAGGCTTTCATGATTTTTTAACCCTTCACCAGTCCTACTTTAATGCAGTCCTTTATAATTTACACATTAATTCAACATTATGTGTGTGCGCTTCTTCATGCTAAATAATTAGAAGAATTGAAAGAGTTGCATTGATCAATTATATAAAAACTAATTAATTAGAAATAAAAAAATACATGAAAGTAAAGGTTAATATATATTATTAAAAGTGGAAAACTTCAAAGTGTAAAATTAAATTATCATTTTACCCCTAACTAAATCAATTATCTAATTATTTAAATATAAAATAGTAATCATATCCCATTAATTACTACGGCATTTAGTTAATTAAAATTGAGTACGAAGCAATAAAATGACCCACTCGAACATAAAAAAGTAGATACATAGCATTAATCATTTTCCCCCTTTCACCTTTAATTGTTTATTTATTATTTTTAACATCCGTTTATAAGCAAATTTCCAGTACAAAAGATTGTCTCTTATGAACATAGTAAAAAAGTACATACATTGTATTAGTCAGTTTTTTCCTTTAATTGTTTATTCATTATTATTATTTAGCATTCATTTATAAGCTATTCTACAGTTTCAAACTTTTCCCTTCTTATTGTAAAAGTAAATGTCAATTATTATAAAAATAAATATATTAATTATTAAAAGAAGGTTTAAACCAAAACTTTTCATATACCCACATTGACTCAATATTTATTTACATTGATATTCATTTCAATATTACCAAAGGATAAATGCAATTGAGGTTGTTTTGGTAAAATTTTTGGCTTTAGCATTGGCTTCAAGGTGGCAATTATATTGAATAATTATTTTTAAAGAAAAGAAGGAATAATGTCAAAGGTGAAAACAGTCCAACAACTTTCTGAAATACTCAGGATTCCGGTGAATTTTCCTTTAAAGTGTTATTCTCATCCACCTTTGTCTAGATGCTATTTTTTTATTTTTTGTCTTTTTTCCTCTCTTTATTTTAGTTAAAAACTTTGTTTCCGAACTGTTGAAGAAAGTGAAGCTTCAACCGTGAAGGTAATGAAATTAAATAATTTACTACTAATACTAGAAAGGATTTACTTACATTAATAAATATTAGAACTCGTAGTTTTCTATGATTTTATTTCTTTATATTTTTTCAGGTTCACAAATATCATCAATGTGTATTGAAGGAGCAACTATAAAGAAAATAACATATACCGAAGTTGCCGTCAATAAGTTAGGAATGATCAAAATTTCATAAGTAAATTTTCTTATTTTTACTAATTGCTAAAAGTATATATATTTGGAGATGACTAAAAGTAATGACCGGTCAAATGGTAAGACTTGATCTAAATTGAAACATATAGAGTATATTTTAAAGGTATAATCTTAGATTCTTTTTTATTTTTTTAAGATAAATATATGAAATAAAGATTTCACATTTGATAGAACCAATAATTTTGAATCACACAAAGAAGACAAAGGATATAAATATATATATACACACGTGTAATTATGATTTATATACATCAATTAAATATTTAAATAATATTATTTTTATCGTAAATAATTACTACTTTTGTATGGGTGTATACCATGAAATTGCTAATGATCTACTAATCACCCTAAGGAAGGTATATGTTAATTGAATTTATGTACAGTTGAATACTTGAGATATTCTAAGAATTAACATAATTAAATCCATTAAAATATTACTTTTGAAATTCACTTAATAGCAACATTTCAATATGATGTGCCTTGTAATGATAATAATATCGATTGAGTAGACTCACCATTCATCGATTTAATTAAGATGAGATTTTTCCACTTCACTTTCTATGCAATTCATCGCACACTTATTACTAAAAGTTGGAAGATCCAAAGTATAAAGCTGGATTACTATTTTGCCTCTATACTAAATAAAATATTTAATTAATAAAATATTAAATAGTAATCATATCATACTAAATACTAAAAATGGAAAGATGGTAAATCAAAAACTCATTATATTATAATAATAATAATAATAATAATAATAATATCATAACATATATCATATATATAATAAATAATTATATCTTCATTGAATTATCCGGTAAGTGGAAACAATTGTTTCATCTTTCCTTTCATTATATTGTAAGGGGTCGTTTGATAGAGTGTATAAGAATAATAAAAAATATAGTGTATTAGTAATACTTGTATTAGCTATGCTTGCATTAGTTATGATGCGATCTTTTTTATGCAATATTTGGTTTGATGTACTTGCATATTTTAAAATATATATATATTTGTTTACAAAAATACCCTCCACAAATATAGTGAAAAAGGATGTAAAAAAGTTTTTGAGGGACAATTATGTCTTTAATAATGCTAATGCATGCATTAGAACCCATTGCATTACTAATGCATAGAAATCTATGGTATTAGTAATACACTCTTCAATACATAATAGAGTGTATTACTAATTCAAGCATTAGTTATGCATAAGTTAGAAAAGTTTACCAAACAAGGTACTAGTAATACACCAAGCTAATGCAAACATTATTTTCTCCAATACACTCTATCAAACGACCCCTAAATAGTTATTGTGCAGAAATTGCTTCATCTTCCTTTCATTACTGTAGGCAATTATTGCGCAAATATTTTAAAATTATTACTTATAATATCATTCTTTTCTTATTTCTAACTATCATTTATTTGGTTTTTTTGAGCTTCTACCATTAAAATTTTATACTAAAGTATTGTCTTTTTATAATTTTTGTTATTTTTTGAAGGAAAATATTTTATTCATAAACTCAAAAGTTCTTGAATCTTACTTCAAGTTCTATCTATTCTGTATATTTCTGTATATTTCTCTGTGTCTTTCTGTATATTAAAAACTAACTAGTAACATCCATATTTGTAGAAGTAAAAATCAAATTAAACTAATACTAGGAAACTATAAAACTAACAAATCCTAATCAAACATAAATACGTAAATACCATATATAACAAATCCTAAATAATTTAGGATTCCTACTCCAAATTTGAATTATTATTTCCAACATTCTCCCGTAATTCAAAGTTGTATACTCTTGCCTTTTTCTTCTTGTCATTGTTGTTGTATTGGAGAATTTCTCTTTCAATCTTCAATTGTTGAAGTACTTCTCTTCAATCTTCAATTGTTAGAGTACTAACTCACAATATTTTTTTCTTGGTTAGGTTGGAGCACTTCTCTCCAACTTCTAAGTATTGGATCACTTTCTCTCCAACTCACGATATTTTTTCTCTTGGTTGTGTTGGAACACTTTTCTCCAACTTCCAAGGTTGATGCCCTTCCCACCAACGCCTTTTCTTTTTGTTTTTTTTGTTTTTGGTGATGGAGCATTTTCTCTCCAACTCTCGTTGATGCCCTTCCCATAAACTCCTTTTCTTTTTGTGTTTCTTTTTTTTTGGGTGTTGGAGCACTCTCTCTCCAACTCTCGTTGATGCCCTTCCCATCAACTCCTTTTCTTTTTGTGTTTTTTTTGTGTTTTTTTTTTGTTTTTCTCTAACTTTTAATCTGGAGAAGAGTTTCTCCCTCTTGTGCTTGGTTGCACTTCTTTAAATCTGCAATATTTTTGTAATTCTTTCCTCCTAGCATGTTTTTCATGCATATATCATTCGCCCGACGTTTGTCGACATAATCATCGGCCAGACGGATGGAAGATATTGGTCATAGCAGCCCGCCAACAGCGAAAACTCTTAGATCTTCTACCAAAATCGTAGAAACTCTGATACCAATTTGAAGGAAAATATTTTTTATTTATAAACCCAAAAGTTCTTGAATCTTACTTCAAATTCTATCCATTCTGTATATTTCTCTGTGTCTTTCTGTATATTAAAAACTAACTAGTAACATCCCTATTTATAGAAATAAAAACCAAATCTTTATATATTCTTTACATATATAATAGGAGAAGTAAAAAAGTGCCACATGGCAGCACCACAAAAAAACAAAAAAATAATAATTAAAAACTCTATATAAAATCTGAAATATGAAATAAAATAAAAAAATAAAGATAAAAATGAAAAAATCGGCTTTATAACCGCCTTTTACTTTTGAAAATATTTTTTAAAAATTGAAAAATCTTTTTAAAATAAAAAGGAAAAAAAAACTAGACATAATAACTTATACATCCCATATCTCCCATTATTCCCCACTAACTTGCAAACATAGAATTTTAATATTTTGAATTTTATTAAAATTTAAAATTTAAAATTTTAATTTTAATAATAATTATAATAGCCTTTATAATTTTGAATTTTAATAATAACTGCTACAACTTTTAAATTCATCACTATTATCATCATTAAAACTTTCTTCCACATTTGCATAGTGCCAGAAAAGCATATATCAGTTTTAAATTTGAATTCAAATTCAAAAACATGTAACCAGCAAAATGTATAAATTATCATCTATCTATATATAACCTGCAGTAACTTTAAAAAAGAACTTGCACAAAAACTCAAATTAATTTATTTGATAAAAAAATTAAAAATTAAAAAATATCCATAAACAACCTTAAAGCGGTTTTATCTCCTAAGTATAAGTAATAGCTTTTTGTAGTCCATTTGTTTCTTGAAAATCAAAATCAGTTGCCATGACATAAAAATTTGAAAATTGTGAGTTCTTCTATTATCGTTATGCCACTGCAATAGAAAATTCGACATAGTCATATAGTGCACTGTACTCTTTTTTCCGTGAGTTAGTTTCTTTGTGAGTAAAAGATTATCATTAGGGACACCAGCCATGTAAGTTTAATTGATAAATTATTTATTATTTATTTTGATTTTACTGATAATTTTTCTCATAAATTTTAGTGATAGATTTCATATATTTCTTATTTAATATTTCTCATTCTACTAATTTTAATTGTGAACAAAATTGCATAACACTTTTAGTTTTATTTGAACTCTTTAGATGATACAGTTTTGGATTCCAAATTGAAACAATACCCACACTGTAAGTAGTAGGTTATATGCAAATATTGAGTTATTGAAGTAACTTCAACTATATCTAAAGAGTGTTTGTCAGAACAAACATTCAAAAGGTAATAATTAGAATTAATACATATACCCTCTGTTTTGTTTATTCTGGAAATTTATTTATCAAATTTTTATTTGCAAATCATGGAGTATTGTGTCAAGGTCTTCATTTGTTATCTATGATTTTCTGCTTTGAAGTTGTTGTATCCCTTTAATCTGTTGAAATTAATCTGGAACAGTTTAATGCTCATTTAACTATTGATTTGCAGATGTACTTTCTTTGTTTCTTTTCATTAAATTTTTTGAAATTTGCTTATGTACATTTGGGGGTTAGATTATTTTATATTTTTACTACTTGAAAGTGATGTTTTTATTTTTAGTTTAGTTTTTTCTTATCAATGCTAGCAGAATCTATGCTAAAATGGGATGAGTTTGGGATGAGAGTACGTATACTTGCAGTATTTTTTTTAAAAAAAATATTATAAAATTATATTTTGCAAGAAAAAAAGACACATGAAATTGCAGTTAATTATTTTAAAATTAGTGGATCAGTTTTAAATTTATATAAATATTGTTATCTTTTAATTTTTAGTTACGTAAAAAACAGTAATGGATTTCTAAAATATAGGTAACTGATTAAGAATTTTCTTCTTTCTTTTAAAAATTCCATAATTCAAATAACTTAAATTTATAAATTCAAACTAAACGATAAACTAATACAAAAAAAAAACTGCCAATTGAAATTTAACAAAAAAAAAAGTAATGCAATAAAAACTGTCAATTGACAGAAAACACACAAGTTTGATATAAAAAATTAAAAAATTATCAAAAATTACCAATTAACAATTTATTTATATTTTAATTGATATAAATGCATGTTTGAAACATAAAACCTATTCTTATTACTTATGTGTTATAAAAAATTAATTCATTAACTATTAAAAATCTAATTTAAAAATAAATCTGCGTGAAAAAAAAACATACGAAAAAAATTTGCTTATGCATAATTATATATTTTAATCTCTAATCTTAATTATTATTGGTTTTAAAAGTTCCTATATATATATATATATATATATATGTAAAATCATAAAATTTATATTTGTTTATGATTGTTTTTATTTTGTAAAACCTAAAATCTAACATTTATGATGAAAAGGTAACAACTATAATAATATCCATCAATTGAAAAGTATATAATAAAGTATTTCAGAAACAAGATTCATGAAGTTGACATTTTAAAAATAATATTCTAAAAAATATAATTTAAAAATAAAAATTTTAATTTAACTATTTAAAATAAGAAAAAACTGAAAATGACAAATGATTTGATTATATATAAAGTCATTTGAGTACATAAAGTTTTTATTGCTTTAAAAAATCATAATTAATATTAAGGATGATCTTAATTAAAACCAAACAAAAAAAAACGTTCAAAATGGAACCAACAAAATTCACACTTCAGTTAAGCCTATTTTGTGGAACTACCTATTTTTGTGAAATTATATTTCTACAAAACTCTTGGAAGATAATTACACATAATACTACTAAAATTTAGGAACTTTAATTTATTTATATAAATTATGTTGATATACTGTACTTAAAATAAATGGATCAGATGAATGAATTGGTTAAATGATACAAGTATTTATAGCAAAATTATCAGGAACAATCACTTTGTTTGGTAGCGATTAATATGTAAAAAGCAGCATATATCAATTTAAAGTTTGGCTGGACACATGAACCTATTTGTAATTTAGAAAATTAAGAGAATTCATCATCACTTAGATTTTTAACAGAGATAACATTTATTTGCTTCGGCTGTTAAAGAGGAGTCATAGTATAACTTCAATGAATTCACACCAGAAACTCAGAAAGTAATCTTTATTCTTCTTAATCTCTACATACTTTTTGGCGATTAATTAAAAATATATGGGATAATTTTATTTTAATTAACAAAAGGAGATTTAAGAAGAAAAAAAAATCACTTTCCACTTTTATATTAGTTAAAGAGATTTTAAAAGAAAAAATAAATAAGAAAAAGATTCTTCAAAAATAATATTTATTAAAAATTAATGTGTTTGGAAAGAAAAAAAAATATGTTTATTAGGAAAATGGACATTTACCCCAAAGGTAATAGGGATATTTTTGGACCAATTATTAACAATTTTTTAATCAAAGTATTGACACTAGAGACATTTTAGGACCAAACTATTAAAAGAGGAAATTTTTGTTCAATTTTACATAGTTTAAAGATATTTTGACCCTTTTACCATCAATATAAAACCACAACAAGTGAAACAAAAATAAGAGGAAAAATAGCGCTAAGACAATAAAGATATATGGCCTAGTATGAAATGTGAATTATCGTGTGTTATCTATGAATTTAATTAGGAAAAACAAGAGAAAAAGTATAATATCAAGTTACAATTCTTTTTACTTTTTGTTCGATTATGACTCATCATAGGAAAAATATAAAAATAGTAACTTTGAGAAAAAGATTTAAATATATTCCTTGTTTAACAAGTGAAGAAATTGGCTGCCGTTATTTTCACATATAATAATTTCAATCATAAGACAAATATTGGATTATCGTTGCTTTTTTCAGACCAAAGTATTGATACTAGATACATTTTTTAATCAAATTATTAATGAATGGTATTTGTTCAATTTCACATAATTTAAGAATATTTTGACCCTTTTTTTATTAATATAACTCGTCGTTAAGTGAAACAAAAAAAAATTGAAGCAAAATTAATGAATATATATGGCCTATCATGAAATGTGAACCATCATGTGCCACCCCGAGAATTTATTAAGGAAAAACAAGAGAATGAAGTACGATATCAGGTTACACTTCTTTTTTTACTTTTGTTCGATTATGACTCCCCATAGAGAAACATAAACAAAATAGAAAAAAATATTAAGTTTGAAAAAAAGGCAGTGGTTTTTTTTATTAACAAGTGAAGAAATTGACTATAGTTATTTTCACATGTAATAATTTTAGCCACAAGACAATATTGTATCACCATTACATCGATTGTACCCTGATTTCTTGATTTTTGGATCAAAGTATTACATTTAGGAGCATTTTTGGACCAAACTATTAATTGAAGACATTTTAATTTAATTTTACATAGTTTAATAACATTTTGACCTTTTTCCGTTAATAAAAATGACAATTAATGAAGCAAAACATGAGTGAAAATGATGCAAAATCAATAAAGATATATATATGACCTAGCATGAAAGGTTAACCAACATGATGTGCTACCCTAAGGATTTTATTTAGAAAAACTAGAGAAATAAGTATCATATCAAGTTACACTTTCTTTTTTACTTTTGTTGGATTATGACTCATTATAGAAAAAAACAAGAAGTTAAAAATATATATATATATATTTGAAAAGAAATACATTTTTTATAAGTGAGTAAGGAAATTGATTGCCGTTATTTTCTCATATAATAATGTCAGTCATAAGAAAAATATTATGTCACCATTATATTATTTATACCCCTGATTTCTTGCTTGTATAGAATGTAATATCACATGACACGTTATATTTCAATGTTTGGTTTCAAAAAGGAAAGTAAAGATGCCAGATAATTACAATTTTTCATTAAACTATAATATATTGCAATTTTGCAGAACATATGAAAGAAATAACGATAATTTAGAGTAACCTTCTCTCATCTACCAACTATATTAATTTTAAAGTTTTTTCGCTCTAAATCTAGGATCATATAAAAGATAAATCATAAATCACTCTGATAGACTTAATTACTTTGATTCTTATAAAGTAAAATACATGAGAAATAAGAGTAAAATCTCTATCTATTAACAAAGTATGTCGAAATTTTGAAGCAATCAAAAAGATGAGGAAGAGAAATCAAATACATATTAATGTGGCTCTATGAATATCCTTCCAATACATATTATTTCTTAGAACTTTATTTAGAAAACAAATTAATTAATAAGTAAAAAAAGAATTAAAAAAGGCAGATCTACGTACTCTAAAATAAAAAAGATTTAGCTATTGGTTTCCAAACCCTCAAAACTTCAAAATCAAAATTAATTTTCCAAAGAAGTTAGAAAATTTTCGATACCTCCGCTTAGAGAAAGGTATATGTAATATACTCTTTTAGTCTTTCTCCTCTCTAGTTTTTTTTCCCTTATTTTTTTTTTTTGCTTAATACAATGTGAAATAATTTATTTAAAAATTAATTTTTTAATATTTAATTTTAAGACAAGTTCACATTTTGACCATTTATATTTATTATTTTTTCTTTCAAAAAATTATTTTTAATATTCAATCATTGAAGTTTTTAAAACATGACAAGTACTCGAATGCAATTGTAATGATAATGATAATCGAGTGCAATTTATTATTTGTCTTTTCATAGAAATCAAATACAATTTTGCTTTTTTAGTGTTTGATTGAAAATAAAAAATTTGATATTTTTTGCAAAAACTATTTTCAACCAAACATTAAGAGAGGAATAGTTTAATTTTTTGCAAAACCCCAAAAATTTATCGTTCTAACTAGAGTTTGATTAAAAATCAGTTTCGATTTTTACAACTCTTTTCACATTTTATTTAAACAAAGGATAATCATCCGAAGCACATCTTTAGAATTTATACAATATATTAAGATAATATTACTCTCATAACTAAATAAGACTCCATATTACTAAATGTATAAGTAGTTTTTTTCTATTTATTACCGTCACGATCTAAAATTTCATCAGGCCGCCGTGAGAGTACTTACCTTCTTCATAGGCGAATTTCATTTTTTTATTTATTATTTATCAGTTGAAATAATATAAAATTAGGCAACTTACTTTTGTAGATTCAAGCATTTGGCATTGTTACATATTACAGAGAGGCGAATAAGATTACAGATTGTTCTTTGGTTAACTTTGGTGTACACAAGGCAATGGCTATACAATGTTTAATGACTAACAACTTCCTATAAATGTTAAGGGAAAGTATAATATCGATTATGACTCATCATAGAAAAACAAAAACAAAGTAAAAAATAGTAAATTTGAGAAAAAGATAGAGATTTTTTTTAATTAACGAGTGAAGAAATGTCGTTGTTTTCACATACAATAATTTCAAAAAGTATTTCTAAAATAAGAAGTAATTAACAGTTATGCCAAACAGGCTCTAAGACACAGTAATACTCAATGTTATATCTTCGTCTATATACGATCATAGATACATTTACTTAATATAGGTGTATTTTTTGGAACCCTAAATCCAATATTAATCTTTGAAAATTTTGTAACATTTCTTTAATTTGTTGCTGCTTATTTTTTAGACCAGAAATTTATTTTTCTATATTTTAGGGCAGTAGGTGAATCAAATTTTATTTTGATCATGTAAATTTTATTTTGTTTTTTGAGATTTTTATAACTTTTAAGATCTTTTAATGGTGAAATGGAAATTTGAAGAAGAATAAAACAGTGTGAGGAAGATTGTGAAAATGTCAGCCCGCATAGTTTCAAAAGGGGAAGAAAGAATAAAAAAACAGAATTTTTTTCTCACGTTTAAATTTGGATGAAAGACATCATGTTAGTGTAAGAATTCACGAGATGTACTTTTTTTGTTTTGTTTTCTTACTCGATATTTGGTACTCACATTATGTATTTAGCCTTTTCTTATTAGCTGCTAAATTAGTTCTCATGTGTTGAAGATGGAAATCCAATTATAAAAGAGAAACTTTCAAAAATAGCAAACATTAGGCACTATATATATAGCCATAATTTGCTTAATTACAAATAATATCAAAATATTAGGGGAGGGGGAATGGGGGAGGATGGAGGAGAGAAGCGAGCGAGATCTGGGAGAGATAGAGGAGAGAGTGTATTTTTTTCGTGAATTTTGGAGAAAAAATATAAATACAAACTGATTTATATCAAAATGAATACATATTAAGAGGACAGAGGCGAGCGAGACCAAGAGAGGGAGGAGAGAGGATTGCATTTTGTATTGTATTATGTATTTACTTTGTGTCAATTGTATTCGAAATACAACGAATTGTATTTTGTATTATTTTGCGTTGTATACTTTATTTATTTTGTATCAATTGTATTCGAAATACAACGAATACAACTATATTCATCCACTCTTTGATTGGATACAAATACATTTGACAGAGAGGATCAATGCATGCATATTGTACAATTGATACAAAAATACAAAATACAGTTTTTCGAATACAATTGAAATAAAATACAAAACTCTCACCTATATTTGATTGAATACAATTGATACATAATACATTTGAATATATTTATTCTTATTGGCAAGACAGAGAAAAACAGATAGTCCCAGTAATTAGGACTTAAACTAGTGAGATTTATGTAATTTACCCAAAAAATTAACCTCAATATTAAATATATATTATTTGTGAAATTTATTTGTCTTTTTTACTATGAAAAATTATTAATCTTAATTTTAAAAAACTTGATTTCTTAAAAAAAAAAAAAATCAAAATTTTTAACTAAACAAACATGAGAAAATTAAAAAATCTTACACCCAAAAAACCGAGAGTGGCAACTAATTTGACATACTATTTGTTTGGCACGTTTTAGTAATGGGATAGTCACACATGCGGTCCCGTCAAGACATTATTATTCATTTTTGGCCTTTAACTAGCTAGATTACATGACAAAAATGAAAATAAAACTTGGTTTCGTGGATATAAATTAGTATTCAAATATCTTTTAGGCCAAAAAGATACTATGTCCCTCAATTTTAATTGATTTTGTTTGTTAGTTTATGCCCTCAATTTTTACACTGTTTTTAGCATTAGACTTTATTGTAAACTCCTTGGTTTCAATTGACATAATTTTGGATTCGTCTATAGTACGGACAATTAACATTGAATTAATTTCACAACGTCAATGACGGTGAAGTTGAACGAATTTAAAAACTGAGAGTGCATGACATTGTTTATGAACACTCAAATTTAAAAGTTCAGAATAGATAATAGAAAGAAGTATTGAAAACGTTTTTGAATTTGGCATGAATTATTAGTTTCGTTTTTAAACTATTGATAACCTTTAAAACAACTCTCTACCTGACTAACTGAATTTAAATACACTCCTGATTTTGTCACATGAGTAAAATACACACCTAAATTCTCATCAAGTTTAGGGGTGTTTTCAACACTTCTCACTATTTTTTATTAAGACTCCACACTCCTACAAGAATTTGAGACCACTTGTTATATCATGTGGCAAATAGGGTGTGTATTTAAGTAGAGTAAGTCCAGTAAAAAGTTATTTTTACGACTGTTATTATAATTTGGGAATTAAACAAATAATTATATTCTATTATGGGATATTTTGGAATTTTCAAATCTAGCCAATTGATTTGCTTGCCTGACAACGTCTAATTATTTTTTTCTCCTACTATATTGGAATATTTTAGTTATGGATAATTTCATGCGGTCCCATCGGATAATGTATTAATATCCATCATTAAAATGGAAAGTTTGCGGTTATTAGCTTCTTATTTATATTCAGTGGTGAATATAAAATGTACAAAATAAAGATAATACTTGCTAAATATCATTTTTGTCCCCACTTATTAGAACCACTATGTAAATCAGAAAATTATTTTTTGAAGGTTTACGTTGATTCTAATAATTGAAAAATTATTGTGATTTATTAGATTTGAAGTCATTGAAACGTATTGGTGACATTTTTACACAACAAATTATAAGAGTTGGTTTTGTAGGTAAATAACCATCTTAATAGTTAGATATATAGTTAGTTTAAGTTTAATTATAAATTTATAACTAACTACAATTAGTACCAAGGGTCTATAAGTATCACATTGTACACAATATTCTGTTAAGCTTTGATATTGAATTCCTATTCTCTTCTTCTTCTTCTTCTTCTTCTTGATTTCATCCTTCTTTCCAGGCTAGATTATAACATTTTCATTTGTTCAAATTTGGACTGAAAGTATGTAATAGGATTAAACACTTTATCATTTGTTCAGGTGTTCAACTGTTACATGTCATAATTTGAGTATCTAAATTAAATTTACTCCAAATTTAAAGAGATATCGATGTATTAATTAAGCCTACTAGTACTGAAAAAAACTAATTAACCATCCTACTTCATTAACATGTTTTAGCTATGGTCTAATAATGGTCCCATCAGCACGTTAGCATGTAATATATATCCATTATTGGCCTGCAACAGTGAAACTGCAAGTAGAGTTGATGATAAGAATGGAAAATTTGGCTACTTAATTATTCTTTAATTTCTTTGATGATTAATGATGAACAACAATATGTACAGACGTATGATAAGTAAAACTAATTAAGGTGTTACAGCTTAATTTACTCCCTTCATTCAATATTAGTTGTTCATATTTAAAAAATACCTTTCTCAAATTATTTGTCAATTTATAAAATCAAGAGAGAATTAATTAATTTTTCTCTTTTTAACCTTATTTTAAAGTGTAATAAAGTTTTTTTTATTTTTAAAATAAGGGTAAAATTATTATTTTTAAAAATGAACAACTACTATAGAGCAGAAATTTTACAATTTAAACCTAGACCTATAATTTTTCAGAATTTTTACTGAAGTTGTGAATTTTATAAAGGCAAAACTTCGAACATTTTACAGACCTTTTACCTTGCTTGCCAAGACTAATTAACTTCAAACATTTTTGACAAAAATTGTAGCCTTAAGAATGATAAACTTCAAACATTTTAACTAAGGTTATTAAAACCAAGACAAAATGACTGAAGTACATATAAAAGTTATCTTAAACTTTGAGCACACTCATTAGAAAGGTCTCTGGTGCGGAATGGCTAGAAGATTATTTGCATTTTTGGTATCTTAATTATTGTTGTTTGGTTAACTATTTTGTACTTATGTCATGCCTAATAATTATCATTTCTGCTTTGTTTTTCTTTCTAACATTTCAACTCAAAAACAAAAATGTTGATATTAACATTTGTGGTTGTTCAGGGTATATTCGGTACGAAAGAAAATATTCTTTTTGAAAGATGTTTCTCAAGAAAATAAGATTCTTATGTGTTCAGTAAGTAAATAAAAAATATTATCTTAAAAATCTTTATATATAATAGATAAATATTAAAACACAAAATAATAAAAGTAAAAGTGTGGGATGGTGAAGATGGACACTACGAGAAGTAAGAGTGAAGATAAGATTCGGAGGGAAAATATCAAATGCATCCAAAATCATTAAATCTCTAATCGACCATGTGACTTTAATCCAAAATACCATTAAGATTTACGGGACCATTGAGTACGTGTGATTCACAATATACATATAAAAAATCATTGCGTCTCAATCGCTAGTTTTTCTATATATTTTTTATTCTTTGAATCTCAACAATCCAACACTCAAATTTACACCAAATCAGCTAAAATTCAAAACATAAATTATATGTATCATATAAAACAAACAACTATCTTTCGATCATTAATTTATCCAAATAATAATGATAAATCTAATAAATTCATTTTGCATAATAGTGATATTTCATTATTTTTAAGTTCCATTCTTGATTAGTACTAAAGTAATAAGTGGTATAAATCTCGATCGTACTTCATTGGTACGTTTTGGTAATGGATAATCCCATGCGGTACCGATAGGACATTAGTATTCATTAATGGTCTGTTTTTAGAGTTTATGATAAGAATGGAAAATCTGGGTGCATAATTCTTTTATTGGCTTTAGCAAAAGAAATTTTAAAAAAATATATCACATAAATTATAAAATATACGACATAAATTAGGATATCTGAAATACTATTTACATAGATAAATATGTAAACGTGTAAATTTCAATAGGTGTTGTTGTTAGTCACCAAAGCATAAGGTACATTGATGCATGAGTTAAAAACTCTACTCTTCTTCGGCAATTTATGTAATATTGTTTGTCGTTTGATTGCGTATTACAATTTAATAAAATAAATGCTATTAAAATTTATGATTCAAAATTGATTCAGATATTTGTGTGGCTATACATCATATCATTAAGGATACATACAAATTTTAAAGTGACTATATTTAAATATATGATTATTTTTTCAAATAATTTTTTCAAAAAATAAGCCACATAAAAGAAAAAGTTATTGATGAGCTTGCATGACCACTTATTTGTCATGGTACTTCATTGACAGATTTTACTTGTGGGATAATCCCATGCGGTCCTAGAACATTAATAATATCAATTTTTGGTTTTTAACCTGTTATTTATATTGAGTGGTGAATATAAATTATTAAAATATAAATATCACTTAGGCCAATGAGACATGAAGCCATAAATGTTTACCAAAAAAAAAGCCAGAAGTAAATACAATATTTTGAAACCCATGTTTATTAATTTTTTAGAAATTTCTGATAAAAATTATGTGGCAACTCTCTAGTCATTGATTTTTTCGATGACTAATGCTGAACATTAATAATTATGTACAGGCGTATGGTAAGTAAAATTAAGTGTAGCAACTTAATTTTATTAGTGGACAATATTCTCAGGTAATATTTATTAACTTTACGCTCCTAAGAATTTAATTTCTTGCTTCGAATACTTGTCAGTAACATCCACATTAATATAATTTGTCCGTTCACTTTTGTTATTGGGAAAATACGTGGTTAAGCAAACATATACCAGTTAATTAACTAATATAGCTACAGTTTGCATTAATTACAATTCGGAACTTACTTCTAGCTATAACTATATTCTCTCTCTCGCCTCTCTCCTCTTTTCCTCTCTCCTCTTTTCCTCTCTCTCGCCTCTCTCCCTTTTCTCTGGAATCTTGCTTGCCACTCCTCTTTTTCAGTCATCTCTCCCTCGCCCTTCTCCTCTTCCTTCCCAGTCTCTCTCTCGATTCTCTTCTGCTAGTCTCTCTCACTTTATTCAAACACAAATTATACAATATAAATGTATAATTTGTGTTTGTGTTTGTATAAAGCAAGAGAGAAACTGGATATACAAATATTGTCACGACCCAAATTCACATGTCGCGATGGCACCTATGTTCCCAACCGATAGGTAAGCCAACCCACTAGTTTTTACCAATTTAACTAAGTAACTAAGGTGAAAAGTAAATATCGAGTAGAATATCTCTAACACTAAGTCATTCATAAATACGAAATGCGGAAAGCTAAAACACTACCCAAGATTTTGGTGTCATAAGTACAAGAACTTCTAAATACGATGCAAGTCTGAAACTAAAATGACAAGTCTAAACTTAAGAATTATCCTGTCTGAATACTAAAATAACAGAATAAATAATAAGATAGAGGGAGGTGTGGGCTGCAGAACAGTCAAGCAGCTCACCACAACTCCAAGATACTCCAAGCTCGAACTCAGAAAGCTCCACGAGGTGCGCTCGTATTCGAAATTGGATCTGCACCACAAAAGGTGCAACAAGTGTAGTATGAGTACGAAACCCCGTGTACCCAGCATATCTCATAGACTGACAATGAAGAAGTAGTGACGGGAGTTCATATAAGAAAAACATCTTTTTATTGTTTTACAAGGCTACATTATATTGATAAACAAGTATCATCAAATAGGGATAATTAAATATCATGTGATGTCCAATCACCAATAAAACACATATTCAGCAAGAATGAGGATGTAATGAGATGCAATGCAATGCGACACCATGAATGATATGCCTCAGATGCCAAGTACTCTCTCAACCGTATATACATAATACTCCTGGGAAATACATTGAGAGTTCATGACCCATGGGGACTCGTGTGGTCCATATACCGACACGGACGATCTCCACGTGTCTGTGCGGACGATCTCAACGCACTAGCATAAAATCAAACAATCCCCAGCACGGACGATCTCCACGTGCCCAACTTATAATCATAACATCTCACAATCCCCAGCACGGACGATCTCCACGTGCCCAACTTATACTCAATCTCATGTAAATGCATGTGTACAATATGATTTCAACAAAAGGGGATGATGATGCATCTCAATCAATCAAATATCGGTATCATATATAATCACCTCAACTATCACAAATATACGGGTTCAATAAAGAAACACAATACACCAAAGAAGTCAAGTCAACAATACATCAGCTAATGCCCACATGCTTTGGCATTCTCAAATTACAATTCGCATTCTATAGTAATAAGCTTTCCCTTTATAACCCCGGTACTCGTACCAATGTCCGTCACACCATTGGCACGAGACCCCCATCTTTCGCCCTTACCCATTGTCTATTCCGTTTTTAATCTTTAATTAGGAAAATGTCATTCAACGAAGTCTGAAGTCTTAACATACCTTGAATGCCGAACACGTGTCACGAATCCTCAAGATTTCGCCTTTCCCTGTTGTAAAGCTTCATAACATTCACAATCTATCAAAAAATGCATTATTCGTAAGTAAACGTGTCCGTAGACGCCCATATTGCTATACTTCCATCCCGAACCTCAAAGATCACTCAAAAGGTTGAATCCAAACCGACAAGAACAAACCTATAATTTTAGTGAGGCTAAATCACCCATAAATCATAGAGAACAAATTTATAATCAAATTCCTAATTTGGATACCAGTTAATTTGTCAACTCTCATATTTCTTAAATTCAAGTCTAGGGTTAAGTCTTAATACCTCCAAATATCATAAACTTAATTATATTCATATAATATAATAAACCTAATATTTAATTAGGTATCTCAATATATCAAAAACTAAATTTATAATATAACAAACAATTAATAATACTTAAGTTGAAACCTCTGGTTACAAAACCAGTGGTAGCGATAACATGTACTAAAAGCCAATGATCCCCTTTAATTAATCACTATTACCCAATCACTATTATCCAACAAATCAACCAAGAATAACCATTTATATATATATATATTCCCCAACTTACACGTTGCATTAGCAATGATTTCCAATTGAAATTTCTTTGTTGTATTCGACCCAACGAATTATGAAAATTATTTCATTGTTTTTCTTTTCCAACTCCTAACAATACGTACTACTAATATATAATCCAACCATAATTAACAAATTCACTAAAAAGGCTTAATTGCATTACCTATTCACTCGACGTTTTCTCCCTCTGCCGCGATGACTTTTCCGTTTCCCTTATTCTTTCTCTTCTACAGATAATTAAATATTAAAAGTGGAAAATTTCACTAACTTAATTTAATTATATGGGCCAAGTGGTTTAAGGGTATTAAATAAATAATAAACTTGGCCCATTAACTATCAACAATATTTATTACTTAATAAAAATAGCCGTTAACTAAATAATTGTAGTACCGAATAGTTCCAAATTTCCATTTAAAAATTTACGGGAAGAGTCAAAATAGTTCTAGTCCTCAAAATGACCTAGCGGGTCGTTACAAATACAAATGCATATCTCTTCGCCCTGTACAATTATAATTATACAAATACAAATATTTTCCTGTCCAGTTCTCTTGTGTCTGTTTCTCTCTCTCGCTTTATACAAACACAAATTATACAAATACAAATGTATAATTTGTGTTAGTATTCAGCGAGAGACAGATTGGATATACAAATACAAATATTTGAACTAGATTCAATTGTATACGGATACACATTGTATGCAGGTATACAAATATAATCATTGATACATATACATACTAGTTACATATATACAATTAACTAACCGATATACAAACACAATTCACCTCTCTCCATACACTGCCCTCTCTCACTCGCCTCTCTCCTCCCTCTCCCAATCTCGCTCGCCTATCTCCTCCCCTAACATGTACCTACGAATCATAATTAGCAAACTTTAGCATAATTAAAATATTTAGAGTGGCTATATGCGAAAATTCTCATTTGTTATTTCTTTGATTTTTTGGAACAAGATCGGAATCAAATTAAAAATGATCTATTTTAAAAAATGTAAAATCAAATCAAGTCAACTAAAAGTCAATTTGGTTCCATTTTTTAAATTTGGATTGATTTTTACTCAAACCGTGAACACCTCCTTCCCACCACCAGGCACTTCAACCAATTCCTCATCTTCTTTAAAAATAATATTTTATAAAAAAAATAATGCGTTTAAAAAATATATTTAATAGAAATTTTTTTTGCCAAAAAGGCTCTATTTGCGAGGGTCAAATTTATATATTGTGGCGATCGTTGACCCGCACAAATTGTTGTCACGGCGGTCTTGAAAACACTCACAATAGTGTCCGTCGTAAACTGTTTGTGGAGGTCTTTTGGTAACGGCGGTTAAAAACCCCAACAATTCGTAAATTCACTTATTTAGGGAGAGTTTTATAAGCTCCCTATTATATTGATAAAAAAATTTACTGCAGTTATTACTCCAAAGCAGATTGATCAGAATTAGAGGCAAAATTAGGAGTTTGGGATCTAAATTTTAGGACAGAATAGAAAAATATTGCAAAACATGCACTTCCTTTAAAAAAAAGAAGAGAAAGCTTTAAACCTACAACATTAGTATGAAAGGCATTTCCACCGCCTCTTACTACCACTGAGTTGTCAATCAATTTTGTTAAGAGTTCACAAATTAATATACATATATATTTATTTAATTTTCTAATACAAATAAAGAGTCTACGAAAAAGCTAATGGGTTCGTTCGAACCCACAAACCCCACCTAGCTCCGCCTATGTGATTGATATGATATTTCTAATCATATAATATACATATATGTATATATATACATATATATATATGTATATATATCTATACATATATATATATGTATATATATGTATATGTATATATATATATATGTATATATATATATATGTATATACATGTATATATATACATATATATATATATGTATATATGTATATATATACATATGTATACATATATATATATACTAATTATACGTATATATATATATATATATATACATATATATGTATATATACATGTATATACATATACATGTATATATAAATATAGCATATGTATATATATAACATAGTATACTATATATGTATATTATATATGTATACATATACATGTATATATATATAGGTATACATATGTATAATTACATAATCATATATATATATGTATATATATATATATATATATTATATATATGTAATATATGTATATATATACATATGTATACATATATTATATATACATATATACGTATATATATATATATATATATATATATATACATGTATATATATATATATATATATATATACATATACATACATATATATATATATATCTACATATATATATATATACGTACATACATACATGTATGTATGTATATATATGTATGTATGTACGTATATATATATATGTAGATATATATATATATATGTAATATATATGTATATATATAATATATAATATATATGTATATATGTATTATATACATATGTATACATAATATATATACATATATACGTATATATATTATTAAAATAATATATACAATATATATATACATATACATGTATACATATATATGTATACATATGTATATATATATATATGTATACATATGTATATATATACATATATACATATATATATATATATATACATATACATGTATATATATATATGTATACATATGTATATATATATGTATACATATGTATATATATACATATATACATATATATATATATGTATATATATATGTATATATATATATATATATATATACATATATATGTATATATATATATATATTGTATGTTGGAAAACTGTTTATAAAATTAAATTTGTACAACAACAATAAATAATAATGAGACTTCTACTTCAATTCAACACAATAAAATTCACTCCGATCCTAATCAAACCAACATACAATATATTTCCATCTATTAGCACACATTTGCATTCATTACAATAGTATTTCTTGAGCTTGTTTTAAATTTTGTTCCCCTTGAGCCTAATTTAAGTTTATTGGGAATGAATGTGGGTTCTAGACATCAAGTGGGAAATTAAAAAAAAGTCTATTTGAAATGACTAATCAAAAGTAATATGCAATTGATTAATCATAGATAGGGGTGTGCATCAGTTCGGTTTTACATATTATCTGTTCGGTTTATCGGTTTTCGGTTTTTAAATACGCTAAATCAATAACCAAACCAATAAGATTTTTTTAATCCGTTTAGGTCCTTAACGGTTCGATTTTCGGTTTAACCAATAAGAAAATGCTTATATAATAAATATATGACTTCTCTATAAATTTGATGCGACAAGACAATAATGTAACTTTAAAAATGCTCATAAAATAGAAACAATAATAACAAACATGAAAAGAGCTATACAAGTGTAACACATGTTTCAAAGACTTTTTTTTAGATGAAATGTTTCTCCTAACAATTAACACATATTTCAAAGACTTTTTTTTTAAAAAAACTTTTGATAGATCAGTATGCATATATCAAAGACCAATATGCATATACCCTCTATGTAAAATTAAAATTAAAGCATACATTAGCTCATTAATACTAGAGAAAATGGTCTAAAACCCCCCCAATCTATACCCGAAATCTCAACTACACACTCCAACTTCACGGGTGTCCTATCACCCCCCTGAACATTTTAAAAGTGAAATATATACCCCCTTAAAAAGTCATACCCAGATTTAAGTTAGGCAGTGATATACACTCGCCTGCCATATAATATTATATTATTTTTTTAATAAAAAAGTTATTATTCTTTATCTTTATTTTATATTTTCCTTTCTCTTTTTCTCTTTTGTTTTTAATCCTCTTTTGACTTTTATTTTCGTTTTCTTTAACAATAATTTTTTCTCCATTGATATGAAACCCGAAGCACATTAACTTTCTTCTTCTTTCTATTCTTTTTATATTTTTTATTTTATTTTATTTTTCATAATTTTAGTGAAGTTTCATTCAACTTGATAATATTGTTGAATCGAATTTGAGGCTGCCAACCGGAGAATTAGAAGACGGCATATTTGATAAGTTCATATGGTCAACTATTTTCGGAAAGTGGGTGGCATATTGGAGTTGGAGATGATAGCAAAATCCAAAGTGAATTTGTGATTTGAAGTATTGAAAATTGTTTTTGCTATTTTTATCTCGTTGCCATGGTCACTGTCTACGAAAGGTGTTTTTTAGTGTTTTAGAATGAAACCAATCTATCTGTCTCACTTTTAAATATTTCTTGCTCAGATCTGGAAAAACTAGTTGAAAATGGCGACATGGTAGTGGCAAAATTGGTGGTGTGAGAATGAAAAGACGAAGTTTATGATTAAAAGAAGGGGAGTCGATTTCTTCGGGAAAAACAAAGAGGAAAGAGATAGGATTAGTGATAGCTGAATAGTGAAATAAGTTCATGGCATTTTCCGGTGACTTAAATCCGGCGAAGTGTTGAAGAGAAAAAGAAAGAAGACAAAGAAAAAAAAAGATAAATAGAAGTAAAAGATAACATAATTTTAAAAAAATAAATCAAAAACTTAATATAAAAAGGAGAAATTACTTGCAAAGTTAAAGTTTTATTAAAAAAAAACCGTCTCTCACTCTCTTTGAGAAAGTGAATACACTTTCTTTGCCACCTCAGCATATAGGGTGAGATTAATTCCATTTTAAAAAAGTTCAGGGGGGTAATAGGACACCCGTGAAGTTGGAGTGTGTAGTTGGGATTTCGGGTATAGGTTGGGGGGGCTTTAGACCATTTTCTCAAAAATTATATTATATTAATATGGGATGTTTCAAATCTATTTTTTTGCCTATCGACTATTTTTTTAAATCTAAGTCTATTTTAGTTGAAAAAAAATTCTTTATATAGAAATTTAACTATAATAAGAAAATCTTCTCTATTTAATTATTTTTATGTTTATTATAATCAATATTTAATATTATTAAAATAATGCTATAATAATTGTAGGGAAATAGTGAAAAGATGGTTTTGTCTGAAGCAGGATATTTTAATGAAGGGCAAAAGGTTCAAATAACATTTCTCAGAGTCTTCATGCTTTTAATATAATATATAAAATTAGGAGGCCGCTATTGGTATATTGTATGTCTAGGTTTTAAATTGTAAAAATTATGCCCCATATTAGTTGTTTATTTTTATTTTTTTAAAGTTAATTTACCCCTTTCATTTTTTTAAAAAGAAAATTACAAACTTGTTTACCCTCTCTAAAAATAAACCAATTGTAAGGTTAAAATGAGAAAAAAAAATAATTAATTCTCTTTTGGATAATTCATTTGAAAATTGTTTTACACAAGCAAATTATATTTGGCTAATCTTTTTTAAAAAGTACTTTTGAGAGTCAAATTACGAAAAAAGACAAGTATCAATGAACTTTTAATATTAAAATTATTTTATAGAAAGAAAATTATTTTAAATATCTATTATAAAATTTTAATTAAAATATATATATTCAAATTTTCAATCAATATTATACATAGATGCATAAAAAGTTAAATATTGATATAATATTAACATGATGATTTAAATATAATTAAAAACATCAAGCAAAATAAATTTTAAAAACAAATTAAATCACTACATACAAAAATTTCACCACAAAAATAAATGAATGTAAGGGATATATTGATAAATATGTATATATAGCAGGGATATTTTGGTCTTGAAATAAATAATTTTCTGCTTATTCTTTTTTTAAGAAGCAGAAATTTTCAATTTTTTCCCATCTTCCATTTAAAAATAGTTTTGTTGATTAGTCAAACACCTTATTTTTTAAAAAAAAAGAGTATTTTTTTCTCAAAATAAATGTTTTTGGTCGTGTTTTTGGCCTCTCAACAGTAACGCCAAACAGACTCTTAGTATAGTAATAAATGTTAAGAAAAAATAATTTTGTCAATTTAATTTTTATTACTAAGAAATTTAATGAATTCGTGGATAGATATGAAATTTGAATTTTTGTAGCTATTATTTGATACTATCCTTAACTTTTAAATTCAAAGCTAGAATTTCTTAATTTTTTTCTTGATTTAAAAGAACTAAAAATTAAGTTAATTCAAACAAATTCTAACTTATGACTTTAATTTATAAATCATAAGGTAAAAGCTAAATTAAATAGGCTCTTAATAGCTATATAAACATGGGAAATTATATTGTAGAGCCTAAATTGGACCACTAATATGAATAGTAGTTGATCTCGTGAGCACCCCGTACCAAAACATAAAGACTATTTTTTCATACGGAATATAATTTTTATTTATGGTTTCACATATGTATCCTTGGCCTAAAAGATATTTAGCAAGTTCTATCTTCATATTTTGATTATTAATTATATACTCCCTCTGTTTACTTTTACTTCTCACTTATTTCTAAAATAGATCTTCATTTTTACTTGTCATTTTTGACATATCAAGAAAAAATAATTTTTTTCTCATATTTTATCCTCAGCATTAAATATTTTTTGCTCCAAATCATTTTTTCAACCTAACACAAAACATCATTTAATAAGGATAGTGTGGTAAAATACATATATCAATAATTATTTTCTTAATAGATGTGTCAAGTCAAATAGTGACATGTAAAAATGAATGGAGACATTATATTCACCATTGAATATAGATAACAGGTTTAGGGCATCTCCAACCCTATTTTCTATTTTACTCTCCAAATATAAAATTCTCTATTTTTTCAGACAACCAACTCCAATCAAATTACAATTTTACTCTCTAAAAAAGAATCTTTTTCTCTTTTCTCGATATTATATTGTTATTTCTATTTCATTTTTATTTTCTTATTTCATAATATAAATAATTTTTTTCTTTTTGCAAATAATCACTCTATAATCTATATAATCTTCATGTAATAAATTTTTTTATTCTTTTCCAATTCTTCATTTAATATAAAATTATATTTTATTCTAAATTTGCAACAAAGATTATATATAATACATATTAACAAATAATGAAAATAAAAGTGGAATCATTGATGAAATACAATTACATAATAAATATTGCATCATAAAAAAATATTATTTTAAATTTTACATAAATATTCAACTTTCAAAACTAATACGTTGCTTCCATAAATGCTTTATTAATGCATTACAGAGTTCAAAATGAGCAATTTTTTGTCCTTATTTTTTATGCGTAGCTAAAAATTGTTCAAATTAACAATTTCATCTTGTATCCAATTATTTCGTGTAGTAATTTACTTCCCCTATTCCATTTTGAACTAATGCATCATGTATTTTCATGCTCATTAAAAAGTTTAGTTTAATAATTTATCACTATAACATAAAAGTAGATTGCTTGAATTATCATGTAAATTTTGTGCATTCTTCATAGTGAAAAATAATTATAATTTTAAATTATATATTTAAAGTGACAAAAAAATTTAAAAAATTAAATTAGAATTTTTTTTAAATTCGGGAGGGAAGTAGTATACTTATCAATAATATGTTTTTAGATGTTATATTATTTATAAAATAATTACAAATATTAAAGATTTAATTAATAGTCATATATAATATAAATAATATTAAAATAATTTTAAATTACATATTTAAAGTGACAATTTTTTTTAAAAAATAAAATAGAAAAATTATTAATTTGGGTGGATATAATAACATGTCAATAATATATTTTTAGATGTTATATTATATTAGAAAATTATTACAAATAATAAAGACTTCATTAATGATATGATAGAAATAATATTAAATTAATCAAAAAGTGAAATAGAGAGGTGAATAGTAGTTCTCCAAATTTAGAGAATTACTATTCACATCATTATAAATGTAAGATAGAAAGTAATATGAAGATGGATTGGAGAGGGTATTCTTTATTTTACCTTTCAAATATAGAGAATGAAGGGTAAAATAGGAAAAAATTTAGCATGGTAGAGGCACAACTAACCAAAGTTGTGTGACTCTCCATTAATATTTTGACACTTGGAATTGTGGGCAATTTATGTACTTTGCAAATGAAAAAAAATAAAAATAAAGATAAAATGATCCCAACAAAATTATACTAAAGATACAATTAAAGTGGATTGTGGGATCCACGTATTTAATGTTTGTTCTTGATTTTTTTTTCTTTGACTCAAATCCTTTTTTTAAAAAAATGAAATTGAAGTTGTTTTGAAGGAATTTGATTCTTTTTCATTTATTTTTTATATTTTGTCAAGTGTACATTTAGATGAGAGATATGTATCCGATTTAATTTTTAACGATCAAGATTATATTAAATTAACATCATAACCATAATTAAGAACCAATTTGGCATTGCTACTAAAAACTGCTTATTTTTATAAACACTTTTTAAAAAATGGTTTTTCAGAAAAATGCTATTGAAAAAAAGCAATTTGTGTTTGGCTAATTCATTTGAAAAGTGCTTTTGATAAGCAAATTGCATTTGGTTAGTTTTTAAAAAAGTGTTTTTGAGAGTCAAATTACGAAAAAGGGCAAGTATTAATGCTGTTTTAATATTAAGATTATTTTATAGAGAGAAACTATTAATTAAACTAAAATGTACATATTCAAATTTTCTATCAATATTATACCTTTTTTGGGAGGGTTGAAATATTGAATTGTTATTTTTATCTTTTATCTAATCTTGCAAAAATATGGTTGTTACCTTCTTTGTTTACCCGTCTAGCTATTAATGGGTGCCGAAGTTTACTGTTATATAAGGAGTAACAAACGAAACTGTAGCCCCTGGATCTAACAATGCATAAACATCAAAACTAAAGACTTGTAACGTACCAGTGACTACATCAGGAGAATCTTCTTGGTCTTGGCGAGCCTGAAGAGCATACAACCTATGCTGGCGCTGACCACCACATGTACCAGTGAGGCACCCTGCTGGTGCTGCTGAAGTCGTAGACTGAGCCCTGTTACCTCCTTGTCCTTGCCTAGCAGAAGGACAATCCTTCAGCCTATGACCAGACTGACCACACCAAAAACACCCCTCTCTACCAGCAAGACACTCACCCGGATGGTTCTTACCACACTTTGGGCAAGATGGAAAAGTCCGGTTACCTGAAGCACTTTCATGAGACTTAGAGCCTAATGCCCTTCCTTTCTGATCCTGTCGAAACCTGGGGGACGGAGCGCTAGCAGATGAAGGCGCTGGGGCTGTAGACCTCTGCTGAATTTGTGAGTAATTTCCACCGCCCGACCTATGCTGAGAGTATTCATAGTTGCCTGTTCTAGCCTTTTTGTTATCCTTAGCCATCTCCCTAAGCTTATCAACCTCAACCTACTGAGCATGGGTCATTAGTCTAGAGATGTCCATATCCCCTAATAGCATAGCATTCCTACACTCGCTCTTCACCAGATTGGATACCCCAAATAAGAACTTTCTCATTTGTGCTGTTGGATTGGCAACCATATGTGGAGCATACCTGGAGAGCTGAGTGGACTTTAGTCCATATTCTTAACGGACATCGAAACCTGCCTCAAGTTCATAAACTCCTGAGCCTTAGCCTCCCTCAACTCTCTCGGAAAGAAACTATCCAAAAAAGCTCCAGTAAAACAGTCCCATGTCATCGGAGCTGCATTCGCACCCCTATTTTCTTTCTATTGTGTGAATCAGATATGAGCTACATCCTTTAGTTGATAGGATGCTAGTTCAACACTATCAGTACCAGTCACTTGCATTACCTGAAGAGTCTTCTTGATCTCATCAATGAAGTTCTGTGGGTTCTCACCAACCTTCGAGCCTAGAAACTCTGGCGGATGCATACGAACAAAGTCTTGAACCCTAGCTACAGATGATCCACCAGTGTGATTTGCAGGAACTTGGGCCTGCTGATTGTTCTGGTTGGCTACGGTCTGAGCCAACATCTGAATCACAGTACGAAACTCTACATTCGTAACCTCATGGTTCGGGATTGGAGGAACCACGTTCGCATTCCGTGTGTTAGCATTTTGTGTGTTAGCTCTGCGATGAGGCATGATCTGAAATGCATAACGATGGATTATAAGGGAGAAGTTGAATCACAATACAACGCACGATAAAGATAGCAACGGAAGTGAAGTTTTTCTTAGAACACTTCCTAGCATCTCCCTCATAGGTGTGGCGTGCTTCACACTCATGAAAGAGACTCTACTTAGTGCGACTTTTAGACACCCTAGGACTCTTGAACCTGATGCTCTGATACCAAGTTTGTCACGCCCCGAGGCTACCCCCTAGGCGCAACATGGTGCTTAGTGTCACGAGTGACCCAAGCTAACCCATGGCATGACATATCTACACAAACTCAATTAAAACAATATTGTGCAGAAGCTCAAATTAGTTTAATGTCTTAATTTGGGAAAAAGCCCAACATGTCTGAATGTATATATATAATATTCGAAGAGTTTAGTGATGACTAAAAACAACACCAATGACTCAAGCTGAATCTAATCTATGTTTGAAAGCCTCTAACTGGCTTGAGTTGCTGGGACATGCCCCGAGCTAACTCTAAGAGGAGTGAAACTGAAAGTAAAGACTGAAAAGTAAAGCATGTCTACTTTCCTTGAACTATGAGGACTCACCACTGAAGCTGCTGAGTATGGACTAAAAGTCGAGCTAAGCGCGGTCTGGATACTGAGCGCTTGAACCTACATCATGAAATGATGTAGCGTAAAAGTATGCGTCAGCACTTTGAATGTACTGAGCATGCAGTATATAGATACTAAACTTAACAATATAGACTGAACGATATAAGCTGAGCAATATAACTGAACATGGAAAAAAGGTTGTACTAAAGTATAACTGAAAACTGAGCTAGATGCAATGAACAAATACTAATCATGAAGATAACATGCTGAACTGTATACTGAAATAAATACTGATAATATGGTCAATGCACTAAGAGTATGACTATGGGAGCTACTGTTAACCGACATAAACCACGTGAGCTAAACGTGGAGTCCGATGTATACGCCCCATCGAGAGGACCCAATATACCTTGTCAGGGTATAAAGGCATGATTGTGGCGTGATCACTAAAACTGATGCCCAACAGAGGGGACTTTTGAACCTACGTTGGCACGTAGTTCTAGACTTTGTGGGTACTCTAAACCCTAGTCCAACTCGGTGCTAAGTCTACTCCCAACTGAATATGCAAAGCTAACAATGCAACTGATATACTGAGTAGTTCAAAATACTGACATGTTATCTGGGAATGCAACATAAATAAAGTGACAAATATGGCATTCAAATACTGGAGCATGATTTTCTGACTGATCTGTCTAGCAAGTATAATTCATGAAATGTTGATAATTAAAACAAGCTAGGGTTCTGAATTCTAAACATGGGACTATGCAAATTTTCCAAGAAAGCATGGTATTTAGATCATGAAAACTATAGCAGCTAAAATTACAATGAATATCCAAGATTATGAAAACCCTAGGTCTGAACAATTTATGAGAAATTGAAGAACTGGCTGAATTCTAGGGACCTAATGGGTGAAAGGAATCCACTAGTGAAATCCCACATACCTGGTGACGAAAACTATGGAGAAATCCTTTGGATTTTGGGTCTGAACTTGAAGAACACGTTTGCTCGTTCTTGGGAGAAACTATCGCCTATTCCTCTTCTTTTCTTTCTAAGTTAGATGGTTTTGGGAGAATGAGGGTTCTAGGTAGTTTCTGACTAGATTATTAGGCTTAGAATGAGTAAAATGATGTAGTTTAGGCATCAAACGACGTAGTTTAAGTGCCCAACGCATAGGGGAAAAGACCAATATGACCCTGACTTAAAAGTTGACACCTTGACTTCAAGACACCCTTCACGGGTCGTACAGTGCTTCACAACCCGTATAGTGGGCCGTGAAGCTTCAACAGCCTGACAGTGTTCCACTAAAATAGACATAACTTTTTACTCCGAACTTCAAATGGATCAAACTTGGTGGCGGTTGAAAGAGGACGCAAAGACATTTAATTTGATAGCTGATGAGCCACCTAATTCATTTTGTGCTAAAAGATATGATCGTTTGAAGTTGACCTTTAACTCTAAGTTTGACAAACCCCTTTCATGGACGACTTCACGAACTGTGTGGGGCCTTACGGATCGTTTAGACATATGTGGTCCTTGACCAGTGACTAGAGGAGAAACCCTTTTTGAGTGGGCAACCTCACGACCACTTTCACGGCTCGTGAGCCTTACCACGAGCCGTCTAGGCATCCGTGGGAGGGACACCATCTGGGCCAACCTCTTGGAACATGTTCACGAGCCATTTAACGGGCCGTGGTCCCCTTCACGGACCGTCTAGTGTGTCGTGAAGGGTCCATGGTCCATTTTTGGCTTCGTGGACCTTTCCCAATTTCCCTTTATTAGCCCATTTCAAATCCAAGGTGTTACAAGGAATATGTACAACTTCCATTCAAACCATGAACTCTTGTTGCAGTAGAACCTTCAAAAAATTTTGTACAAAAATCTTTTTAAAAAAATTAAAATTAATGGCCTAAAATATTTTTTTAATAAGAGCCCTGAAATATGTATACGTAGTTATTGTTTTTAATCATAGCTACTATTTTTTCACTCAAAAACCTTGAGTTCTTGATAAATATCAATACGCCCCAAAATATTATTATAATAAGAGTTTTTGAAAAAAATCAATACATCCCCAAAAAATTGTTAATATGAAAAAAATACTTGTAAAAATTATGAAAACTTACTAGTTCAAGAGAAAAAAAATTGGTGTTTGGTTGAGAAAAGAGAGGAAGAAAGTTCGTAGCAGAGAGAGAACAAACATGAAATGTGTGTGTGTGTGTGAGAGAGAGAGAGAGAGAGTCGACGTGATTTTTTACGGCGTATTAAATAAGTCTAATTATTGTTATGACTCTCCTTCAAATCTGATTCGTTCAAATATTTTCAGGTCCATTAAGACTTGTGAGGTTTTTTTTAAAAAAAATAATAAATGAGCTGAATCAAAATGATTAAGAGCCCGTTTGGCTTAATTTTAAAAAGTGGCTTTTTAGAAGTAGTTTTTAAAAAGTTAAATTTAAGTAACTTTTAAGTTAAAAAATGAAAAGTAGTGGAGTATCCACTTCTAACTTTTAACTTTTTTTAAGTCATTTTAAATTTATTTTAAGTTATTTTTAACTTTGTCCAATACTCCCAAAAGCTGAAAATGACTTAAAAGTTGGTTTGACCAACTTGTAATTCCAAGCAAGCTCTAAAATTTAGACCTAAAAACCAAATGTACTTAATGGATTGAATCTGAATGATTAAAATCCAGACCTTCATTAAGTGCAAACAAATAAAGCCTTAATGAATTATTTGGATTCCTTTGATTTTTTCACTAAATAAATCAAATCTAACGCACCCATTAAATTCTCACAAAAAATCAGATCCACCTCCTTCTATTTTGTTTTTCTTTCTAACAGTTCAATTCAAAAACCAAAATGTTGATATTAACATTTGTGGTTGTTCAGGGTATATTTGATACGAAATAAAATATTTTTTTGAAAGATGTTTTTCAGAAAATAGGATTCTTATGTGTTTACTAGGTAAATAAAAAATATTATCTTAAAAGTATTTATTTTTGTGGTGAATTTTATATAGGTAGTTATGTAATTTGAGGAATAATTTTTAAATTTATTTTTCTTGAATATCAATATTTTATTTATTTATTTTTATCTATTTATGTACAATATTGATTGAAAATTTGTTAATATTTCATCAATAAAAATTTAATTAAAATCTTTATAATAGATATTTAAAATAATTTATCTTTATAATATAATCTTAATATTAAAAATGCATTGATACATGTCTTTTTTTGTAATTTGACTCTCAAAAGTATTTTTTTAAGATAGATTAGTCAAACACAATCTGCTTATCAAAAACACTTTTTAAATGAATTAGTCAAACACAAATTACTTTTTTTTAAGAACTTTTCTAAAAAATTATTTTAAAAAAGTATTTCTAAAATAAGAAGTAATTAACAGTTATGCCAAACAGGCTCTAAGACACAGTAATACTCAATGTTATATCTTCGTCTATAACGATCATAGATACATTTACTTAATATAGGTGTATTTTTTGGAACCTTAAATCCAATATTAATCTTTGAAAATTTTGTAACATTTCTTTAATTTGTTGCTGCTTATTTTTTAGACCAGAAATTTATTTTTCTATATTTTAGGGCAGTAGGTGAATCAAATTTTTTTAGATCATGTAAATTTTATTTTGTTTTTTGAGATTTTTATAACTTTTAAGATCTTTTAATGGTGAAATGGAAATTTGAAGAAGAATAAAACAGTGTGAGGAAGATGGTGAAAATGTCAGCCCGCATAGTTTCAAAAGGGGAAGAAAGAATAAAAAAACAGAATTTTTTTCACACGTTTAAATTTGGATGAAAGACATCATGTTAGTGTAAGAATTCACGAGATGTACTTTTTTGTTTTGTTTTCTTACTCGATATTTGGTACTCACATTATGTATTTAGCCTTTTCTTATTAGCTGCTAAATTAATTCTCATGTGTTGAAGATGGAAATCCAATTATAAAAGAGAAACTTTCAAAAATAGCAAACATTAGGCACTCTATATATAGCCATAATTTGCTTAATTACGAATAATATCAAAATATTAGGGGAGGGGGAGGGGGAATGGGGGAGGATGGAGGAGAGAAGCGAGCGAGATCTGGGAGAGATAGAGGAGAGAGTGTATTTTTTTCGTGAATTTTGGAGAAAAAATATAAATACAAACTGATTTATATCAAAATGAATACATATTAAAATGACAGAGGCGAGCGAGACCGAGAGAGGGAGGAGAGAGGATTGCATTTTATATTGTATTATGTATTTACTTTGTGTCAATTGTATTCGAAATACAACGAATTGTATTTTGTATTATTTTGCGTTGTATACTTTATTTATTTTGTATCAATTGTATCCGAAATACAACTAATACAACTATATTCATCCACTCTTTGATTGGATACAAATACATTTGACAGAGAGGATCAATGCATGCATATTGTACAATTGATACAAAAATACAAAATACAGTTTTCGAATACAATTGAAATAAAATACAAAACTCTCACCTATATTTGATTGAATACAATTGATACATAATACATTTGAATATATTTATTCTTATTGGCAAGACAGAGAAAAACAGAGAGTCCTAGTAATTAGGACTTAAATTAGTGAGATTTATGTAATTTGCCCAAAAAATTAACCTCAATATTAAATATATATATTATTTGTAAAATTTATTTGTCTTTTTTACTATGAAAAATTATTATTCTTAATTTTAAAAAACTTGATTTCTTAAAAAAAAAATTCAAAATTTTTAACTAAACAAACATGAGAAAATTAAAAAATCTTACACCCAAAAAATCGAGAGTGGCAACTAATTTGACATACTATTTGTTTGGCACGTTTTAGTAATGGGATAGTCACACATGCGGTCCCGTCAAGACATTATTATTCATTTTTGGCCTTTAACTAGCTAGATTACATGACAAAAATGAAAATAAAACTTGGTTTCGTGGATATAAATTAGTATTCAAATATCTTTTAGGCCAAAAAGATACTATGTCCCTCAATTTTAATTGATTTTGTTTGTTAGTTTATGCCCTCAATTTTTACACTGTTTTTAGCATTAGACTTTATTGTAAACTCCTTGGTTTCAATTGACATAATTTTGGATTCGTCTATAGTACGGACAATTAACATTGAATTAATTTCACAACGTCAATGACGGTGAAGTTGAACGAATTTAAAAACTGAGAGTGCATGACATTGTTTATGAACACTCAAATTTAAAAGTTCAGAATAGATAATAGAAAGAAGTATTGAAAACGTTTTTGAATTTGGCATGAATTATTAGTTTCGTTTTTAAACTATTGATAACCTTTAAAACAACTCTCTACCTGACTAACTGAATTTAAATACACTCCTGATTTTGTCACATGAGTAAAATACACACCTAAATTCTCATCAAGTTTAGGGGTGTTTTCAACACTTCTCACGATTTTTTATTAAGACTCCACACTCCTACAAGAATTTGAGACCACTTGTTATATCATGTGGCAAATAGGGTGTGTATTTAAGTAGAGTAAGTCCAGTAAAAAGTTATTTTTACGACTGTTATTATAATTTTGGAATTAAACAAATAATTATATTCTATTATGGGATATTTTGGAATTTTCAAATCTAGCCAATTGATTTGCTTGCCTGACAACGTCTAATTATTTTTTTCTCCTACTATATTGGAATATTTTAGTTATGGATAATTTCATGCGGTCCCATCGGATAATGTATTAATATCCATCATTGGAATGGAAAGTTTGCGGTTATTGTAACGACCCGCTAGGTCATTTTGAGGACTAGAACTATTTTGACTCTTCCCGTAAATTTTTAAATGGAAATTTGGAACTATTCGTTACTACAATTATTTAGTTAACGGCTATTTTTATTAAGTAATAAATATTGTTGATAGTTAATGGGCCAAGTTTATTATTTATTTAATACCCTTAAACCACTTGGCCCATATTATTAAATTAAGTTAGTGAAATTTTCCACTTTTAATACTTAATTATCGGTAGAAGAGAAAGAATAAGGGAAACGGAAAAGTCATTGCGGCAGAGGGAGAAAACGTCGAGTGAATAGGTAATGCAATTAAGCCTTTTTAGTGAATTTGTTAATTATGGTTGGATTATATATTAGTAGTACGTATTGTTAGGAGTTGGAAAAGAAAAACAATGAAATAATTTTCACAATTCGTTGATTCGAATATAACAAAGAAATTTCAATTGGAAATCATTGCTAATGCAACGTGTAAGTTGGGGAATATATATATATATATAAATGGTTATTCTTGGTTGATTTGTTGGATAATAGTGATTGGGTAATAGTGATTAATTAAAGGGGATCATTGGCTTTTAGTACATGTTATCGCTACCACTGGTTTTGTAACCAGAGGTTTCAACTTAAGTATTATTAATTGTTTGTTATATTATAAATTTAGTTTTTGATATATTGAGATACCTAATTAAATATTAGGTTTATTATATTATATGAATATAATTAAGTTTATGATATTTGGAGGTATTAAGACTTAACCCTAGACTTGAATTTAAGAAATATGAGAGTTGACAAATTAACTGGTATCCAAATTAGGAATTTGATTATAAATTTGTTCTCTATGATTTATGGGTGATTTAGCCTCACTAAAATTATAGGTTTGTTCTTGTCGGTTTGGATTCAACCTTTTGAGTGATCTTTGAGGTTCGGGATGGAAGTATAGCAATATGGGCGTCTACGGACACGTTTACTTACGAATAATGCACTTGTTGATAGATTGTGAATGTTATGAAGCTTTACAACAGGGAAAGGCGAAATCTTGAGGATTCGTGACACGTGTTCGGCATTTAAGGTATGTTAAGACTTTCAGACTTCGTTGAATGACATTTTCCTAATTAAAGATTAAAAACGGAATAGACAATGGGTAAGGGCGAAAGATGGGGGTCTCGTACCAATGGTGTGACGGGCATTGGTACGAGTACCGGGGTTATAAAGGGAAAGTTTATTACTATAGAATGTGAATTGTAATTTGAGAATGCCAAAGCATGTGGGCATTAGCTAATGTATTGTTGACTTCACTTCTTTGGTGTATTGTGTTTCTTTATTGAACCCGTATATTTGTGATAGTTGAGGTGATTATATATGATACCGATATTTGATTGATTGAGATGCATCATCATCCCTTTTTGTTGAAATCATATTGTACACATGCATTGACATGAGATTGAGTATAAGTTGGGCACGTGGAGATCGTCCGTGCTGGGGATTGTGAGATGTTATGATTATATGTTGGGCACGCGGAGATCGTCCGTGCTGGGGATTGTTTGATTTTATGATAGTGCGTTGAGATCGTCCGCACAGACACGTGGAGATCGTCTGTGTCGGTATATGGACCTCGCGAGTCCCCCATGGGTCATGAACTCTCGATGTATTTTCGAGGAGTATCATGTATATACGGTTGAGAGGGTACTTGGCATCTGAGGCATATCATTTATGGTGTCGCATTGCATTGCATCTCATTACATCCTCATTCTTGCTGATTATGTGTTTTATTGGTGATTGGACATTACGTGATATTTAATTATCCCTATTTGATGATACTTGTTTGATCAGTATAGTGTAGCCTTGTAAAACAATAAAAAGATGATTTTCTTATATGAACTCCCGTCACTACTTCTTCATTGTTGGTCTATGAGATATACTGGGTACACGTGATTTCGTACTCATACTACACTTGTTGCACTCTTGTGTGGTGCAGATTGGATTTTGAATTCGAAGGCATTTCGTAGAGCTTTCAAAGTTGAGTTGAGTTATCTTGGAGTTGTGGTGAGCTGCTTGGCTGTTCTGTGGCCCACACCTCCCTCTATGTCTTTAGTAATTATTTATTTTAGTATTCAGACAGAATATTTCTTATGTCTAAGGTTGTCATTTAGTTCTAGGCTTGCATCGTAGTTTAGAAGCTCTTGTACTTATGACACTAAATCTTGGGGTGATATTTTAGTTTTCCACATTTTTATTTAAAAGACTTAGTATGTAAGATAATTGCTTGCTATACTTATTGGGTTGGCTTACCTATCGGTTGGGAACATAGGTGCCATCACGACTTGTGATTTTGGGTCGTGACAATTGGTATCAGAGCTCTAGGTTCATCGATCTCACGGGTACAAGAGCAATGTTTAGTAGAGTCTTGCGGATCGGTATGAAGACGTCCATACTTATCTTCGAGAGGCTATAGGATATTTAGGAAACTTCTATTCTTTCATTCTTTATCGTGCGCAATTAACTTTGTTGGAAATCTAATCTTGTTTCTCATTCTCTCACAATTAGTGAGGACTCGTGCATCCGCGATCAAAGATTTAGAGCTTGTAAACACACCCACTGCTAGGTTTATTGAATGAGGTGAGGTCAAGTTAGAGGTTGTGTTGCACTACATATGGCTAATAGATCAGACTAACAAGAAATATTCGAAAGGGTTAGGATGATGAATTCTCTGACTTATACTAGTAACTTTAACGAAAATACGTATGAATTTTTAGATCGTTGTCATGAGAGGTTGCATGATCTTGGATTTGTGGAGTCCTATGGAGTTTACTACATCGTGTTTTAGATGATTGGCCCTGCCAAGTAGTGATGGAGATATTACATTGGTAGTAGACCAATTGGATCACCTCCACTATCATAGACTCAGTTTACTCAGTGTTTCTAGATAAAATTTGTTTCACGTATCGAGAGGGAGCGCAAGAGGGCCGAGTTCAAGGATTTGCAGCAAGATGGTATATTAGTCCAAGAGTATAATGTTAAATTTCATGCCTTTGCTAGGCATACTTTGATTTTTTCTTTCCACTGAGGTTGAGAGAGTGAGAAAGTTTGTTAAGGGGTTGATTATTCTATTGTAGATATTGCCAAGGAGTTAGAGACGGTTCAATGTGTGAGATTTAAGCAGTGTGAGGGCAAGAGGGCCCGTCATTCGAGTTGGATATGGTATGTGAGTCACTTTAATTGCATGTACATGTTTCTACTTCTATTGGATATTTCATAGTGGTAGATCGAGTATATCAATCGTATGCATTTACTTTGAAGGGATATGATACTCAAGTGGGTTTGAAGGCCTTATATAGGATAGATTTTCATTTTATTCTTGGGATGGATTAGTTATCTCCATATCACACGATTTTGAATTTTCAAACTAGGACAATTACATTAGCTATGCCTGGAATTCCTAAAGTAAAGTGGAGAGATTTTCTTAGTCACAATTCAAAAAGGATGATATCATTTATTAAGGCTCGTCGTATAGTGGAGAAAGGATGTTTGGTTTACTTGGCGCGTATTCGAGGCACTAGTGTGAAGACTCCTAGGCTTGAGTCTATTCCGGTGGTGAGTGAGTTTTTAGAGGTATTTTTGATGGACCTACCATGTCTTTCACTTGATCGTGATGTTGATTTTGTATTGACTTAGAACAAGACACTTAGCCAATTTTCATTCCTTTTTATGGTATGGAACGGTTGAATTGAATGAGTTGAAGAAGCAGTTATGGAATTTGTTGATCAAGGAATTCATTGGCTTAGTGTATTTCTGTGGGGTGCTCCAGTGTTATTTGTGAAGTAGAAGGATGGATCTATATGTAGGTATATTGACTATTAACAGTTAAACAAGGTTACCATCAGAAACAAGTACTCAATACCTCGTATTGATGATTCATGTGATCAACTTTAGGATGTTTCAGGTTTCTCCAAAATTGACTTGAGATCCAACTATCAGGTTAATGTGAAAGATAACCTTAAGATAGCTTTCCAGACACGTTATGGCCATTATGAGTTTCTAGTGATGTCTTTTAGGCTGACTAATGCAAGAATCTCAGTCTAGGCGGAGTTTACCAGCACATAGGTAGTCTAAGTTCCTGATGAATGAGGTGTTCAGACTGTACATGGATCCTTTGTTATTGTGTTTATAGATGATATATTGATATATTCTCGTAGTGAGTAGGATCACGAGCATCATTTGAGGATTGTCTTTTAAAATCTGAAGAGGATTAAGCTCTAAGCAAGTTTTTAAAATGTGAGTTTTGATTAGTTTGGTGGTATATTTGGACCATGTAGTGTTCAAGGAAGGTATTATAGTGGATCTTAAGAAGATGGAGACATTTCAGGATTAGGTTAGACCTATTTTAGTAATTGAGATTCAGAGTTTCTTAGGCCTTGCGGATTATTATTGATGATTTGTGGAGGGGTCCTCATCTATTGCGTCCATATTGACTAGGTTGATCCAAAAGAATGTGGTTTTTCAGTGGTCTAATGAGTGTAAGGTGAGTTTTCAAGAGCTCAAGATTTTATTGACTACTACTTTGATTCTGACTTTACTCGTAGAGGGAGATGGTTTTATTGTATATTGTGATACTTCTCAGATTGATCTTGGTTGTATTGATGTAGAAATGAAAGGTGATAGTTTATGGTTGAGACAATTGAAGGTTCATGAGAAGAACTATGTTATCCATAACTTAGAGTTAACAGTTATAGTATTTGCATAAAAAAAAGTGAAGGCATTACTTTTATGGTGTGTATTGTGAGGTGTTCAAGGATTATCGTGATCTCCAATATATATTCAATCATAGAAATATTAATTGAGACAACTGAGGTGGTTAGAGTTGCTCAAGGACTATGGGGTTACTATCATTTAACATTGGGGCAAGGTGTGATAGCAGATGCCTTGAGTCGAAATGTGGTAAGTATAGATAGTCTAGGTTTGTTACAGGTGAGAGACCATCTTTTGACTATGAATCACCCGTCCTTATTCAATAACTTTATGAGACTTGATATTTTAAAACCCGGCTGGGTATTGGCTTATATGGAGGCGAGGTCGTCCTTATTGGAGCATATTCAGGCTCAACAGTTTGATAATGTAAATTTGTGTAAGATATGAGAAAAGGTGTTACAAGGTGAATCCAAGGAGGTGATTCTTTATTTTGAGGATAAAATGTCGTATTTGTGTTCCCCGCATAGGTGATTTAACCTGACTGATCATGTAGGAGGCCCATAGTTTGAGGTACTCTATTCATTCGAGGGCTACTAGGATGTATCACAACTTGAAGTAAAATTATTGATGGTGTCGTATGAAGATGAATATATTATATTTCGTATCTTGATATTTGAATTGCCAACAAGTGAAGTATTACACCATAATCTGGAGTGTGACTCAAAGGATGTCCATACTTGACAGAAGTGAGAGCATATTGTTATGGACGTTGTGGTAGTTGGGTTGCCACGTTCCTTGAGGTAAGTTTGATACTATATGGGTCATTATGGATTGAGTGACCAAATCTGCATATTTCATACCGGTTCAGACTACTTATAATTCATAAAAGTTAGCTAAGTTCTATGTTTTGGGGAGATAGTTCACTTATATGGTGCCCATTTTAATCATTTTAGATTGAGGCACACAATTTACATCTCATTTCTGATGGTCGATGTAGATGGAGTTGGGTACTCGGGTGAATCTTAGTACAATCTTTCACCCTCATACTAATGGTTTGTCTGAATGGACTAATCAGGTTCTTGAGGACATATTGCGAACATGTGTGATCAACTTTGGTGGTTGTTGGGATCGGTTTTTACCTTTAGCGGAGTTTGCATACAACAATAATTATCATTCGAGCATTAAGATGACATCATTTGAGTTTTTGTATAGTAAGAGATAGTGATCTCTAGTGATTGGTTTGATGCATTTGAGATTAGGCCGTGGAGCACAGATCTAGAGAGTCCTTGGATAAGGTTAAGTTGATTGAGAATAGACTTCTCATGGCTCAGAGTAGGCAAAAAAAACAAGTTATGCACATCGAAGGATTCGTGAGTTGGAGTTGATGATTGAAGAGCGGGTTCTATTGAAGGTTACACTTATGAAGAGTGTGATAAGATTTGGAAAGAAGATCAAGTTGAGCCTGAGGTATATTGTCCTTGTCGAGATTGGTCAACATATTGCTGAGGTGGTTACAAGTTTTCTTGACCACTTGGTTTGCCGGATGCTCCTCCTATATTTTATATCTCTATGTTAAAGAAACATCATTAGGATGGTGCTCATGTGATTCAATGAGATTCAGTATTACTTGATAATAATTTGACATTGAGAAAAAGCCGATAACCATCTTGGATAAATAAATTCGGAAGTTGAGGTCGAAGGAGATTGCTTCAGTAAAGGTTCAATGGAAGCATCGTCCGGTTGAGGAGGCTACTTGGAAGACTAAGTCATACAAGCATAATAAATATCCAGTGTTTTTGAGCTTTCGAGAACTTCCTATTCTTTTACCGTTCGAGGACGAACGTTTGTTTAAGTGGTAGATGATGTAACGACCCGCTAGGTCATTTTGAGGACTAGAACTATTTTGACTCTTCTCGTAAATTTTTAAATGGAAATTTGGAACTATTCGGTACTACAATTATTAGTTAACGGCTATTTTTATTAAGTAATAAATATTGTTGATAGTTAATGGGCCAAGTTTATAATTTATTTAATACCCTTAAACCACTTGGCCCATATAATTAAATTAAGTTAGTGAAATTTTCCACTTTTAATACTTAATTATCTGTAGAAGAGAAAGAATAAGGGAAACGGAAAAGTCATCGCGGCAGAAGGAGAAAACGTCGAGTGAATAGGTAATGCAATTAAGCCTTTTTAGTGAATTTGTTAATTATGGTTGGATTATATATTAGTAGTACGTATTGTTAGGAGTTGGAAAAGAAAAACAATGAAATAATTTTCATAATTCGTTGGGTTGAATACAACAAAGAAATTTCAATTGGAAATCATTGCTAATGCAACGTGTAAGTTGGGGAATATATATATATAAATGGTTATTCTTGGTTGATTTGTTGGATAATAGTAATTGGGTAATAGTGATTAATTAAAGGGGATCATTGGCTTGTAGTACATGTTATCGCTACCACTGGATTTGTAACCAGTGGTTTCAACTCAAGTATTATTAATTGTTTATAATATTATAAATTTAGTTTTTGATATATTGAGATAGGTAATTAAATATTAGGTTTATTATATTATATGAATATAATTAAGTTTATGATATTTGGAGGAATTAAGACTTAATCCTAGACTTGAATTTAAGAAATATGAGAGTTGACAAATTAACTGGTATTCAGATTAGGAATTTGATTATAAATTTGTTCTCTATGATTTATGGGTGATTTAGCCTCACTAAAATTATAGGTTTGTTCTTGACGGTTTGGATTCAACCTTTTGAGTGATCTTTGAGGTTCGGGATGGAAGTATAGCAATATGGGCGTCTACGGACACGTTTACTTACGAATAATGCACTTGTTGATAGATTGTGAATGTTATGAAGCTTTACAACAGGGAAAGGCAAAATCTTGAGGATTCGTGACACATGTTCGGTATTTAAGGTTGAACGACCCCAAAAATGCCCGAAAATGTGCTTCGGAAACACCTATAATTGTAATTTCCATATATCTCAAAATCCGTGCATAATTTCGGAAATTCGACTTCATATTCTTATTTGTGGGTCAAATTGAGTGGGAAATGGGTCTAACCCGAATTTTAGAGCAACCGTATCAAAATTCGAAAATCGCAAAATTGCGATTTGGAGGGTCAACTTTAAACTTTAAAGGGGCATATCTCTTAGCACACAAGGAACTGGAAGGGCTGCAACCTATCAAATTAAAGCTCTTTGAGTTAGCTTTCCAACGCACTTGGTTTCACCTTATTCCGCGTTAGGATGAGGGCGTTATGACCATTTTCGTAAAACCTGTCTGTGCAGATTTTTCAATTTCCAGTGAGCGAATTTTCTAGGCGGGTTGGAGTCATTTTTTATAAAAAGGGGATATGTCCCATATTTAGTCATTTTCTAAACTCCAAAAACACTCTCTAAGCCCTCTCCAAAATTCCACCAAGATCTTCAACCAAATTCAAACATCTCAAGCTCTAATTCCGGATTCAAGACTCAATCTCAAGTTTCGATTCTCCATTCAATCTTCATCAGGATTTCTTCCAAAGTGTGAGGTATGTGGGTTGGATTGTGGAAAACCTTCCTTCCCACAAGTCCAAATCATTTATTCCTCTATTTCTACTTCAAGTTTGGGTCCTCATGATCAATTATGAATTCTTGAATTACGGAATTACTACTACACACCCTATTATGGTCCTTTTTGCATATTATCATGAAATGGAATTTTTATGTGATGTTTATGGGTTACATGCTTCCATGATCAAATTATGAAGGTTGATATATATATGTATGTTGTTGGTGGGCTGATTTATATGGATTTTGGAATTGGTTGGAATTAGTATTCTTGAAATACATGATTTCATTTATATGAACAATTGCCCACCTTGTGTTTGATAAAATGCCCATTATAGAATTCTTAGGAAAAGGAAGGTCCAAGGTACGTCCTATGAGACGGATGGTTATGTAATTACTGAAATGATGATGAAATGGACACATGTATATGTTTCTCTAAATTAAGTGTTGTGAGTGACCATGCCTAGTACGGGGGGTAGTAGGCCCGTGTACCATATCGAGGGTTTACCTTGGTTGCCTAGTACGGGGGGTAGTAGGCCCGTATAACCATATCGAGGGGTTTGTACCTTGGTCCCTAGCACGGGGTTCTAGTTAGGCCGTATAACCATAGCGGGGTTGGTTACCTTGGTCCCTTAGCACGGGTGGGTGGTAGGCCCCGTGTAACCATATCGCAGGTGGTTTGTACCTTGGTCCCTAGCACGGGGGGTGGTAGGCCCGTGTAACCATATCGAGGGGTTTGTACCTTGGTCCCTAGCACGGGGGGTGGTAGGCCCGTGTAACCATATTGAGGGGTTTGTACCTCTTTCGCCTCTCCAAGGGGGTGGTAGGCCTTGGAAATACTATATTGATGGTCACTCGCCACACATGTACTACGTCCCACTAAATATGATTTTTATGTAAGCATCATTATACATATCATTTCATTAATATGCTATCTATTGGGTATGATTACGCATTTTTCCTATGATGTCCATCTAATGTAGCATTGCATTGCATCCCATATACTTAGTACATTCAAATGTACTAACGCATACTCTATGCCTACATGATGTCACCATGTAGGGACCGGAGCACCGCTTGACCATCCTCCTCCGCGTGGCTAGTACGATTTTCTATAGTGGTTATTGGTGAGTCCTCCATTTCGGGGACGTTGCTCATGATCTTTTGCTATGTATAAAACTTTTCCTTTCTAGTTATGTTTTGACTATGAGGGTGAGCCCGGTAGTTTGTCTTGGCCCCCGCTAAGTACTCATGTTTAGAGGTGGTGTTGGACAAGTTGTGTATTATGCTTGAGCTTGACTCATCTATGGTATTTATGTATCATTTCTTTTTTTTTCTTGCTCCCTTAGTCCCGATTTCCCCCTTGACTATGCTTATCGCTTATGGTCATTTAATTGCTTCCGCGACCAAGGATGTGTAATGATACGCTATGAGGCTTGTTTGGGGTTCCTTCGGGTTCCCCATTCGCCGGTCACATCTAGGCCCTAGGCTTGGGTCGTGACAGAAGCACATTTCACAATTATTATTCTCCACACGATCTTCAGAAGAATTGCGATATTGATGTACAACAAATCCGAGTGATAATCCAGCAGATTTATTCACCAAATCTTTACCAGCCTCAACTCTTGAGAAGATGGTACACAAGATCAGAATGCGAAGACTTAACCATCTGAAACGTGATCTTCGTCAGGGGGAGTAGAATACGCACTGCACTCTTTTTTCCTTAGTCTAGGATTTGTCCCACTGGATTTTTCTAGCAAGGTTTTTAATGAGGCAGCAAGTAATGCATATTGCAAATAACTATGGATACTTTTTTACATAGACATCCAAGAGGGAGTATTATAAATATTATGGATGACATGTGGAAGCAATTACATGTAATAGAATTGTCTTGTTTCCAAGTGTAAAGATAAGGTGTCATCTTGTATGCATGACATGTGATATCATTTACATGTCATGCATTATAACCTAGGCAATATATAGCCAAGGCATAATACATAAACATGACCCTTAACTTGGCTTCAGCTGACAACTATGCCCTCCAACTTTGAGTGCGTACAAGTAGACACTTAAACTTGTATAGAATTGAACAAGTAGACACACATGTCCTACATGGCATAATGCACGTAGGACGCCACGTAGGACACAAAATTGCCATGTAGGTGCCATGTAAGACGAATGTGTCTATTTGTTCAATTTTATACAAGTTAAAGTGCCTACTTGTGCATACCCAAAGTTAAAGGTCATAGTTGACAGCTGACGCCAAGTTAAGGGTCATGTTTATGTATTATGCCTATAGCCAATTCATGTATTGATACTTTTTCTTTTTCCTTTTTTGGTGTAGTAAAAATGTATTGATTTTATTCTCTCTTTTAGTTTGTTTAATATTCTAATTTTATAATGGACCTATTTTTTAAAAAGCAACATGACAATTATCTTTTTGATGGGTCACGTCTGATTCGTTTAAAAAATGGGTGGACTTATTTGATTATTTTTTAAAAGCCACGGGAATTTTTTTTAACTAAAAAATAAGTCAAATAGTTTTCTATTTCTAAAAAAAAAGATCTTCCTTTTCGCTAACTGACCCTATTTTTATCAAATTAAAAATTGCCATGTGTCCATTTTTCATATGGTTTTTTTTAAGTGAAAAGGTTCAAAAATGCCCTTTAACGTATTAGAAATCGTTTTAAAATGCCCTCATTCTATCTTTTGGGTCAAAAATGTCCTTTCTTCCACCATTGGTTCAAAAATGCCCTTAACGTATTAGAAATAGTTTTAAAATGCCCTCCTTCCACCTATTGGATCAAAAATGCCCTTAATCTATTAGAATGGTTCAAATTTGCCCTTTCTTCTACCTATTAGATAAAAAATTCTCTTAACATATTAGAAATGACTCAAAAATATTTCCTAATTCTAATTATACATGACAATAAAAAAAAATTAATTGTACTTTGACAAATATTTAATTTTCTTTTGATTCGTATTTTATTTTTTGGAAAATTCTTGCTTTGTCTTACTTAATATAAGTATTTGCTTTAATTTATTCAAATTTGAAGGCTAAAAAGAACTTTTAAAATTATTTTAATATTATAAAAATATTATATTTATTATTAAAATATATAAAGATCTCACAAAATAGTAGCATATTAAATAGTATTTATTAGTTGATAAACATATTTTTAGGTAGAAAGAGGGCAATTTTGTAACTATTTCTAATAGGTTAAGGGCATTTTTGACCCAATAGGTGGAAGGAGGACATTTTTGAATCATTCTATACGTTAAGGACATTTTTGAACCATTTCTATACGTTAAGGACATTTTTGAACCTTTTCCCCTTTTAAATGACTATTATTTGGGCATAATTAGAGATTTATCGTTATAGTATGAATATTTGCAATTTGTAGCAACATGAGAGAGGCAAGTAAAAACGGGAGAGGGGGGAAAGAGGAGATCAAGAGTTTGGAGAGAGATGAGAGATGATAGATACAAGTAGTATTCGGCAGATACAACCTGTACGTACGAATACAGTCTGATATATATATGTTAACAATTTGATATATATATTGTATTTGATACATAAAGATTATTAGATTGAGGAGAGAGGCAGGAGAGAGAAGAGAGATGTTAGATACATATTGTATTCGACGAATACAGGTTGCATCAATATGGAGGTTGTATCTCAGATATATATCAACATGTGTTACATCAATACGTACAAAACATATGGAGGTTGTATCTGAGATATATATCAATATGGAGGTTGTATCTGAAGTATGTATCAATACGTATGGAGGTTGTATCTCATATATGTATCAATATGTATAAATACATGATGTATCAATATAATGGTTGCATCTCAAATTGTATCAATACATATAATACAACAACATATACTCAGTGAATTCCACAAGTAAGGTATGTCATATGTATCAATATATATGAAGGATGTAATACATATCGGAGTTGTATCTCTGAGTATCAATATATATCAAATACATATAAAAGTTGTATCTAATATATATGTATCAATACAGATTACAGGTTGCATCAGTATGTGTCAATATGGAGGTTGTATTAATGCTCTTGAAATTGTATGAGAGAGAAGTATCAGACTAGATCATATGAAGTCACGAGGGAGAGAAGTATATATCATATAACAATCCCAACAAATTGTTATTTGTATAAGATTGTACCAATGTTTTCTTTTCAAGATTTTATGTATTAATGGCATTATCTATACCGTATGCATTAGTTGTTATCAGACTGGTATATATTGTATCAATTTCGCATTGATACAAATGTATGTTTCTGCTAGCTCTATTGCATACAATTGAAGGATAAAATAGGGTATAAGAATCTATGAAAAGAGGGGGGAGAGAGAGAGAACGGTAGGCCAAGCAGAGGTGTGCATCGGTCCGTTCAATTTTATATATTATTTGTTCGGTTTAGATTTTTAAATATGTTAAACTAATAATCAAATCAATAAGATAATTTTATCGATTTTCGGTTTAACCAATAAGAAAATGCTCATAAAATAATTATACGACTTCTCCAACAATTTGGCGAGACATGATAATAATATAACTTTACAGATTGCTTATAAAATAGAACCACTAGTAACTAACGTGAATAGAACTATACAAATGCCACACAAATAAAAGAGTTTGTTTCTTGGATTTCAAGGCCCGCCGTCCAACTTGAATAGTTTTACTAGTTTACCAAAGACAAATTAAGAGGAATAGGGGTTCTTACTTTAGGTTTTGACGTTTTGTATAATGTAAAGTTGTGAACTCAAAGTCATTGTGAAGTGTGAATTGAAGGTTAAAGGGCAAATACAATCACTAGTAAGGTTTGATATTAATATTTAATACTTATGTAGGGGTAAAGTAGTAGATTACTATAATCTCTATGGGTTATCGGTTTACACAATAACCCGATATTAAGAAATCAAAATCGAATCGATAACCCGATAATTTTGTTTTATAAAATAATTAAAAATTCAACCCAATAGCATTTTTCTCGGTTCGATTTATTATGATTATGTTCAATAATATATTTTAAATCTGTAGCTATATATAGTGAATATAGTAGTTATGTTATGTTGTGTAGTTTTTCCTTTTTTTAATACGAATTAAAGATCCGATCCATCGAAAAAAGTGATAGCTTTGTCATGGTAAAAACTTATTTGCATCTGATGTATACACCAAACTAATGCAATTTTCATGGTTACGTGATTTAATGAAGTAAAACACATGTTAATTAACTCAGGTTAGGTAAATTGAATATTGTTTAAATTTTAATTTGTGGTTACGTGATTTATTACTCATATATAGTGATTTAATTTTAATAATTTTAAAATTTATTTTGCTCGATGTTTATATATATATATATATATATATAAATAAATTATCATTTTAATATTATATCAATATTTAATATTTTTTGAATTTATCTATGTATACTATTGATGGAAAATTTTAGTATGTATTTTTTAATTTTAATTGATTAAAATTAAAAGCTTAATTAAAGTTTTTTACAATAGATATTAAAATATTTTCTCTCTCTATAATAATCTTAATAGTAAACATGCATACATATTTATCTTTCACATAATACTAGTGAATTTGTCAGCACTTCGTGCAGTTATAAGTCACATCATTAAATTCACAAAACAATTTTCAAATGAGCTCTAAAAATATACTAAAGTTTTTTTTTAGTGATTAAATCCAAATAAACACTTTGAAAATAAAGTAAAATTGATTATAGTATATTGTTAAATGTCAAATTGATAAAATGTCAATTTAAAATAACAATTATGAAATAGTAGCAAATAAGATATATTATAAATGAATTATCATTTTTTACACCTATTCTAACAAATGAAAATTGTTAATATTTTATATATTAAGTTATTTCACTATTTAATAAACATAATTCGGTAACAAAAAATTAACAAGTAAAATCCATTGCTAATTTTATTTAGCGATTAATAAATAACAAAAACTTTATCTGTTTTTCTCTTAGCTTATTGCTCAATTTCTTTGATGATGACATACCTCACGGGAAAAACTTGAGTGTCATATTATTTTTTTTAAAAAATTTTAATGTTTTTTTTAAAACTTTTCTCTTCCAATAGACCATCAACAATGCTTTACAAATAAAGTATATTTTCGATCCTCATTATGTGTTTATCCACAATTTTTGGAGCCCTAATAAAAATAAATGACGTTAAAAGGATACATTAGAACACACAATTAATAATTGATAAGTAAATGAAAGAAAATTAAATGAAAATACATTCAATCACTCTTTAGTTTCAAGGAAATTTATTTTCTCTAGCAACGGTTGTGCAGTCATGAGTCATGACATCTAACTTATTATTCTCAAAGAATCACAAGGGAATAAAACCTCTATTATACTCTTTAAATTTGTTTTTAGGAGGTCGAGCTTTTTTTTGTTTTAAAAAAAACGTGACATCATGAGATTGATATTTTAAAAACATTCTTTATTTTAAAATTAACGGTGGCGACTTTATAAGGTTTCAATTGTGATTTTATTCGTTAGTAATTGTTTTTAAAATACCGACCTAATGAGGTCGTTAAATTTTTCAAAATTTAATTTCAACCTTATGAGGTCGATATTAATATTTCACTAAATTTGTTTATCACTTAATCCCCTTATGAAGTATGTTTCTTTAAAAAAGAAATTAATTAAGAAAATGTAGGAGGTCACTTTTTTCGACCTATTTTGAGGTCTGTTATTTAGGTTGATTTTAGCAGTTCTAATCAAAAGCTTATGTTATTGTCAGATACTCTCGATAACCTTAAAGTCCTTATAAAGATTTTTGTCTCCCTTTCTAAGAATAAGTAATCTATTTAGCTCTTAGCCATCGTATATTATAAGAGAACGTTACGAAGTGGTCTTCATTTATTAGAAACTCAAATTAGCTATCACAAAGTCAGAAACTTTTGCAAAGTCAAAAAACGAAACTCCATTCTTTGAACATGTTCTTTAAATGTCTTTGGTTGTAAGCCATTTGTTAACGGATCTGCAATCATAAGATCAGTTCCAATATTCTCAAGACTCTTTGTTTTTTAACTTCTTCCTTGACAGTAAAGTACTTTAATTCCATATGTTTGGCACATTTAGAGTACTTAGCATTCTTGGAGAAGAATAATGTTGTAGTATTATCACAATAAATTTTCAGCGGCCTGGTTATGGTGTCGACAACCCCAAGTCCTGAAATAACGTTCCACAGCCATAATGCATGAATTGTGGTTACATAACATGCCACAAATTATGCTTCCATTGTGGATGTAGTAATGACAGATTGTTTAGAACTCTTCCATGATATTTCTCCTTCAGCTAATAGGAACAAGTATCCAAACGTGGACTTTTGTAACACCCCGAAAATTTCTAAACTAAGGTTCGAACCATTTTTTAATTGCATGTAAACAAATCGTATCGGGTGATTCGTTTTATTTCTCATGTTTGTAAAGGTCATTTCTTTGGTGTTCGAATGGATTTAGATATGACTTAAGGTCACAAGGACCCCCTAACACAAAGTTGAGTCGAAAAATTCATTTTCGACTAAGTTTTGACATAAGATTCTACTTAGGTCAACTTCAAACAATCATATCTCCCAGCACATAATGAATTAGGTGGCCCACCACCTATCAAATTAAAGGCCTTTGACTCCTCTTTCCAATGCCACCAAGTTTGCCTTTCTTTGAGCTTGGAGTAAAAAGTTATGACCATTTTACCAGAGATTGTCATATCAGAGTTTTTTGAGTCTGTGAACTACGGGTCCAATGTACAGGCCGTAGATGGAACTACGACCATCTACGGCTCGTACTGGAAAGTCGTCAAAAAGGTTCAAAGACTCAATTATTGGGGTCCCTTTTCTACGAATCCATTCTACGGGCTATAGATTGGACCCGTAAACGAACTTTTGAGCCTGAAATTTAGTATTAAGTCTTCGGATTGGATCTACGGTCCGTAGGAACTTCAACGGGTCGTAGATTGGACTCGTAGGATGAAGTTTTGAGCTGAAAATTTTCAATATCAATTCCACATATGGGACCTATGGTCCGTAGATCAAACCACGAACCGTAGATGGTCCCGTGGATAGTTTTTATCAGCTTTTGAAGAGGGGTAGTTCAGTCTTTTTCTACCCCTTCTAAGCTTAACCCACGATGTTTTTACACCTAATTAAGGGTCTAAATAGTGTTAAAACATTCTTTTACGTTCTTTAACACTTAGAAGATTCAGAGCAAAGTTCCTAGAGGAGAACAACTAGGGTTTCCAAACATTTTTCAAGATCCTTCGAGTTTCGCCAAGAACTTTGTTCTTCCCAGGTATGTAAGGCTATCATAGTGATGGATAGAGTTCGTCCTCACGCCCTACATCTACTCTCTATCAGTAAAGAATAATCTAGGGTTACATCCTTAGTTTTGATAATTCTTGAGATGAGTTTTGTCGTTGAATTCTGAGTTGCTATTCCTAATTTTTGAGTTGCTACATATTATGCATTGAGATTTTTAAGTTGATTTTTCATGTCTAATTTTCAGCATGAACCCTATTATTTGAGTATTTATTGAGTTATTATTGAGAATCTTTTTAACTGAACAATTATCTTAAATTGATTTTTCTGAGAGAGTAAAGAGGAGTTTTGAGGAAAGTTTAAAGAGACATTTTGAGTAAAGTTTAAGGGAACTATTGATTTCTAAATTCATCATTTTTACAGTGAGAAAGAGAACTTTGATTTTCATAAAGAGTTAAAGGAGTTCCGAGAGAAAAGTGAGACGTTGCCTCTTAAAGAGTATCTTTTGAGTAATTACCTCAAAACAGAGAAATAGTATTTCTACTCGAGCATGAGTATATATAATTATTGGGAGTAGTATTGAGCACCGATATGGGTATGAGTTCAGACAACTCAAAATTCTTATAAACCATGTAGCCAACATGGGTACATGATCTTACTTTTTAGATGAATCCTTAGTGCCTTCGGGCAGAGCTTAGTGGATCCACTTAGTTGAGGTTGTTCTATACCTTGGCAAGGTATAGGACAGTTCTGGCAGCGTGGGCGAGATGTTGTATCATCACTTAGCTCATAGTGATGGTTTTCGGTCAGATAATCTCCCAAATAAGGGTAAAGAGTAATTTATTATATTTTTATATACACCCTTGAGTTAGTATCTTTTATTTACAAAGCTTTAAATATGTCGTCTCTTAATATTGCTTTGCATTGAGTTGAGTTGAGGTGAGTATTCTCCTAGCCTTATCAGTTCAGTTATTTATTCATTCAACTATATTACATACTCGTACATTCAATGAACTGATGTCTTTCGACCTGCATCTTGGTTTATGATGCAACTACAGGGGTTCAGGATCATCAACAGGCGCATCGTTGAGATCTCTTTGCACTTTCCCTTGAGAGTTTTGGTGAGTCCTCTTTGCATTTCGGAAGGCCACATTCTTTTCATTTCAGTATTTATTTTGGGGCGTCGAGGGTCTTGTCCCGATGTCCATGTTGAACTTTTAGACTTCATAAATAGTTAGATTTGAGATGTCCTCAGAGTTATTGTTAAATTGTTTTGCAAACTATGATGATTGTTGCAAATAAGTATTTTCAGATATTTCAATTGAGTTACATTGAGATAAATTATGTTTTTAAGCCTTTTATCGCTTGAGTAGTCTTCGGCTAAGTAGTCAACCAGGCCAAGGGTTCGCTTGGAGATCAGAAATGGTTCTCGAATGTCGGCTACGTCCAGGGTGTAGGCTCGGGGTGTGACAACTTTCTAGTGTCAACACATCCAGAAAAATCTGAATCCGAGTATCCAGTAACTTCTAAGTGATTGGATCTCCTATACATGAGCATGTAATACTTAGTTCCTTTCAAGTACCTCAAGACTTTCTTTGCAGCTTTCCAGTGATCAATTTCAAGGTTACTTTGATATCTTCCTAGCATTCCGATCGCAAAACTAATATCGGTCTTGTGCAAGTTTTAACATACATCAAACTTCCAACAATAGAAGAGTAATGAATTGATTCCATTTCCTTTCGTTCTACGTTATTCTTTGGGCATTGCATGATATTACATTTGTCCCCTTTTTTAATAGGAACAATTCCAACTGAACAACTATTCATGATAAATCTCTCTAGAACTCTTTCGATATAGCCTTTTTGAGATAGTCCCAATAATCCTTGTGATCTATCACGGAATATTTCTATCCCTATCACATAGGATGCCTCACCCATATCTTTCATTTCAAAGTTCATAGAGAGAAAGCCTTTCGTCTCACGCAAAATGCCTAAATCATTAACAGCAAGTAAAATATCAACATACAGGGCTAAAAATATAAACTTACTCCCACTGATCTTTTGGTATATACACCGATCAACGGTAAATCTCCTTAAATCCAAAAGATGTTATGGTATCATTAAACTTTATATACCATTGTCGTGAGACTTGTTTGAGTCCATATATTGACTACTTTAGCTTACGCACCATTTGATTTTTTTTCTTTAATTTCGAAACCCTCTAGTTGATCTATATAAACTTCCTCCTCGAGGTCTCCATTAAGAAAGCCAGTTTTCACATCTATTTGGTATAACTCTAAATCATAATGAGCTACCAAAGCCAAAACAATTCTTAATGAGTCTTTCTTTGAGACCGGTGAGAAGGCCTCTTTATAATCAATGCCTCCTTTTTGAATATAACTCAATGCCTCCTTTTTGAATATAACTCTTGGCAACAAGTCTGGCTTTATATCGTTCAATATTACCATTTGAATCGCGTTTGGTCTTGAAAACCCATCTACACCTGATTCTTTTCGAACTTTCTGGTAATTGAACGAGATTCCAGACTTTGTTGTATTCCATGAATTTTAACTCTTCATTCATGGCATCAATCCATTTATCATACTCGGTACTTTCTATGGCCTGTGAAAATGAAATCGGATCTTTATTAAGCCTAATGTCAAAATCTAACTCTTGTAAATAAATCACATAATCATCTGAAATGGCCGATTTTCTTTCTCTTTGAGATTTTCTTAATGGCACTACTTATGATTCATTTGCATCATATATTTGTGAGTTAGTTCCTTCTTGAAGTGTTTCACCCAAATGTTGTTCAACATTATTAAAGTGTTCTTCAATAAGAGGAATAACATTTGTTATTGGTGCGAAAGTAGGTACATTCAAAGGCAATGGAATATTTACCCTTACCTCATTAATTTTCACACTTTGTCGTTCAACACTCCCAGTAACTTCACCATTCTCAATGAATCTTGCATTACCGGTTTCAACAATTCTCGAACTATGACTTGGACAGTAAAACATATACCCTTTAGATTTCTCTGGATAACCAATAAAGTAACCACTTACTGTTCAAGAATCAAATATCTTTTCATGTGGATTATAAACTCTAGCTTCCGCTGGACAACCCCAAACATGCAGGTGTCTTAAACTAGGCTTCCTTCTAGTCCACAATTCAAAAGGGGTCATTGGAGCTGCCTTACTAAGAATCTTGTTTAATAAATATACAACGGTTTTAAGAGCATACATCCATAATAATTTGGGTAATGAGCAATTACTCATCATACTCCTAACCATATCCATAAGTGTTCGATTACGCCTTTCTGCAACACCATTTTGTTGAGGTGTTCCTGGCATAGTATACTGTGCACATATGTCATGTTCTTCGAGGAATTTTACAAATGGACCTGGAAATTGTCCAGATTCGTTATATTTTTCATAATATTCACCATTTCTATCTGACCTAATAATTTTCATTTTCGTATCTAATTGTCTTTCAACCTCATTAACGTACACTTTGAGAGCATCCGTTGCTTGAGCTTTTCCTTTCAACAAATAGATAAATCCATAACATGAAAAATCATCGATAAAAGTGATAAAATATTTTTCTCCACTAAAAGATGGAACATCAAAGGGTCCGCAAATATCAGTGTGTATAATTTCAAGAAGCTGAGTGCTCCTTGTGGCACCTTTCGTAGTATGCTTGGTTTGCTTTCCTTTAATGCAATCTAAACATATATCAAGATCAGCAAAATTCAAATTCGAACAAATCTCATTCTTTACTAATCTTTTTAATCTTTCTTTGGATACATGACCCAAATGTCTGTGCCACAAGTAAACAGGACTTTCATTCAATGAACTATGTTTAATTCCAACATTTTGATGAATAGCAAGAAGGGATTCAGAAAAAATATTATTGAGTTTCAATCTATATAAACCATCAATAAGAACATCAGAACCATAAAAATAGTATTCTTATATAAATTGAAACATCCATGCCCAAACTTAAAATCAAATCCAGAAACATCAAGTCTTGAAAGAGACATTAAATTTCTAGAAACTGAAGGTACATAAAGAGTCTTTAATAGATCAAGGTGATGTACAGTCTCCAAGATCAACCGATAAGTCCCTATGCCTTCAATTTGAGCCTTCATACGATTTCCTAATAACAAGAAATCCTTACTCGGATTTGTGGTTTGGATAGTAGTGAATCCCTGCAACATGGTGGATACATGAGTAGTTGCACCAGAATCAAGCCACCAAGTATCACTACAAGAAACTTATTCTTTAGTGGCGACCAAAATCGCCACAAAAATCCAAAATGTCGCCACTAATTACTTTTAATGGCGACTATAGCACTGTGGCAAGTACTTCCATAGCTAAAAGTATGTTGTGACGACCTGCAAAAACTGAACTAATACTCCACAAAAGTTACACAAAGTAGATGCTACATAAGTTGCTGCTGAAAAATTACTTTTAGTGGCAACTTAGGTCGCCACAATAGAATTACTTATTTAGTGGCATTTATTATCGCCACTAAAAAGTCATATGTTGCTACAATAGAATTATTCATTTAGTGGCAACTCTTATCGCCACAATAGCATGATCTTTAGGTGCGACTATTGTTGCCTTTAAACGTGTTATATCTTTAGTGGCAAATTTAATTGCCACTAAAACCTATTTTCCCAACAATTGCAATATTCAATATTTTCATAAATTTCTATGTCCACCTTATTCTGAATTTAGCATACACGTACATTGCCTATCAATATTAAAAACATCCAATATTATTTAGTGAACATAAATAATTCTCAAGTTGAATAATGCAAATACTTTCTTGACAAAAAAGTCAATTAAATGTACTACACAATAGTATATTGTTTAATGTCATTGTACATATGTGATAAGAAAAAAGAACATTAAAGGCCTTCAAACTCGTCCTTCCTCAACACTATTTATGTTCCTGAATCTTATCCCTATAATTAAGAGTAAAAACATAGGCTTACTTTGACAATTCTCATAATCTAATATTAAAATAAAAGAGGTAACCTTGGAGTAAAAGATTGCAAAATGCATTTAAGAAAGTAAAGAGAAAATATGATCAATGAAAGTTGTGTAACATAGTTTAATCCTAGTATACTAAGCTCAAATCTTAAAAAATGTCAAGTGTACTGCCCAACAGGATCAAAGTGGAGGAACTAAATAACTAAAACCCAAGACCACAAACATGAGAACTTAAAGAAAACTCAATTCAATAACAAACAACATACCCAATGTAATCCCACACGTGGGGTTTGGAGAAGATAATGTTTATGCAAACCTCACCCCTACCTTGAGAGGTAAAGATGTTCTTTCCCTTAGAGAATCACATCATGAACCACATGTTTGTCCAAAAGAGTTCATGTTCATATTTTAGATAGGTTTCATCACAAGTTTGTTAATACACAACACAAAAGAAATTTTCAATCATATCAATATTTCTTGGGATAATGAGAATTATAATAAACTCCTAAAGGAAATGTGAATACATCAGTTTTCTCTAGATGTAGAGTAAACATGAGAAATAAGCTTGGCCACTTCTTCAGTAGAAGTACCCGGACTTTGGATTTCATCTTGAAACTAAACTATTTGACCCTTTTGAACAAACTATTTCATTGTCGACACCAATCATTTGGTACTAAGGCGTAGTATTGTGGTAAACAAATTATGTCATTCAGTAGTAGCACATCCAGGTCATCTACAGTAAAAAGCATTTGACCCTTGACCTTTATTTTATAATTTAGACACATCTTACAAGTTTCTAAAGTTGACATAGTTAACTTGGACTTATACTGGCTTGATCCTAAACCACTGATGAATTTTGTATTAACAGTTAACCTAGTATCTAACTCCAGTTTTCTTGTGGAAAAAGTATTTAGAAAAAGGAGCCCAGCTACAGGCATACAACTGACTGGAAATTGAAACTTCATACACCGACTAACTAGTTTGAGATTAAGGAATAGCTGATACTGTACTTGTGAAAAAAAATTAGGAGGAAAATGATACAAAAACTACATACTGGAACTGGTAAAGTTTCCCTACTAGCACCTGTAGCTAAATAATTTATCTAAATTTCTAATAAGAAAACTTAACATGAGATAATTAACAGAGACTGGAAAGTCCTACACCATATTATGAACTTTTCCATATCTATCCATTTATTAAGTCGGTAACACCATTGCCGAGATTCGATTACTGCACCTTAAATTGATAAAATTTTGCCTCACATAAGTGCAGACTAAGAAGTATCAAGCTTCTAACAGTTATGTTGCACATCCATCTTCTAGCAAAGTAAAAAATTATAAAAAAGGAAAGTGCTGAAGATTGACAAGTAATTCAATCTGCATTTGTCTGGTAAGGAATTCGGGCAGGATAGAGCTCGGCAGCGGGTAAAGTAAGTATACGCAAACCTTACTCCTACCTAAAAGTTAGAGAGGTTATTTCCTATAGACCCTAAACAATATTAGTATCCATATCAACCTAATAGAGATCAGTTCTCTCATATTGCACCCATTAAACCAAAGACTAGGCACACATAAGGTCTAGAAACATACCTGAATCCTTTCTACCAAATGTTTAAGGCATTCGAGCTATCCCAACGAGAACTCATTTAAATTTAAACTACTTCAGCAGAGCACTAACCAGTAGAATAGAAGCAGTTTCACAATAAGAAATCTTGGCAAGCAGCATTTCTTAAGCAATAAGCATGAAAAACTATCGAACTTCAAAGTTTGTCCCCTTATATGATAAAAGGTGTCGTATTTATAGGGAAAAATAAGACTCTTCACACCATATTTTATTTTAGGCGAGTTAACAATCAAGAAAAATTCAGAAAATAAAAAAGATTCCCCTTTTTTGAAAAATAAAAAATCAGAGATTAACAACTAACAAATTAGGAATTCAAAATTTGGGGCTTTCCTTTTAACAAGCTTCAACAGCTAGAGAACATGAAACAGGGTGAAAATGTTATAGAAACAAATATTTAAATCATTATATTCTACTAGTGCAGAAACAAATAATTAGTAAATCAGACAAGTTCTTCTGGTACAAGTTCTAAACTTAGCATCAAGAGCCTCGTAAAGCCGTAGAAAACAGAGACTCGCAAAGCCGCAGAAAACATCAGAAGTTCAATCACGGGGACCTAATTATTGGTCTTAAGCTAACATAACTAGCACATGAGATCAGGAACCATAAAATAATGAGAAGTGGGAGGGAAAATAGGATGTAGAGTCGACATACCAGTGCCGCATGATGTGGGAGACTTCTTTCATTTCCGAATTAGGTTTCGACAAGAGGACCCTTCTACAAATCCTGAAGCTCCTTCAATATGCGCTTCGATGCCATAAATTAGCTCGTATACTTTCAAATCAAAGCCCTAACCCAAATATAAATTCAATTTTTTCATCAAAATCCACTAATCTCCAAATTCAAGTGAAGTAGAAAACGATTACAAACACAAATTTAGGTCGCAGAGATAAGAAATCTAAAGCATATAAAAAATAGAAAAATTATAAGATCTAATGGATTGTTCATGGGGAAAATCCTAGATCTTTTAATTAACATTCATATGCAGAATAGTACCTGTAGAGATGTGGTATTGATTGAATTTAGTGAAATTGGAGATTTGCATAACTTGGATTAGGGTTTTGAGCCAATCCTACGGAAGGAGAGGAAAATGCTATTCGCATATTTTAGAGCGGAGGTCCTTAGCAGAATGCTATTCATAGTTATATTTTAGAGTGGAGCCCTTAGCAACATTCGAGAATGTCCACTGGAGTCATAACTTGTGGAAATGTCACTTTAAGATGTGAAAAAAATAATTTTGAGCTATTTAAAATAAAGTAAAATGAACTTATAAAATTATGAGAAATTAATATTAAAATAATAAAAAGTCTGTGATAATGTAAATCGTAAAAATAGTTGAAAGTAAAATAACAATTTAGTAACTAAACTAGATAAAGTACTGGGATGTCAAAATTGGGTGTCAATAGATAAAATTAAAATTATTTTTTCTCTATTTTGCCCATAAAAATTAACTCTTTTTGAAAGTTTAAGTATTGTAAAGTTCTTCCATTGTTAAGGATAAGACACTCAAATAGAGTGTATTAAAAGAATTAAAGGGTAATTTAGTAAAAATATTATTCTTGTTTATTATTTCTCACGGGGCATGTAAAGAGAAACATAAATAAATAATATGGTACAGAGGGAAATATCTTTGTTATCATCATTAATATTTATTTTTATATTTCAACAACATAACAATAAAATATGTCCCTAAACTAGTTATTTCCATGGTTTGTAGAATATATGTTGTTACACATACGAAATTACTCTAAGTATGTAATTATTTAAAACACATGCTTTATATAATTAGTCTAAATGTTTATTTATCAAAAATAACATCTCTATAACTATTAATTAAAAAAAATTACATAATGAATTAGAATTAAACATACTAAAACATTTTTAAAACTATTAATAAGAATTTTAATTTACATTTCTAAATTAAAATGAATATCAAAGTAAAAGAATTAGTGGCGACAAAAAAAGTTGTTGCAAAAAATCACTTTTAGAGGCAACAAAGTCGCCACAGAATGCATCTTTAGTAGCGACTTTTTCTAAGTCGCTTCAAATACATTTTTTGCCATCACTTCTTAGAAAAAATAGTACATATTGTAGCGATTGAATCAAAGTCGCCACTATATATAATATTTACAATGGCGACAATACGGATCGCCACAAAATCATTCACCTTTTGTGGCAAAACTTATTTGTCGCCACAAAAACATTATACTTTGTTGCAATTGCCTATGTCGCCACAAAACATCGTTGCAGAAAATCACATTTCTTGTAGTGTAGTATTAGGAGCTTCTACTAAATTTGATTCGAAACATACAAAAGCACTAAATGTACCTTTCTTTTCAAACCAAGCTTTACGTTTCTGACAATCTTTCTGATAGTGTCCTTCCTTTCTACAGAAATGACACACATCATTCTTGAGTTTCTTATGAGCATCCTGTGGAACCTTAGCAGCAGAGGCATATCCAGGATTTTGACATAATGGGTGCACTATTACGAAAAAGTGGATTTAAGATATTAATTTTATTGGTTTGACATTTCAGGTTTTTATCAATAAAAATCGTTAAAATTATAAGTCAAAATTATCACTATATATATATATATATTTCACGGCGGAGGTACTGAGATCGACTGAACCCTTTGATTGTATGTTATATCATCCAGTATTACTAGTTTTAATATGCACATTTTGGTTTAATTATTTATATATATATATATATATATATATATATATATTTTAAAAATCTACAGTGCCTAAAAAAATTAGGAATTTGCAATGTGACAAACTTGAAAATTTTGAAAGATTAGAACTATATATATAGAGTGCTACTAGTAACCACTTGGAGAGAGGTTATCTAGTTTTAGAAAGAAAAACAAAAACAACATAGATGTAAGATTCAAATTTCTAACCTCACTCAAAGGGGTGCACCAAATCATCATTGCATTATTTGATACGTCTAGTGTGGGTTCACACATCTATATTTAAATATTTTAAAAATATATATAACACTAATATATGTGATTTCAGGAGGGGAGCATGGGTTCACGTGAACCCGATGACCCCCTCCTGCATACGCCTCTGTTTAGCAAGTGCTTTCTTTTTCTTAAACTTGTTGGCCTTCACTTTAAGTCCTTTACCAGCTCCTTGACCCATGAGGTTAATGGAATGACCTCCTTGTTTCTTAAGTCTTGACGCTTCTTGAGTAAGCATACTGGACAATTCACTAACCTTCCATTTATCCTTAATAGTGTTATAGTTAATTTGGAATGGTCCATACTCAAGAGGCAATGAGTTCAGAATAAACTGAACCAAGAAGGTGTCATCCACTTTCATCTCCAAGGTCCAAGTCTTGCTGCAATGTTAGACATCTCGATGATATTATTTTGCATACTACACGACCCATCAAACTTCATGGTCGTGAGTTCAGCCATTAGTGTACCAGCGAGAGACTTATCAGCAGAACGAAAACGTTCTTCCACAAACTTCAGGTATTCCCTGGCATTTTTTATTTGTGGAATAGTACTCTTAATGTTGTTAGCAATAGTCATATGAACATAAGGCTCAATCTGTTAGAGCGCTCCCATGATTTATGAAAAGACTTCTTATCCTCACTGCTCTTATCACTAATGACAGTAGGTTTGTCATTCAGCCGAGCCAAGTCAAGATCCATCACATCTAAGTGGAACTAGACTTGTTCATGTCATTCAGAGAAATTCAATCCATTGAACACAGTAACAGATGAAGCATGCGAACGAAGAGAAATAACTGCAAAATAGATATACATGCTTACAAATCAGAAAATAATGTGAATTTAGTAAAACGATAAAAGTACATCGTAATTCTCCTTTGGGTAGATACTACGACACACTATCATAATTTAAATGCCATTTTTGTCTTTAAAAGGCAATTAAATATTTTTAATCAAACATATGCGACATCTTTGGATATACAATATATGTTTGACTGAAAAATATTAATTTACCTCGTAATGTTCACTATCTGTAGAATGATAGATTCACCTTTGGGTAAATTTTTAAGTTCTAGCAATAGTGAAAGTCAATTTATCTATTTATTTTCAATATAGGCATTTCATTAATTTTCATAGATAAATGACAACTTTATGAATGCATATTTTTCTTAACCATACTAGTTTGACCACTTTGGTGATTAACAAACTATATGAATATAAATGCACACGTAATATCATAATTTATTTTTTTTTTGCATGTGAATAATTTTTATACATTTTAGTTTGGCCACTTTGGTGACTAACAAACTATAAAAAATTAGGCCTCCAAAATAAATACATACCCTATCAATTAGTCAAGCAATTAATTAAGATTTTACTCAATTTCAATTATGTATAATAGCAAGAAAATCCTCTAGCACCATGAAAAAAAAGGTTAACTATTATATAGGCCTCCAAAATAAGGCTAGTTACCTACCTTATCAATTAGTCGAGCAATTAATCAAGATTTTACTCAATTTCAATGATGTATAATAGCAAGAAAATCCTCTAGCACCATGAAAAAAAAGGTTAACTATTATATAGGCCTCTAAAATAAGGCTAGTTACATACCCTATCAATTAGTCAAGCAATTAATCAAGATTTTACTCAATTTCAATGATGTATAACAACAAGAAAATCCTCTAGCACCATGAAAAAGAGGTTAACTATTATATAGGCCACCAAAATAAGGCTAGTTACTTACCCTATCAATTAGTCGAGCAATTAATCAAGATTTTACTCAATTTCATTCTTAGGGAGAGGAAATCATTGCTGAATTTTATAGGGGTAATGGGCAGTGACTACTCTTTATTACTTTACCAAGGCTGATGCGGAAGATATACGAAGATTATCCGTTCAAACAATCCAGGCTCAGATGCCGCATGTTAGTTTACATATCCTTTAATACACATCAGGATCTTGAACACGATAATCTTACATAGAGATCGTTAAGGGCACATACCTGATGGGGAAGACATCATCACAGAGAGAAGCGAAAACGTTAGTCGTAAATTGGTTTCTACCTCCTTACCCTAACCTTACGTTACCACAGCCGTCAGCGATGGAAATAATGTAGAGAACATGTGGTAACCCTAATGGGTAGAGGGAGGACCAATTTATAGAGGTTGTGACTTAATCCGGTACGTCAATCAAGTAACCAATGTACGGACGAGATCTATTCTTCCTTAAATATTATTTATGGTATTACTTGAGTCACAAGTAAACTTGGGCCATAAATAAGAATTATTCTTACACCAAAAACCAAAATTGGTTGTGGCCATCATCAAAGCTCTTTGGGGTCGACCTGGTGTGGCCATCATCAAAGCCCTTTGGGGTCGACCTGGTGTGGCCATTAAAATCTCCTCCTATGAATAACTTTCTCGATTGTCAGGGATGCCTCTTCACTAACTCGTTCAAATCCTTTCAGTATCGCTTCAATTCTTATCCTCCTCATCAAAATCGCTTGAGGAGCGTAGGCACTAACAGCATTCAAAGTAAACTTTTTAATAACTAGTTTAATAATCATCGTTATATCGTTCATCCTCCAATGACTAGTTTTATATTGCTCATATACCATAGTTCACCTTTAACTCGTTTTTATAATTTGTCCAAATAACTTTCTTTCTTCATCTCTTATGTCATTATCTTGATTAGCATTCTCTTGCAACACAGATATAATTATGGCAATTACAAGCTAAATACTAGGGGTGATAAGTGGGTCAAAATTCAATTAGCTCAAAATTTATCCGAATTAAAATGGATTGAGTCAAGATAGATTGGTCAAATAATGGATCACACCTCAATAAGTCTAATTATCACTCAAGTCAAAGCAACAATTTGCTGCACTCTAATTATTATTCAAGTCAAAGCAACGATGTGCGTGCAACAAATGGATTGAGTCAAGATAAATCGGTCAAATAATGGATCACACCTCAATGAGTCTAATTATTATTCAAATCGAAGCAACGATGCGCGTGCAGCAAACGGATTGAGTCAAGATAAATCGGTCAAATAATGGATCACACCTCAATAAGTCTAATTATTATTCAAATCGAAGCAACGATGCGCGTGGAGCAAATTAAATTACACTTGCTCAAAACTTCTTTGCACCCATTTAAAAGTTTTAAGTGTCACGTTATCTTCTAAAAATAACTAGAAGTCTAGAACCAAAGAAACTTTACTTGAGAGCCAAAAAGGCACTACGTACTATTATTATTTTTTTGGCACATAAATTTTTCTTCTAAATGTTCTTTTGACATAATTTATGTTTCCATTTTTCTTGAAAAGAAATCTTTTGCTAAGATAAGGCCTACAATTTTAAGTAAAATGTAAATAAATGTATTAGTAAGGCCGATATTAGCATTGTTAAATCTAACTCTAAAGTCTATCAATATATCGTCTAGCCTTGCAGAATTTTTATGTTCATTCACATCTTCGAATCATATTATTTTATAGAAACTTCTAATGTAAACCTCCAACTATATCTGCCTTATAGCTAGTTCTCATTTTACAAAATCTTAAAGAATTTCTGAAATTAAAGATTCTCTAATTTTAATATATGCTTTCAATTAGCTTTACGAAAATAATGTAGTTCATTTAACTATAAGAAAATGAATAGATAGATCAAGCGGATGAAAAATAGGAAGATCACCGGTTGATAAATTGACCTGTCTATTGATCTGAATCGACACATTTAAGAGATGGGTCAATATGGGTTCAACCCGTTGTGTCAATATCGTATCATGACTCAACCCGTACTTAACAGGTGAATCCAGGATTAAAATCTTCAAGTGTCACATTATTTTGACTATTTACCCGGCTAAAATAGGATACACGCTGGGTTGGTAATTTTCATCCATGCATGAAAATTATGTTCTAAGGTTATTAATTAATACATTGAGTTATTTTCAAGGTCCCAATGCATAAAATAATGTTAATCTGCAGATTTAAGTACTTAATTACAATTAAAAGGATGAGTCCCCGGTGATGCTTTTGTGGCTACGTATTCTCCTCAGCCAGAGGAATTCACCCCGTCCTCTTACGAAGAGAATTTAACCCGATCCGAGTAGAATAATTTGTTGTTTTCAACCCGTTCAACTTAAATTTTCTTAATTTTTTTCTTTCCTGAATGAATTTGATTAAACATCTTGATAGTACTAATTTATTTCATTATTATTGTGATTTCTTGATAAGATATATATATATATATATTCTTACATATATTAAGATCTTATCATTTAATCAAAACAATAACTTGTTATAAATTTAAACCCACCCTGCACCCTGCCACGAGTATTTTTCAAAAAATAGTTTTTGAACCTACAAATGCTCAAACCCGAACCGACTCACAAACATTGTAATCCGCACCATACATTGCCATTCCTAATGTCCACATATGTCCCATCCATATAGGTCATCGTATATCAAGATATATTTATTTAACTATATATATCACAGTTTTTTTTCTCTTTTTTTTGGGTAATGATACACTTATATGAAGAGAAGATGAAGCTAGGGTAGCTACTAGCTAGTTTCTATTATTATCATCTAATAAGCCTTCTTTTTATGCTGGAATATTACCGGCATATCTTCAATCATTCAAAATGATTTGGATATACATCATATACATCTTTCTAGAACAACTACGAGCAAAATAAAAAATTTCATCTTAAGAGCCCAATAATTACTTCATGTGAATAATTTAATAATAATCCACCTACATTGACTGGCTAGCTATTCCTATATATTGATAAGAAATATTATATATTAGTATGCATTATGTCCATAATGTTAGCTTAGGTTAAAAGAATATTCATGTTGATATAAGTTGTAACAATCTTTATTTGTAGGTAGCGCCGAAAGATAGGACTAAAAACAAAAAAATAATAACACTCTATTATTCCCAACATCTGGATCGTCTGTTTCCTCCAGCAAAGGCATGGGAATCAAATTGTACTATTGAATTATTATTATTATTATAAATATTATTCATCCATTTCCAGTACAAAATTTTATAATTTTTCTATTAAATCAAAAAAGCTCGACCATCGATGAGGGGACCAATCCATGTTTTCGACACGTGTACATTTGTGAGGATGAAAACCATACTTTTTTTTAAAAAAATTACTATTATATTATTTAATGGGTGTGATTATTTGTTTATATTAATATTTAAAAGAAAAAGGAAAGGCTGGCTAGCTAGTTAGGTGTTGCATTTGGTCGTATCATTATGGCTTTTAGATGAAAATGCTTTTTTTATTTCTGTATATACAAATTTGAGATCTTTGGGTTTTTTAATTTTGTTATACTGGAGGAGATATTATTAGAAATAAAATAAGCATAAGTTGAATCGAGAACCCACTTTAACACGTAGGGGAGATCTTAATAAAATAAATGATCGATTAAAGTTGCTAATTGAGGCGGATGGAGTATATAATTGGTGGGTTCAACACAGTTAGTTGAAAGTTGAGATATAAATATTTAAGTAATTTAATGTGTATTTTCTTTAGCCGTTTAAGTTTTTAGATGAGATAGTGATCACACAATTAATATGACATCTCTCTGTCCAAAGTAGACAAGTAAAACTTGATAGAGAGAGTATCTGAGCAAACAGAGATCCTGTATTCGAGCCTCACTACTACCCCAAAAAAAATATTTCCACGTATTTGGTGACCCATAAAAAAAAAGTCATGCCCACACTTGATGTGTTAAGACATGATTAAGCAATTCAAAGTGTGTTTTCTTTAATATTGTAAGTTTTTAGACGAGAATGTTACACTATATTTGAACAGGTAGAAGTTTTGGGTTTAGATCTCACGTTATCCAAAAAGCAAAAAAAAAATTTCACATGTTTGATCCATAAAAATAGAATCAGGTCCACTGGTGAAAAGATATGTTGAGATACAAACTACATCTTTTTTAATATAATCTTAAACTTTTACCTGAGATGATCCCACGTTTCAATACATTTTCGTTTGGTAGAGTGTATAAGAATAATGCAAAATATAGTGTATTAGTAATGCTTGGATTAGTAATGCTTGGATTAGTTATGCTTGCATTATTTATGCTGAGATTTTTTTTATGCAGTGTTTGGTTTGGTGTACTAAAAATATTATGAATTGCATAACTTTTTTAAAAGAAATAGTTTTTCACAAAAATATCCTCCACAAATATAGTGGAAAGGATGTGAAAAAGTTTTTGAAGGACAATTTTGTCTTTAATGATGCTAATGCATGCATTAAAATCCATTGCATTACTAATGCATAGAAATCTGTGGTATTAGTAATACACGCTTCAATACACAATAGAGTGTATTACTAATACAAGCATTAGTTATGCATAGGTTAGAAAAGTATACCAAACAAAGTATTAGTAATACATCTAGCTAATACAAGCATTATTTTCTCTAAGACACTCTACCAAACGACCCCTAAGTGTGTTAAGTTTTTGAAGTTATAAGTGGTTAGATCAAAGAATATGTCCCCACGCCTCTTGTTGTCCTATCAATAATTGGTGCTTATATGACTTAGTTTATTTAGAGGTACCAATGATGGGTTTGAATCTTGTGGGAAGACCATTCTTTACACGTCTAAAAAGAGAGAGTTTTTAGTCATGGCCTTGGAACCATATTGGATGTCCCATTTAATATCCCAATGTCTTCTTCACATCAAACACTTTAAGTGGATTCCAACTCTTCTTCAACAAACTACTTCTATGTTTTTTTTGTTTTTCTCTTTTCCATGTTATTTGAAGTGGGTTTCCTATTCATCACCTAACTCCTTAGAAAAATAGTATTAACCACTAAAGTTATATTATAATGATATTTATTTAATTATTTTTCTTTAAAATAAATTGGCATAGATAATATAAGGGTTTCTTGAAAGAGTTTAAGATAAATAATGCACCATCAATATAAAAAAAAATCTTTTACACTATCATATCACAACAAAAGAGACTTTTAAGTAAGTTTTATTTAAGCATGAAATCGGTAATCTTGAAAATAAATAGATTACCCACTAGGCCAATACAATATGTAAATATAACTTGATAGTGTAAGAATTCTTTATATCGACCGTTTACTCGTTTATATATTCTATGTTTTATAAAAGTAGTGTTTTTATCTTTTCATCTTATTTCAAAGTAAATGGTGGTTTATATCATTAAGAAAACATTCATTTTGTGCTTCAAATTTTGCCTTATTTAAGTAAATAAAGTTTTATATTATTAAAAAATTTTAAAAAAATATGTTCAAATAGAAAATAACACTTATTATGAAACAGAGAAATCGAACTCTTGTTGAAGATTGAATCCATTAAGAAACAAAGTATGAGATTCCTTGAGTCTTTTCAAGTGGGCTCACACAAATCTACGTGCCCAATAGTGTAGAGATGTTGTTATGTTTATAGTGAATGGCCTCGTTCCACCCATTAAGGGTCCAATTATATTTTATACTCTATAGTCTATATAATGAATTAACTAAGCTAGCAGCCAGCTCTGCAAGATCTTGTCCTAATTCTATTTTTTTAAAACACTTCCTAGGATCATTCATTTACCTTCCAATTAAATTTAGTCTTGCTTCTTGATTTTTGTCAGTATGAAACTGTTCCTTTACCCAATAATGTGAAATCTACATACATACTTTTACAAAAGAGAAAAAGAAAAGGGGGAAAAAGACAAATCTGACACAAGTATATATGTTGAAAATTATAAAGTAATAGGAGCATGTGACAGATGTTAAAAGGAACAACAAGTATTGTCTTGTAGGGAGTATATATTAAAACTTTGTGCTATAAAGTTTATAAACTTTTGCTATGAGAATACTACATCCTCATCTTAATTTTTCTGATCAAAACCCATCAATAATTGATCCATTAGTAGCTACTATATATAGGTTTGTAATAATTTGTCAATTTTTATCTTGATTGGACAAGGCTATATTGGATTTATTGGTTATACCTAGGTCTATAACTGCCCTATAATTCAAGAAACTTCTGATCACAATCACTATCTTTATAGTAGTAATTCTTTTAATAATCACAATTAACAATGTAGGAAATTTGAATACTATTGCAGATTATACAAGTTTTTCTTATTCCTCCTAGGAGTTTCCGTATTCTTTTATTGCTTGCTAACTCAAATTCATAACATTAGAGAGGAAGGTGGAGAATTTTTTATAACCATCTGAACAACCAACTCTTGTCCTTGACAGATTATACAAGTGCATATGCATTAATTAGCACCTCATATATGTTCTTAATATGGCTAAAATTTAAGAATGGCATGCTTCAATTGCATTTCTTTCATCTTTCTATGCATAAAATAAAGAACGTCTTATCTACATATCTTACACAGAATATGTCAAGAAAGTCGTTAGGTAAGCCGTAGCTCTCTCAATTAAGATCAGATGTAACTTAATTTTGGAAGATGAATAAAATGTGCAATAGATCGATATTAAAATTCATGGCATGCCAATTGTTAAATTGTCAATGTGTGACATTATTTGACAAGATGTGTATGTGTTTCGATTCAAAGAAAAATGTGTCTATTATATATAATATAGGACATGCCCGATATTTTTGTAATTAATTTACATCTCATTAGTATTTATATCATATGGAAGAGTTGTTATCGAACTTTGATTTGGTCTGTTGAATAGTAAAACCAGTATTTGGATAAACATCTGAAAGATACAGTATTGCTAATGAATCCCAAGTTGTTATTTTGTAATACCTTAAAGTACTGTTGTTTCTGACACTCTTTAAGTTGTCTTTACAACTAATGTATACACAGATGTCTGGCTGTTATGCAATTGGTCTTCCATTATTGAATGTTTTCTTTAAGCATGTATAGTGGAAGTAAGTATGGATCAAAATTAAAAACAATATTGGGATCAGTATATATATAGCATTATATTCTAAGTTTAATTTGACTGTTTAAAATACTAAAGTTTTGTGTTGGTATTAAATGTGTGTGCATGTGCGTGTCAGTCGTGGCTTATTAATCCTCCATCTAATTTGGAACTCAAAGTATCCATGCAGTTACCAAGTACTTGATTACTGTGTGCCTCTCAATACTGCTTTCAAGTTTCAATAATACCACTCCATTTCTCACTCTTAACTATACGAGGAGGATGTGGTGTAGTAGATAAAACTGCTCCTCTCTTAATTAGAGGTTTTGAGATCGAGTTTTGGATATGAAAAATTCTTGGTTAAAAGTGCTTCTTCTTAATGAGGCCTCATATACGGATATGAATTCAAATTAATCTGGCTTCAATAAGGATACCGAATCGAACACCAAATGAAAAAAAAAAATGCTAAATGATGATAAAATATAAGATAACGACTAGTATTAGTAGTTTAGAGGGGTTTATTGAAATATATGACTATTTCAAGTTTAAATTGTCATAGAGAGTCCATATTTATTTGCTTAATTATGACGTTAATATGTTTCTCATGTGCTGGTTTGATTCTTTTTCATGGTCAAGCATGCGATAATTCTCTTTTACAATGGTGGCGGTGGAGGCTCTCGAATCCATCGCTTCTCTGTTTACTTTACTGCCATGTTGAAGTGTATGTGACTACCTCATCTAAAAATCTAAATTGTTCGAGATATAAAACTTTTGTTTACTTATTTATCTCATTTATTTCTTTAGCAATATTCTATTTATGCAACAAAACAAAAAGGTTTAGAGGGTTCCTTATATGATCAATAGAAGAATTTCCTTACATTTAACTTTTACATTGCTCTCCTGGTCCCTGCAGGCAAAAAGAGATAGAGGAAGTGACATATCAATGTAATACTTTATTAGACTAAGAAGTTAGATTTTGAATTCTTGCTATGCGTTGATGCACGTGAAATCTAATATTTGAATTTCATTTGGTAAATCTTAAAGTAAAAAGAACTAGCGTTAGTTAACATTTACAGATGATATTAGAGTTGATGCTACCTTATATTTGCTAGTTCTCGTATGATTTCTATATATATATATATATGGAACTAGATATTTCGAAATATGACTATCATAATTTCAGTAAACTTTACCCAAAATTTCGATTGTAATTTCTTTTCGATATCGATCGATCGATGCATTATTAACCAACTTTGTTCATCAGTTTCTTATTCCATGCAAAACCATCTCAACTATTACTCGAAAGTTGTTCTATATATAAAAACTTATAGTGCAGGTAAAACCAGTGGAAAAGTGTTGGTGTTAGTATAGTGTTTCATTTCAGAGACTGATCTAGAATATAAGATATATGTATTTAGATTTGAAAACTTAGGAGATTCAGTGTTTATTATATATACATATTCAATAAGTTTTTTAATAAATATATACTACTCTATAATTTAAACCAAAAATTTTAAGAACTAAATAGAGGTGACTTTAAGGTTTCATGATTTTAGTTCTTTTAAGTTTTTCTTTTCTTTTAAGTTACTAGGTTCTAAAGGGAGTAATTTACGCCAATATTTGTATATATTTGAGTTTTTGGTTTCAGGATTTTAAGCCAAGATTTATATATATTTGATGAAGTTTTTAAAAGAAATATAAGATTTGGACTAAAAGTTGTTAGGCTCAGTCAAACTAGCAAGAGTAAAACAAGAATTTTTAGTTGATAAGTTCTGGATCATAATTTTTGTGCTTATTAAATTATGAATAAATTATTTATGCATTGTAATTTTTAACAAAAATATAAAATTTGAATAAGAATCTAATGAGTTGTGTTGAAATCGTGACTAGCATGGTGACTCCACCATTGTGAACGTGCAAGCTCTACACTAACTCGTCTACTTCGGAATTAATTACTTAATACTATGCAACTCGTACTTTTCATGTTAGCTCTGCCTCGACTTAAAAGGTTCCAACTACAACAAGAAACATTTGCACAAAGAAAGGCAAAGACTCCACGTGAAAGGGTGTTGTTGTTGTCCTATTTTTGCACCATAATACATTTGATAAGTCCATATACAACTGCATGCGCTTTTCCAAATTCACATGCACAAATTGAATTCCACGCCAACACGTGTGAACCCAGATATACATACATTATATTATACAAATAAATTCAAGAGAGACAGAGACAAGTGCACAATAATACTTTCTTATTGAACATTTATACTCAGAAAATTACAAAATTTCTCCATTTTTTTCCAATTACAGTTGAGTCTTCCAAGAAGAAAAAGATACAAATTAAGTTCTTTTAATTAACCCCATCCCCAATAAAACTTCCAGGGTTAAAAGGGTCAACTCTTAGGTGTTAATTAGCTAAGTCTTCATCTGCGTTGAGTTTCATATTTTTATTTCTTCTGATATATTTGTTTTAAGGATGATTGTTTCCACTCCACCAGACGATTCAAAAAGTACATAACCTGCCATATTAAGAAAAAAACAACACATTAATATTACCAATAAATAAATAATTTTAATCTTTTTAAAACTAAATTAAGAATAAATTACTATATATAATTTTAATTGTACCTCTAATGGTTCTTGCAATGAATAAGTAGCATTAGTTTCTTTAGGTGATTTTGACACTAATATTCCAAAGCCTTGTCCTCTATCACGCAAAACCTGATAATTTTCCATAATACAATATTAGTACAATTATTATTATTTTTCAAAAAAAATGCAAAGACATAAGTTTTATTAGTTGAAGAAAATTATGATAAAACAATACCTTGAAAGCATCTTCATCAGTTCGATCATCGCCAATATAAATAGGCAAAACATCATTTGAGTTAGCATAACCTAATGATTCCAACAAAAATTCAAGTGCATTTCCCTTGTCCCATTTAATACTAGGACGAATCTCCAAAACCTGTAATAAAACAAAAAAAAATCGTTTTAATATTTGCATATATTTTCTTTTTTCATCAATAATATTTAATTATTACGAAATAATAATAATATCTTCTAAAAAACGTACCTTTCTTCCTTGAGTTAATCGAAGCCTTGGGTATTCCTTAGTTACTGATTTAACTTGCTCAGCTAGTTCAGTCCATCTCTGAAATTACAAAACGAAAATCGAAAATTCAATTATGACTATTTTTTTTTAAAAAAAAACTATAATAAAAGAAAAAATTGTACCTTTTCTTCAACACGACGGAAATGTACGGATAAGCAAAATTTGTTGTTTTCCACTTTAGCTCCTGGTATAGATTTTGTTTTCTCCACTAAAGATTTATATACCTGAAAATGTTAAGTAAACGTTTTAATTTTTTTTTCTTTTTATAATGTAACAAAAACACTAGAGGTAAAGTTAAAAAAAAAAAAAAACTAACCTCACTAATCATGGGTAAAAATTCTCTTGCAGGTTGGCAGAGTAGAGTTTGATTATTTCCCTGAATAAGTAAAAAAAAAGTACCAACATTATTATTAAAGAACAAAAAATAACATGAGATTAATATAGTAAACTAGTTGAGTTACATAATAATTACTTTAATTTGCTTACTTTTCTATAATTACGCCTTTTAACAGGCGCTTTAATGTCCATTCCATGACTTCCAGCATAATACAATTCTGATAATTTCACAAAGTTAAACACTTTTGCTCTGCATCTTCCACTCACTATTGCTGTTGGAAAATACTTTGATGTGTTTCTAACTGCTTCCCTCATCTAAAAATCACCATAAATAAGTAATTTAGTTTTAATCGTATCGGATTATACCAAGTAATTTAGATTAGATTTTCAGTAAACCAACCTCAGAAGTCATGAAAGCTTTATCAGGATCATCAACAATGGGAGACAATGTACCATCATAGTCCAAAAACACTACAATTTGTTTTCCTTTCGAAGAGTTTATAATCTCATCAAACATATTCAGAGCTGAAGGATGATGAACCTGTTCAATATAACTCAATAAGTCAATACTCCAATTGATTTTTTATGATAAAATTAAAAATTGATGAATCGATATTGAGTAAATTAAACTCACAATCCAGGATTTGAGATTTTCAGTTTCGGAGGATCTTCGAGTTGGAGAAGAAGCTCTCATGGAATCAAGTAAAGCAGTGATTCTAGTTGCATCAACAGAATCAATATTTTTGAATGATTTCTTCGCTGGAACAGCGATGAATCTCCCCGGCTGCGGTAGTGGACCGGGAACGGCCGGGGAGAATGATAAGAGTGAAGAGTCGAATCCTGATCTCGGGTCGGAAATAATTACATTCTGATTAGTCATTTTTGCTACACAAATGATAGTTGAAAACAGAGCAAATTCGAAGACGGAGAATTTAATTGAGTGGAAAAAAGTGAAGGGAATTGAGAGGAAAAAGGGGTAAAGAAATGGAGAGAGTGGGAGAAATAAGGTGAAGTGAGGCAGGGAAAGAAGACAGGGGGAAGGAGTGAATTTATAGGTTAGAGAGAGGGCAATAAAGAGACGAAGGCACCACACTTTTTCCGCCTCTTACCTTTTGTGCCCATAGACGACTCAGCTATGCGTCGGACTTATGTTCCCGGTATAATTTATTCACACTCGATATTTATTCTAATATGATAAATATATGTTATTTTTTATTTTAATTCATATGACATTGTTTAACTTGATACAAAATTTAAGAAAGAAATGAATACTTTTGAAATTTGTGGTTTAAAACATTCCTTGACCATTTTATGTATCTGTAAATCATTTCATTAATTATAAGATGATAATTTTTAAATTGAATTGTTTTCAATTATATAAAAGGTGACATCCGTTTCGATATGGACTAAAAAAATGTCACGTAAATTGAGACATAGAGGGTAATATATAATTTCTCTTTAATTTATCACTTAAATATAATATAGTAATATTTCTTCTATTTTAATTTATGTTGTACTTTTGATTTTTTTTTGATAGACACTTATCTTTGAATCTGAATTGAATCAGATAAACTTAATATTTTAAAATTATAACTTAAATATTCAAAAAATGTATGAAAAGTATTATATCTTGCCACTCGTTTCAAGTCAATATGCTAAAAATATATATTTGGATCTTAATGAGAAAAAATGTCGCATAAATTGGAACGGAATAGTATAATTTAGTATAGACATGAGGTGTTAGTAAGTTTAAGCCATATAGTACAAAAATTAAACCCCCACCCTTAAAAGAAACTCTTCATTTTTTTGATGGTGGTAGGTGGTGGGGGATGGATAAGAGGGTGCTATTAATTTGATAAGTGATTAATTAGACTATTTTGGTAATCTTGGTTTGGATTTAATGTATCTGCTAATGTGAACTGTTAATTAAAGGTTAAGAGGAACTGATATACTAATTAAGTTATTGTAATTCAATTTAATTTTGGGAAGAATCATCTAGCCGAGTAAACGGTCTTAGTTATCTTTTCAGCTAATGATATTCTTCTTTTTTCCCTAATCTTTTTGGCACCTTTACAATTGTCAAGTTAAGAACCAATTGACTAATTTAAAAAAAATGAACCAAATCGAGAAATTCATTTTTTTAATCTAAATTTAGTATTTTGAAAATACACGAAAGTATCATATGATGTAATTTTTATGTAATTAAAAAGAATCTAAAAATTTGAATTTTTGAAAAGTAAGTGATAAATATTTTGAAATAGGGGTGCAGTAACTTATTTATTTATCAACTTATGATACTTTTTGCATATATCGATTAATTTCATGAGTTAAATATCTTCCATTATCAACATTTTTTAGAAAAATTTGTTTGTCAAATTTCAGACAAATGAGAAGAAATCATCTAGTAATATTTTTATCTTTACTGAAATTTAAATCTGAAACTTTATGATTCTCAACTCACTTCATTGGCGAGTTGTACACGACCTCTATGCCTTTACAAATTAATACTTAATTAACTCTGCCAAACAAAATACAAAGGACAGGAGTTGTGTAGCATTTTGCATGTAAAGGACCCTTTATTTCCATTAAAGTTCTTGGTATATTACCTAATTAAAGACTTTGTACACGTAGCCATTTCAAATTTCTATTGTAGACCTTAGGCAATGGTACCCTAAATTAGATAACAGCGAATTGTGTCTCAAAATACTCAATAGATTGGTCAATGGAATTTTGAAATTTTACTACCAAAAGGAAAATAGAGAATAATTTTAGGGAATATCATATGATCAACGTGAATTTATTAGGACTAGGAGAAATTTCTAAATTTTAGCAATTATTCAAGAACTTTGCTTTGTTTAAACATGATATATAGAATATATTTTTTCCCATTTTGGACTATATATTATTTGTGATTATTAATTTATTACATCATTAGCTAATTTCAATTCATGGCATGAAAGCAATTTTGGTAGACTTAATTAAGAAAAGATGAACAAGAAAGTTTCTTGTCCAGCTAGCTACACTTACTTTAATATAGTTCAAATTATTACTACATGTCAATGTTAAGACCTTTGTTTTATTAAAGTTAAATCTTACATAGATGCTTCACAATAATGTCATCATATACCTTCAAGTTCACACTCACACGCACAAAAGTAACAATTCCTCCATTAAAAACGAGTAAGAAACGAGTAAAATGTACTAATTATATTCATCATAATTGAAATGCTTAACTTGTGCTCATGATAAAATTTCTAGTGTTTACATGATTGTATAAAGAGAGAAGTCGTTTTCTTTTACCATTTAATTAGTTTTCAAATTATTTAAAGGGTAACTTGTCTTTAGCTAAGGATCAATATCAATAACAACATATTCAGTGTAATTCCACATATATGGCTTGGGGTGGTGTATACGCAACCTTACCCTCCACCCTGTGAATGTAGAGAGGTTATTTCGACAGACCTTCCGTTCAAATAAAACATATCAAACTTAAGAATGAAAAGAAAATACAGTAATGAATAAATCATGCTAAAAAAAGGAGAAAAACAATAGCAAAACGACAAACAAGACGTAGTTAGAATATCAATATCCTAAGCAAATAAACGTATAGCAAAGTTTGCATAAGTAGAATATTGCAAGCCAATTCATGTGCTAATGAAATCAATAATGTAGACAAGTTCAATTAATTTACTTCTAATTAGTTTGAAAATCTAACACATTTTTTTAGTGTCTTCATTTTAACTACAGGTAGAATAAGTTTTAATTTTACTAAATTCACTTTGATTCTTAACTAGCTACTAACTTTAGCTTCCCAATTATAAGGCTCCAAAGAAATATATGGGAAATTTGTTTACACAAGTTGTTAGAAATCTGTGGGATTTCTAAAATAAGTGGAATCTTTACCAATCAATAAATCACCCTTACTGACAATTGAAAAAAAAATCTTTCTCTAAATAAATACTTTCCTTCTTATAAGGTAAAAAGTGCAACCCTTCCATTTTTGGAACTATACTTGGTTTTTACTCACTTTTAGCATTACTATTTATGTTTTCGTTTTACATTTCAATTTTACAATTGTATTAGAATGTGGCATATTATATATGGATGAAAAAAAATTAATATTTGTCTCAAAATACTTAAATGAGGTGGAGGGAAGAAGGAAGATGGGTGAAAAAGAAAAAAAGAAAATCGCGCAATCCAACTAGAACAATTATAATGCATAAATCTTATACTTTCTTTGATTCAAAATAAATAATCTTTTGGGAGGTGGCATGCCACTTGAAAAAGTTGGTCGATAATAGTATATTTACCCTTTTGTTGAAGATAGTTGAAAAATTCATTAAAAAGGGATAATTTATAAACAAATAATTAATACGACTTTGAATTTTGAAAAATTAATTTATTTTGGACTATAGAAAAAGTGATTAAAATTCATTTATTTTGAATTGAAGAGAGTACAATTCTAGAAGCAAACTGTTACTTCAATTGAATGCTTCAGCCCATCAATTTCACACACATATTAAGATTTCTATTTTGAGTATATCTATGATTCTTCCACATGCATTTCATTTTCAAGTATAATATGTTGAATAGGTTCGGCTACTCCTCCAAATATCGACTATTCCTGAATTAAGAAGAGTTTAGTTTCTATACCTCGAATAAAATAATGTTTTACATTAATTATCACGCCATAATAAGAAAATAGCAACCATCAATAATAGTAATTTGAACAAAAAAAACAAATAAATTACTATGTAGTACTCTTATTTAGTCATTTGGTATGCTAATTAAATTATTTTGAGATTATAGTTCTTAGATTGTTATTCCTAATCTAATTTATCACACTTGAAAGATAGAATAAAATAATTTCAAGTTGGATGAAATAAGGTGGAATATCTCAAGATTAAGCCTGAGATAAAATTGATTTAAATTAAACGAAAATTCATTAGTTGCCTTATTCATGAACTTCGACCTTATTAATTTTCATTCAAAACTTTGCTCCGTCAACCTTTTTCATTTTTCTTGTATTTCAAGCTTCAACCACTAAGAATTGTCCTCACTATAAAATGTAGACCTTTAAAAGTACACTTTTTTCAATAATTATTTCTTCCAAACTAAAAGCTCTTTAATTAAAACATTGAAGCACAATGATCACTTCTAGATTCCGCCTTTAATTAGTTAATTAATTAACAAACATATAAACAACTTGACCTAATAACCACCAAATATTAACTCAAAACCTTAAACGTACATTACAGTGGCGGATCCAGGATTTCAATTAAGGGATTTGAAAAACCTCTAACCTTACATTTAGGAGGTTCAAAATTAATATATAGACATAAAAAATCTTTGAAATACCTTAAATATACAACGTAATTTTTTGGCGACCTCTAGGTCCGCCACTCGGTACATAACGCCCCTTGAAATTAAAATTAAAACTAGCAGCCCCTAAAAACCTAAACAACTGCATGAGAAAAAAACCAGCAGCTTCTTGTCCTTTGTTTTTTTTTTTTACAAACGTTAATTAAAACATAGTTGTATAGTACATGTCTGCATGAACTCATCTTTCCATTATTTTAGGTCCTTTCTATTGTCATTGGGCCACATATCAATTTTTATTTTATTTTTTCTTATTACAACAACCAAAAAAAATAATAAAAAAATAAATCAATATGTTGAGTGATTTCGTGGAAATTGTATTAGTAGAATTTAAGGTGAGAATCAAAACTTTATTTTTAGCATGGCCTAGGGTGTGTGTGTGTGTGTGTGGAATATATCGAAAAAAATATTTTCTTTTTAACTTTTTGTTGATTGAGTAACTTTTGCATATTGATCGGGAAAATTAAAAAAGCCACGAAATCAACCGACCACACCGATTAGTTGAAGAGAAAAATATTCATCAAGGAACATAAAAAGTAAATTTAAAAAATTATACAAACTTAATTTATTAAGATTTGATGAATATTTGTCAATTATTTTTATTCTCCTTAATTCTTACTATTGGGATTTGAGAAACTTCGATAGAGATTCTTTTGGACTCTTTCTTAAAATAATCATATTTTTTAAATTCGTATATACTCCCTCAGTTCACTTTTACTTGTCTATTGTTTCAAAAATATATTTCACTTTTACTTGTTACTTTTAATGTATATAAAAAAAGACATACTTTTAGGGGTAATATGATAAAATAGTCATACAATCATTATTTTTCTTAATATATAGGTGCGTCAAGTTTAAATGTGACAAGTAAAAGTAACAGAAGAAGTATATCCCTTACCTTTTCTATAAAAAATAAAAGAAAAGAAAATATTGTTGGATAAATTTGAGAATTAATAGTAAAAATTATTGCTATAATCTTATTTAAGCGATGAAATTTTGTTAATTATGAATGACTTGTTGATAGATTAACGATAAAGTTTATAGCTCGAGTTCTTAACTATTTTTGGGTAATGTTCTACATTTGTTGTAAATACAATGCATGGCTCCGTTTATGCTTTTCTACTCCCAAATTAAGCCCTTCAACCAATGAACAGACGCAAACGGAGACCATAAAGATGCTTAATTTGACATTCACTAATGATCCTTTTTCCATGTGATATATTGATTAGTATGAGATATAGAATAAGTAATTTAAAAAGAGAAAGAATATATATATATATATATATTTTATTGATATAAACGACAATTGTCAAAAGAGAAAGTTAGGCAAACTAAACGTTACTACTATATAATTATGTATGCTAGGTTCAAAGAAATGAATCTTTGATTCCATAACTTTTGAAAATAAATAAAATGGGAATAACTTTTAGGTTAAGAAACCTTCCTTCCTGGTTAATTCCTCCATTGAGAATCCCAATATGAAGAGAGACCTAACTCGAATTTTGACTTCAATTTGTCGTGATACTTCTTTGTGAACAAATTAATTACTAAACCAACATGGGTTGTGGTGCAGTATGGCCGGAACTGTCACACTTTTAATTAGAGGTTTCGGATTTAAGCCTTGGATATGGAGAAAATCATGTTGGAAGCGTCATCCTCGAATGGGCCCTGCAGTGCATGATTCGGATTTAGTTGTGGTTTCAATATAGACTCCAGACACCAAGTAGGAAACAAAAAAATATTACTACTATAGTCAAGGTTAACGGCCAATGAACATGTGACTAGATACTTTTTTGTATCAATTATATGGTGCTGTAAAATTCTTTTTAATTGATTCTAGTAATCAATGTACATTCATAATGAAGATTGAAGAAAGTCTTAAAGAATTATAGAATCACCTCAAATTAAAAAAAAAATGGCCAAGGAATCTTGGAAAATTTATTTGACAATGTTGAATATAATTAGACCTAGGATGAGAATATTTACCGGCCAATAATTTCTTTCGGCATTACCATTATTGATATTTGTTCTACCAAGTAAAAAAAGGATACTAATTTCTATATCTTGTATTCAAACGGTTGATTAGATATATCAACATTCAACAATATTATACATTAAAGACTAAGTTCTATCTTCCAGGGTGATAGAGTTGGTTAAGCTAATGATTTCTCAAATGGGGGTCTCAAGTTCGAAACTCTAAACATATTTTCTTGATCAAGTTCGTCGCACATGAATTATCTAATACATTTTACGTTTCCTATACAGTACTATTTTACTAGAACAAAGTTTACATTGTGCACACCTGAAAAATAACGGTCGGGATTAAAAAAAGAAAAGACAGCCAAGTTTTATTAGTAATTACAAAAAAAAATATTCCCATTGACCGAAAATGATGATGAGGTTTGGAGTGTTAGAATTAAATTCTTAATTGTCGTTTTGGTTTTGGATACCGATTGCTCCAATACTTAAAAGAATACTAATGAAAATAATGTTTTAATAAAAAGTTATATAGCTAAGTGACTTGCTTTTGAAAAACTGTAACACTTAAAAATATATTTAATTGATTTTTTAAAATATAGTGTAAACTCTCTAGTGTTTTCCATAACCCAAGCCCTTTTTTTTAACAAGTGCACTCCTTCTTCATGGGTTCAACTCTTTAAGAGTTTCAATATTAAATTAAACTTAGTATTAAATTTATGGATTCAAATCGAATATTTATCAATAGTTTAATAGATTTATACACACACATATGTGAGAAGTGTTTTGATATATAGTGAGGTTTGAACCCACAACACTAGTGTGAAAAGTATTTTCACCGCTCATCCTTACCACTAAGCTGTCAATCAATTTTATTAGGGGGTTCACAAGTTAATATACATATATATTTATTTAATTTTCTAATACAAATACAAGGTCTACGAAAAAGTTAGCCGATTCGTCCAAACCCACGAACCTCCACCTAGCTCCGCCTCTAATAATATACTATTGTTGGGAAAAGAAAAAAAACATTTCTTTTAAAAAACTAGCTTGAATGCATGGTCATTGTACGAAAATTTTAATTATACCAACATGTCAACTTTAATTGTTATGTATTATTGGTAATCTATCTTAAAATTATATATCTCATGTTTTTAAAGAGGCTTATTTATAAATATTCTTTAAATAATTTGATGATATAAAAAATTACTTACAAGTGATGCCAATGCATATAACTTAAACCTTTTTTATATATATATAATCACCATAATCATCAATGGCATAGAGTAAAGTGTTTACACGACTTCATGGTAAAAGACGTGACTATTATGGTAACGTGCAATTAACTCTGGAAACTTTTCTTTAGAAAATTACATTAGGACTTTTGACATTTATTTGTTTAATTAATTGTTTTTTCTATTTACTAAATTCAATCACAAGCATTATTTTTTTACGAGAATAATTGATTAGTTGTAAAAGGAAGTCCAGACCAGACAAATGAAGCACGTGTGTTCTACGTTGTGGTTTCTTCGACAAGCTAGGAATGCCATATTGTCAAACCTAGGAATATTTTTTCTCTCATTTAACTAATTAAATGACATAAAACCATCAAATTAAATAATTAAATATCAACGTTTATATATATGTGTGTGTTTGTGTGTTTTTAATCATAACGTACGTCGTACACAAATTGTAACTCAAGAAAATATTTCAACTAAAGAATTTCATGCAAATTAACATATACTCTAATTAATACACTGGATAAAATGATTCCTAAGAATTCACACTATTTTTCATGTTTTACGTGTTTAGTAAAAGAGTTTATGTTTTACACATTATTTGTGTAAAATTTACACCATCAAGTGATATATGTTAGTCAAAAAAAGAAAGAAATTGATATATACATATAAACCTTTTTAAAATACAAAATTTAAAGACTTGAGAATATAAAATATGCTATATGTGATAGTAAATAAAAACAACTTATTAAATATAAAAAAATATTTACGATGTATATTACTTAAACTGATCCATCATAAAAATAGTGAGAAATTAAAAAGGCAAGTCTCTTTCACTTTTTAGAGATCAAAGCCAACTGTTTTTTGTGAAAAGACATTCAGAATAATGATTAACGAGTAGAAATAATTCTTGATGTAACATCATATATGTTACGTGTTAAGTCCGTGTGCACAAAAACGACACAATGGCCATATGCTATTCATAAATTTACATTATTTTTCTTTTTGAGAAAAATAGTGTTATTTGTCAAACTCTTATTAAAAATATAATTAGGTATGTGTCCTTATCATCCACTCTTTTTTGATAAACTATTTAACGTTTTTAACACTTTTTTCAATTTGACATATTCGTTTGTAATTGTCGAGAAGGTATGCTTTTTTTACTAATTAACGTCTTTAAGATTGATTTGGATTATCAATATCAAAGCATGATAAATCTAAATACTTTTAAGAGATCTAGAATTGAATATTTATCAATCTGAAGGTATGATAGGATTACAACTAATATTCTAATAATTTTTGGTTCAAAACTTTGGTGTTACGTAGATTGCATGATATATAAGATACAGTTAACCAATATTTTCTCTTTTTTAATTTGTTTGTCATGTTACTCACAGACAACATTTGAAGCACTCATAAAAATGGAGCTTCTATCTTTATGATTTTGTGGCTTCAGATTTTCAGATATGATTTACAAGAGAAGAGGCAGATTTGGTCCCACCAATATTGCGTGCCAATTTATTTGCAACAAAAATTTAATGTGTGGAGAATAAACTCCAATCACAAATTACAAAATATGAAGAAACAAGAATATTAATAAACAATATGAGTATGATTATGTTTCTCCCTTGATTCTTTTCTCTGAATTTTCTCCTTGATTTCATGGTTGTTTGTTGCTTCCAATTGCACACGCAAGTGTACGTGGTCGCAAAAGTAATAAGTGGCTCTTTAAGAACCAGAATATCGAACCCACAGAGACTTGTCAATTACTATTTACTAAATTATACTAGTCTAATTATTTATTTAAGAGTGTCAAAAGAAATAAAAGAATGCAAAAATTAATTACTAAGATTAACTTACAGTGATTGGGACAATTCCAGGGCTGCAACATGTATATGGTTTCATGTATCGCATCTCATGTAATGAATTAACTAAGGTTATCAAATTACTGATTTACAGGGTTGATTTTATGATCATGATCTCTCGACCTCTAATCGCCTACTCCAACTAGCGGTCTAACTACATCGTTGAGTAGGAATAGGCAGTCCTAATTGGCGAGCATTTATATTTCATCCTGTTTCGTAATCAAGCGAGGTGCTCGTCCGGGCGTCACTCCTGAACACGAATCTAAACAAAGTTAGAACAAGCTCTTTGCATTCTTTGGTCTATCTACCTCTTTATCTCTCGAGTCCAAGAATAGACAATAGATTTATTTCTATGGTGATCAAGCATGAAATACTAAAACAAGAATACAAAAGTAATTTAAACGATAACCAACATTAATTCAAAACAATCGATGTTCAACAATTACCATGGCCGCAGCCCCAGAACAAGGGTCTTTAGCTACTAATACCTAAGAAAAAGAAGAAGAAAAGAACCCTAAAAAGTATTGACAATTTTTCCTTACAAAGTGTCTTCCTTAAAAAGTATCTCCAATAATTATTTCTATGGACTATTTATAGATGTAAAAAACCCTGAATAAAATAACTGAGTCCAAAACAAATTAGGAACCCAAAACCAAAACGGAATTGGATTCCTACGTCCGCGTGAACACTGCCCAACCGTCTTCATGCTTGATGCTGCTGATTGACACGTGGAACCTTGCATATTTGCAATTCAATTCAACTTCTCTTTTTTATATTATATATTATTATATTCAATTTAATCCATTAAGCTGTCTGCTTGATTTTCCTTCTAGAATCTTCTATTTTTAATTCGTTTTAGCTCCAAACTTCTTCATCTTCCCACCAATTTAATCCTACAAATAAAATACACTATTTAGCACAATCCATAAAATCCATGCTCAGAAAGGACAAATAAAAATACTAAATATGAGGCAATTAATGATAAGAAAATATATTTTTGGCCTCACATCAACACCCCACACTTAAACTTTTGTTCATCCTCGAGCAAGCATTAAAACTCATCTTAAAAAATCATACTAGGAATGTCATCACTTTTAGTTAATACAAACAATTAGGCCATCCACAAATTTCAAAACATCAAGTACACTTCTCAATCATTATGCAAGATAAACAAATAATCAACAAACCTCTAACCTCCTAACCTTAAGGACGGACTTTGAACTCATCAAATTTAAGCTTGCTCACCTACTCTCGTCAAAGAAAGTTAATAACATCGCCTATCTATCATGAAACAAGTGCCCTCACAAGAAGAAATAGTCCACGCACTCGATTCAAAAGATTGAATATAAATTAAGGACTTCACATCAAAGATCAAATCTCACACTCACAAATAAAATTCACATGCATGCTCAAAGAACCATATGCTTGCCCATTATGTACATCTCCACTAATTAAGCATGCTCGAATAAAATCAAATAGGACTTTTAAGGGTTGTAATGTAGGCTTGGGGACGGGTAGGAAAGCTATATAATAGTGACTTACACTTCCCTAAGCACTTTGTATTTTTAGACTTCATCACCCATTATTTTCTTCTCTTTATTTTTAGCCCTCTCTTCAACAATTATTTCACAAATAATTCTCATCATCTCAAGAATGATTCAATCATTTTTTTCTTTCACAATTTTTTTTCTTTGTTTTACTTTCTCAAAGACTTTTTTTTTCTTTTTCATGTCACATTCTTTCAAAGAGGGCTTTTTTCATCACTTTGTAGCTATCATTGATTACCTTTTTTCACTCAACCATCCCTTTTTTTCTTCAGATTTACCAATCATAATAAGTCTATGCTACAGTGCTTAAGGAAGCAAGGTGCAAAAACTATGGATTCAACAAAATAGTTAAGGGCAAAATATGGCTACCAAGAAAAGGTTACAGGCTCAAAAGGGCTAAGTAGTGATATAATATCTGAAAAGGCTAAAATTTACAGGACAAATCAAAGAAAGCCTATTATCATCTCCTAAACTGAGCAACACTTTTTATTTCGCTTCAATAACATGCAGGGCAAGTTCTAGACTAAGATGCAAAACATGGAATAAACAAATTCTCACCACACATGGCACAAGTATCAATCAAGATGATCAATTCTACTTCTAAGAGAGACAGGGTCATAACAAACTACAAAATAAAATAAGATATATACAAAGTCACAACCATGAGCCTTGGTGTCAAAGAGTCTGTAATTTCATTAGCAATCAAGAATTCACAAGAAAGTATTATTCAAAATTAGGCCTAAATAGCAAGTATCACACAACTCAAAAGGGTCTTTTCTTTTCTCTAAAAAAATAAAATAAAATAAAAAATAAAAAATTTACTCCCTATCGGTTCAAAGGGACTATCCTCAGGAAAAGTACCGAAAACAAAAGCCGAGGAACCCACCTAAAAATACAAAATGACTTGATAAAGCAGTAAAAACTAGGAATTCATTCCTCCACCCACACTTAAAAAGATGCTATGTCCCCAAAGTATCAAATAAAATTTAAAACAAGGGTTAGGAAAACTCCCTGAGGCCTCTAGGCCTAGCTAGTAGCATGTTTTCTTTTTCCATCAAAGGTTGTACACACCACACACTTAAGTTCAAATGTGCTCCTTAGCTCCAAATTTTTGGGTACTCAGACTTCTCCAAAACCTGTAAAAACTAGACCAAAAGAAAAAAATGACACTAAAAAAATAAAAATAAAATAAGAAGCTACACTACCAATTGGGTTGCCTCCCAATAAGCGCCTAATTTAACGTCGCGGCAAGACACAAGTAAATTCGCAACTTTTCTTTTCACTTTGAACTTATGAATTGTACCCCTAACTTTGCATCAATTTTTCTGCTCCTCTCTAGGGGCGGTGGTATAAAGATAAAGGAACCAAGTAATAAATGTTGCATCTTGCACTTCTTGGCCCTTATGTGAGGAATGTCGTTTTGCCTATGTGGATTAGAAAACTTTAGGATGTCGGGGCCTTGTTCCTCATCTATAGTCAAGTGTTTTGAATGAGATCCAAGATGCCTCAACTCCAAAGCAACATTATTTACAACATTCTCACTTTTGTACTCTTTCTCAACATTGACATTAAGGAATAAGATATAGTTGAATGGTTGGAATTCCTCTTTTTGCTCCACTATCTCCTTCACATACTTGGCGTACTTAGGAATTCCCTGCAAAATATCAACCAAAGGGAGATTAATGTGAACTTGTTTAAGGAGAGACAAAAACTTACCGAAGCATTCGTCCTCGTTCTGCTTTTTGAACTTTTGAGGAAACGGAGGGGGTGGTGTTATTTGAGGAACAATCCTCTCAACATTCACATCTTGAACCACTACTTCGGGTTTCTTTTCTTCTCTCACAGCCTCAGAACTTCTCTTCTTTGGAGATAATTCTTCCTGTTGTAATCCACTCCTTGTGCTCACCACATTCAGTTGCCTTGGGTTAGGATCCGTGTCACCCGGAAGACCACCAGGAGGACGCATATTAACTGCATTAGCCAATTGTGCGAACTGCCTTGCCAGACTTTTCTGCGCTAACTGGGTGCTTCTCAACTCTTCTCCCAACTTCCTATAGTGTTCTTCATTTTTGTTGTTGATTTCTGTACTTAGCTTTTGGAACAGCTCCTCATTAGTCATGCCCCCTTGCTTCGCACCATGATTATTTGGCTGTTGAAATAGTTGTCCATTACCTTGTGGTCTGTATTGGTTCTGCCCTTGAGCCTGATTTTGGTGTTGATTCTGATTTCCACCCCATGAGAAGTTGGGGTGGTTCCTCCAACTTGAGTTATTCATGTTCCCATAATTCTGCGTACCTCCACCTCTTTGGGCATTCCCCACTTCATCACCCCTGTCAACATCACAGATAACAGAAGAATCATAATAGGGGGGAGGGGGAGGGAAATAAGAGTTAGGACAACTATTCCAATGACCAAATTGACCACCACATATATGACAAATAAGACACTCGATATCCAAGTGGGGTCCATTACAATAATTACAAGGATACTTCTCACCCAACCACGATTTATCCCAATCAGTCATATCAATAGGAGTACTAAATTATTCAAAGGAAAAAAAAATTAATTGTGTAGAAAGAAAAAAAAATTAACTAAAAAAATTAAATAAATAAATAAAAAAGAAAAAGTATAACCTAGAAGAATAGTTAATTTCTAAGTCCCCGACAGCGGCGCCAAAAACTTGTTGCTTCCAATTACACACGCAAGTGTACGTGGTCGCAAAAGTAATAAGTGGCTCTTTAAGAACCAGAATATCGAACCCACAGAGACTTGTCAATTACTATTTACTAAATTATACTAGTCTAATTATTTATTTAAGAGTGTCAAAAGAAATAAAAGAATGCAAAAATTAAATACTAAGATTAACTTACAGTGATTGGGACAATTCCAGGGCTGCAACATGCATATGGTTTCATGTATCGCATCTCATGTAATGAATTAACTAAGGTTATCAAATTACTGATTTACAGGGTTGATTTTATGATCATGATCTCTCGACCTCTAATCGCCTACTCCAACTAGCTGTCTAACTACATCGTTGAGTAGGGATAGGCAGTCCTAATTGGCGAGCATTTATATTTCATCCTGTTTCGTAATCAAGCGAGGTGTTCGTCCGGGCGTCACTCCTGAACACGAATCTAAACAAAGTTAGAACAAGCTCTTTGCATTCTTTGGTCTATCTACCTCTTTATCTCTCGAGTCCAAGAATAGACAATAGATTTATTTCTATGGTGATCAAGCATGAAATACTAAAACAAGAATACAAAAGTAATTTAAACGATAACCAACATTAATTCAAAACAATCGATGTTCAACAATTACCATGGCCGCAGCCCCAGAACAAGGGTCTTTAGCTACTAATACCTAAGAAAAAGAAGAAGAAAAGAACCCTAAAAAGTATTGACAATTTTTCCTTACAAAGTGTCTTCCTTAAAAAGTATCTCCAATAATTATTTCTATGGACTATTTATAGATGTAAAAAACCCTGAATAAAATAACTGAGTCCAAAACAAATTAGGAACCCAAAACCAAAACGGAATTGGATTCCTACGTCCGCATGAAACTGCCCAATCGTCTTCATGATTGATGCTGCTGATTGACACGTGGAACCTTGCATATTTGCAATTCAACTCAACTTCTCTTTTTTATATTATATATTATTATATTCAATTTAATCCATTAAGCTGTCTACTTGATTTTCTATTTTTAATTAGTTTTAGCTCCAAACTTCTTTATCTTCCCACCAATTTAATCCTACAAATAAAATACACTATTTAGCACAATCCATAAAATCCATGCTCAGAAAGGACAAATAAAAATACTAAATATGAGGCAATTAATGATAAAAAATTATATTTTTGGCCTCACATCATTGTTCGTAGCGTATTTCTCAATGTTGGATAATTGGACCTCCTTGAAATTTACTTGGTCTCCATGAAAAGATGATTATGTAGATCTTCTTGAAGTATTTAATTGTCAAGATGAGTCGGGTCATATCTTGATCTCTCTATGAATATCCCGAGAGTTTACGGAATATTCGGAATATCCCTTTAATTAAAGGAATATATTACCCTTTTATATAAGCATGAGCGTACTAGGATTGACTTGACACAGGGTGTAAAAAACTAAACAAAACTTTTAAATCTTGTGGTTTTAAATTAAAGATATATCAAATAAATCAAATCGCCTTTCAATCTTGTGGTCAAACATGTCATGTAAAAAATTGAAATTAAAGATTAAAAAAAACAATCTTTTTAAAACGGGCTAAAAATAAAAGTAGAACAAACAAATTGGAATGACGGAACTACGGTACAAACAACACTACTTATTGTATTTATTTATTTTTACAAAAGATAGACTGACATTTGCTTCTCTAGCCTATCCAAATAATAAAAGAACTTTCGGCCATAATTGTATAAATATTCTTCACCTATCCACCGACCACCAGCATTCCTAATTTGAAACTATATATTAGAGCACTTCGTTGGCAAAATATTTGTGGAACATTGATCGCCGCTATCAAATCGCTAAGTTTTTCATTTAATTTTAGGTGGGGTAAACTCGTAAATCATAACGTACACGAAAAAAATTAAAACGTTTAATATAATCAAAATCTTACATATAAGTGATATACATTAAGTAATTACTGGACCATATTACATCTCGATATTTCAATGAGCTACCTTAAATGTTAAGAAAAAGATTCATAAAAATTGTACGTGAATAAATTGCTCACTTCTCTATCACAATAAAGAAGTCTCTCTTTTTCCTGTTGGGCAATTAAAGTTGATTCTACCCTTTTTAAAAAAGAAAACAATAAATTGCTTTTTATGGATATTACAAGAATACCCATTATGAAATGGTTAAAATTATTTCTGCCCATCTAATTTGGATGAATTAATTATTAGAATCTAGGTAGAATCAAAATTGATCCTCATGAGTATCAAATCTAATCTTGATCTCAACTTGGGATTTATTCCAAATATTATTTTAAAAAATTAAAATAAAGTAATTGTAATCTTCAAAATTCCATAATTAATGGGGAAGAATAATTTGGTTACTTGGCATGTAATGGGTGCAGTTTCTAAGTTTCTTTAACTGAAAAAACTGCCACATTATAACTATAAAAAAAATAAAATTTTTGATTCTTTCAGTTAAATGCTGAATTGGGCCCACAACTTGGGCCCACGGTAATTTGAAGAAGCAAAAAACGGAGACGCTACTGGGCCCAATTTCACTTTTTGGAGTAGTTTTGCCTAGCGATGATTCACCTGGGCCCACTAATCATGGCCCTTTGGCCCAAAAATGCTCCATCCACTTGTGCCACCTCTCCCACTCACTCTCCCTTTTAAGAACCTCTCCAAACCTCCAACCCCACCCCATTAATTTCCAAACTCCCCTCCCCCACGCTCATTTTTTTTTTCCGAATTGTTCTTCTAGGCGGATAGCTGTGTGATAATATTATAGAGAAAGTAGCAATTTCATGTAATATGGTATGATTTCAATATTTCTATGAGATAGTGATGAGTTTTGTGCATTTTTATTATCACGAGTTTATGAGTTTTGTGCATTTTTACTATCACGAGTTTGAGTTTCAGTTTTCTTCAACTATTATAGTTTAGGTATTTTTAATCATATATAAATACTAAAAAGGAACAAAATCCTCTTTTCATTTTTATTTTATCTTAACTTTTGTCTAGTTAGAGTGTCGTATGAGAATTTGTTCAGCAATACTTTCTTCGTTTAATTTATTTGTTTCATTTTTCTTTTTAGTTCATTATAAAATAAATGTCTTTTTTTTGTTAACTCTTTAATTTCAATTTCCCACATAACATATTTAAGATCGTAAAATTAAAAGACATTTAGGTATATTTAATATATCTAAGATCAGAAGATTCAACATCCTTTTTATTTTCTTAAACGTTGTGTCAAATTAAAAGAAAACAAATAAATTAAAATGAAAAGTATATATATATTAAAAGTGGGGTAGCTAATGTTGTTATGTTTCCATTTTCCTTGGGGGGCATCTTTGGGTTAGTGTGTGAACCCAAAGTGGGAAGTGGGTCAGCTACACTTGGTGTGTGGCTGTAGTTTCCATCTATACAACATTTTGGTCCAAACTAATTGCCATTACTTGTGGAGCCCTCTTTCTATTTTGGTAAAAGAACAATAAACAATTTGCAACACAAAGGTTCAAATTATCACTATTTATTATTTCATTTGATTGAGATGTTTAATGATTTGAGCCCATAAAAAACTTACTCGCATCAAATATTTACATCTAATTTATAAGTTACATCAATTAAGTAAAATTAAAATTATTAATCGAATGCAAATACCTGATACGAGTAAATCTTTACCTACCCATCTAACTATTAAGATTGCAAAAGGAAAATTATAAAAAGAAAAAGCAATAAGTTGGGAAGAGTCTAAAAAAGTATAGACTACATTTGTTTGTTTGTGCTTAGGCAACTTTTAGCTTTATCTTTAATTAAGGTATGTTATAGTGACTTATGTGGATATCTCTTTATATTGCAAAACCATGTTCATCAAAGTGCAATTAGCCAAGTTCTTAGAACATAATAATTGGAGATATATATTGTAAAGTGAGAGATTATACCTATTTTTTTCACTCCACTAATAATTATCAATGATGCTAATGTCTCTTTCAAATTTTCCCTTAATGCTTAGTGCACCTTGGCTTTTGGAAGGTTTCATTATGCTCTGCGCAACAATTTTTAAATGACCTTTTTAAGTACATTAAAAAATATCTTTAAAACCTGTACGATAATTATTTTTTTTATGTATAATTTGATATTGTTTATGAATTAATTAATAACATCCCATGTTACTTGTAAGTTGATCCTTTTTAAAAATGTGCACACTGGCAACCTTATTTATACTGCATCTTAGTATGATTTCTCGAATATCAAATAAGTAATAAGTGTTATCTCCTGTATATAGATTAGCAAATCAGAAATAATAAAAGATGAAAAGGAAAAAAAATGAACTATCCGAGTCCACGGAACTCATTGTGTGTCCTTAAGAAATTTAATCCCCTCAAGTATCCGAGGTTGTAGATTAATTCCTCCCAAGATGAAACGGATTAACCATTAAAGAAGTAGCGGTACCTCAAACTTTGATAATTTCAACGAACTCAAAAAGACAGCAACGAATCACACATAGACTCTATTTTGTTTTGAAAGAAAATATATGCAAAAGAAGGAAAAATTTCATTCTGAAAAATGAGAGAAAACCTCTCTATTTATAGCCAACAAAGGGTAGTATGAAAATGTGTTAATTGTGCCTTATCGAAAAGGTCACAACTCTTTGGAAAAGGGATAACCTTTCATGAAAGGTCACAACCCTTTGGAAAAGGCACAACCTTTCAAACGGTCACAACCCTTTAGAAAAGACACAACCTTTCGTAAAGGTCACAACCCTCGGTAAAGTCACAATCCTTCAGGAGAGTCACAACTCTTCATTTCCTATTCACACCTTTAAAACCCAACAATAAGTATCATACAGACTGTTATATCATTGTCAAACTTGTAAATAAAGACAATATATATACACAACTTCATCTTCTAAGGCCTATTATTGAAATTTTTATATATCTATTCGAAGATAATGAGGTGAAGATTATCCACATCTGAAGAGAGGCAAATCAATATGTAGATCTATTGACAACTGAAAATCATAAATATGACAAAGATTTTTTAAATATGAGAAGATGCAATCGAAGGAAATGAAGTTTTTGCTCTTGACAAATTTACATTCCGCAGCTTTTGAGAGATTTTAGTATTGTTTTGTTTTTCCAATGTATCAAAAGAAAAATACCTTATGTGTTTTCAAAAGATAAATATATACCTTTTAGTTAGCAAATTTTTTTCTTTGGCTCTAATTCATAACCTTAGAGTTAGAGGTAGAAGATATTTATCATCCGAACAATCCTTATCAAACTAGCTTTTTTACCCCCACCCCCTCCCCTCTCTTTTTCTTTTTTTCTCAATGTGAATTTTTGTTCACTCTCTCATTTACAGCCACAATTTTACTTTTAACATTGAAGGCTCATGAAATGCCAAGTCTTATAGTAATTCATTTCATTAGAGTTGATCAACAGAATTCCCCAGTCTAACATACATGAGATACCCCTCTTACTCAGAGAAAAATATGTGCCTGCTTCTTCCTTCTTTGACGAAATAAATGTTGTAGGAGAAGTTAGGAAGGAGGGATTTCGCTAAATTAAACCTGGATTGTTTGTACTCGAGGAAGGTTTTTTTCCTTTCTTCTTTCATTGTTTGACTAGGTTCGCTTTGCAAGGAAGGGAAGGCATCCGTACAGGTAGAAAATGGAGCGAAGAAAAACACAATTATCTTGATCTTTTGATATGCTAAAATGAATAAGTAAAAGTGAACATTAATAAAGATAAAACGAAGACGATATACAATCATTATCATTTTGTTAGGAAAGTTTTTAGTACTACTTATAACAATTTGACTCAACTTAGGAACTATTGTACTCTTGAAGCACCTACAATGTTTTGTACTAATAATTAATATTTCACATGTTAAGAAAAAGAGAATTATCATGTACTTGATTTAACTAAACCAAATTAAATATAAATAATTAGTTCGAATCTTGATATATAGCTCTAAGATGATTCTAAAATCTAGTTAGACTAAAGGTATCTGGTTCCTAATTAAATGATTAAAATAACACATGCATAATGGCCAAATTGACCAATTATATATTCTCTAATCATATACATAAAGAATTTTCATACATTGATTCATTCCCACTGCTCCACTACTCTCATTAATTCCCTTATTCACAATGATAATATTAAAAATTTCCTTCAACCCCCCACCCTATAATTTTTTAAATTATTTGTAATTACATTTTTTTCATTAGATTTTTTCAAGATAAACTGACAGCACTGATATTTTTAGCTTTTAGCCATCATAATAGCATCCTTCCATTTTTCAAACTACCAACAGATTTTTTGTAATTATTATTATAATAATTACTATTGTTAATCATAAGTAGCCTTTAGAATCAACGAAATTCCACTGAATGCCTTTGAGTGGCTTTTCGAGCCTAATTAATTGGTCTTTCATATTATTGAATTATGATGCCAAGTCTCCAATTAATATGTTTAAAATAAGTACCTAACTAATTAACGGACTTCCTTTAACGCATACAATCACTCGATTATATATTGTTACACTTCTAATTTAATTCACTACTAAAAAAATAAGTCAAAATCGACGGAGAGAGTCAAAAAATTTTCTAACCAACACACTCAACAACGCCGAATTTCGGCACTTCGATTTCAAAGAACCACCAGACAGGGGTCAATTTTTCAGATAAAAATATAGCTACTTAAAATCGAACTCAAGTATTTTCTATGGACTATGATTTTGGATAATTCTACCACTCAACTACACATGCTTTTTGATAAATTGCAGTTTTGCACTTAAAAAACTGAAGGATCCCTCGGTTTTGATAAAAAAACAAACAAACAAAAAAAACAAGAGACTGCATCGGTTTTCCTTACAAAGATTTTCACGTATTTTTGTGCGAAAAAACGTGACGGATGTCCATATATTTTCTTTTATTTATTTATTTATTGTTTTAAAAAAATGATGGAATGGATGGGTTTTCCTTGCATTTTTTAGATCAACCCTATCCGTCGATTTTTACAATGTTTTTAGTAGTGATTTTCGCCTAATTAAAATAAAAAAATATTGGATCAACCCTAATTAAAAGAAAAAAGATATTGGATCAACCCTATCCGTCGGTTTTTTACAATATTGTTTTTAGTAGTGATTTTCACCTAATTAAAAGGAAGAAAAAAAATACCTAACAAAGTACTTCTTGAACGAGTGAATTAGGTTACAACTTAAAATATCTACTAATTTAACTTTGACCAATTAAGGAATTGAAATGATAAAGAACTTCAAACATGAACTGCCTTGGTTCTTTAGTTTGATCTTTCTAATTACTAACGCATATGATTATTTCTAATTAGTTTTGATCTCAAAATTCTCTCAATGCATGTGTCATCTACAAGAAAATAACTAATGCAATGTATAAACCAGCATTAGTAGCAACAATTAGCTAGGGGATAAACACAATGAAAAAATTATTTCCTCACCCTAAAGAATGCATGTGTAGGAGGTGTAATTTAGAAAATATATGACAATCTTTGAGTATGATCCTATAACACGATTCAAATAATTATGCATGAAAGTTACTTTTAATGAGGAGGTGTGAGAGGTTGGAGATCGCAAATTCTATAAGGTAAGATAGAGGTATGCTGAAGAAATACTGGAAAGAGATGATTAGACTGGATATGTCACACTTGCAATTTACTAAGAACATAATCATAGATAGGAAGATATGGCGGTTGATAACTATGGTAGAAGGTTAATAGGTTGTCAAGCGATATCCAATACCTCTTATCAGAATTGCTTTTACATACACTCACACAATACATTAATGTTCTTAGATTTTACTATCACTTGATATTTTGCTGCATTTTTCTTTTCATACGTGATTTTATGCTTTACTTGAGCCGAGAGTCTATCGAAAACAACTTTTTTATGCTCATATATAAGATAAAAATAAGGCTGCATACACATCAGTACATCACCCTCCTCATATCTCACTTATAGAATTACATTTATTATGTTATTATCTTTGAAAGTTATACTCCTAATCCAAAGGCGATTGTGCAACAATTCTATCAAAGAACTTATAGAGCATGACTGTGTTCTTCACCAATAGCCAGCTCACCACAATGTCATTACATTGTTTGTTGATCATCAAAATGTAACTCGACAAAATATAATGATACTTTACAAAACTTTTTGAAAAATAAATTTAAATTTAAAATACGTGTGAACCCCACTGAAAAAAAACAAAAATAAAAAGGCTGGACTTAGATTAGTAGAGACTGATAAAAAGTGTACATTATTAGTTGGAAAAAGATAATCCAAAATCATAGGTTAGTCACTCTTCCACCAACAAGAAGCAAGCTGTCGAAAAGTACATTTTTTGACTGAGATATCATACCAATGAAAAGTTAATTATGAAAAAATAGAAAAACACTAATAACAACAAAAAAGTATGAGCTGGAAAATTAGTATTCTTGTCAAAACCGAGTTGGCAATCATAGTCCAATTGAACAGTTACATAAATCCCTATTCTTCTTTTAGCAGGGATCCGCAGTCGCTACTCTTCCAGTGTGCTTTAATAAACTCCACTCCACTATAATAACTTGTAAGCTATATAAGAGATATAAATCGTACTAAATAAACTAGTATAACAAGCTCAATTGAAAGAATGCATACAAATGATATGAAACTTAGTATATTCATATGGGAAATTTTATGCTCAATCAACTCGATTGACCTTCACTGAAATGGAAGGTACATGAATATTCTATTGACCAATAATTAGAGAACTCTTTGTTTTGGAACGTGATAATAAAAGATATATACCAAAAAAAAGGATTTGATTTTATCAGAATTTTGTCAAGCGTGCACGTCCCTAGATTTGTTTAAATCCCTATATATATATATTGCTTGTATCATAAGATCTCACAAACCAATCAGAGTTGAAATGAGATTTGATTTGCAGATATCAAAAAAGTTTCATAAGATACTATATGTACAAATATTCTTATCACTTATCAGCCGTCATATAAATAATTAATACAGTACCACATTTCTTTAATTAAATAATTAATTATCTCCTTTATCTTTTTCTTGTATTTTCTTTACATAAATAATACACTAATTAGTTTTAAAATTACTCGTGTTATACATCATTACGCATTTGTAATTATAATTCTTCCTTAAAATAATAAGTGTCTTCCTCTACATTATACATAATTATAATTCAATTACTCATTAAAAATTTGATCATTGAAGAAGATTAGATTATTCTTGAGAATAAGGCACCGTCACTTGGTGTAATAACACTAATTAAAATTAGTAATATGTTATTTAAACCAAATCAATTTTAATAGTCCAAAGGCCGTATGGTCCCCTATATATCTATCTCAAAAGAATATAATTCCTTTCTCTATATGAAAAATGAAAATGTCTTCTTCACCCCAAATAAAAAAATAAGAAAATATTTTATTCTCTAAATATACCAATTGGAAAGGAACAAAAATATCCAGAAGAAAGAATTTGGTTCTTGAGAATCTATTGATTTTGTTAATTTTTTTTGACGATTTTTTTAATTTTTATCTTTTGTGAGAGAAATAAAAAAAAAATTGACTAATCTAATTTCATGTGCATCTTTTGTCGGTCATTAAAGATCAAACCAACTTGTAATTTTTTTAAAAAAATTAGCAAGTTGCAAGTAATATGTTCCTTAGAAAATTCAAAGATCCAGTTTTCTTTTTATTGCTTTTTTTTTCTTCCTGAATTTGGAGTATAATCCGACGCAAAAAGTTAATTACATTATATAAAGAAGTTCTAATAGATATTCCACAGAATCTTACTTAAGGGGACCAATCTACTTATATATATATATAGGCTTTTTTCCCCCTATTTTATTTGTGTTAAAAAATAATTCTGTTTTTTCATGTTGACAAAAGAAGAGAAAAACGTATAATTAGATGAAGGAAAAAAATGAGCCTCTTTTGGGCCTGAACTGAGGGAGAAACTGGATCGATATGGTAAATGGGCCAGGCCTCGTTGCTGAGAATTGCAGGTTTGGGTTGTAGTGTTGGAAAATGTGGTTCGGGACGAGGTGGAAGTGACTTTGGTGGAGAATAAGATGTGAAAAACAAGACTAGGATGGTTGAAGTATGAGAAGAAAAATGAAACAATTTGCCATTGAAGAACTTCCAAGATCAAATTTTAAAATTTGAACTGCTGCAAACTTGAATTGTTTTATGTGAATAATATATCAAAAGACTTGAAACAATGAGAGAAAATCATATCTAAAATTCAAAATTGTTTATAGGAGATTTGAGTTGGTTGGGATTGGAAAAATAAAGGGAAATTACATGGTTAAGCAAACATATACTAGTTAATTAGTCATCATAGCTATAGTTTTAGTTAATTACCACTCGCGACCAACATTCAGTGATAATTACGTGGGTTGGGGTTTTGAGTTTGTATAATTCGCACGTTTGTATAATTTGAAATTTGTATAACTTTTGTATAATGTAATTTTGTATTATATAATTTGTATAACTGTTTAAAGTTCAGATGTTTGTGTTTGTGTAAATTCGTTATTTCGAGTTTATACAAAAATAGCTCAATTATACAAACGTATCCACGAATTATACAAACTCACCCGCGAGTTATACAAACCCGCGAATTATAAAAATGAGACAGCTTAAACTGTAGCTACAACGCGTAAATATGTAAACTATAGCTATAGAGCATAATTAAGTTTATTATCTATTTGCAAAAATTCCTCAAAAAAAAATCATCTTTGTGAAAATGTATAAATATTGTATAAACGATATATATGGAGGTATATACATCTCGATACATAGCTATACACCATACATACATGATTATACTCTATTTATATAATATTGATATATCACATATACATAACAGTCATTTTTGTTGAAATTTTTTTTGTCGCCTTTACAGTTACGTAAAACCCCCAAATAATACTGGATATGCATTTTCCAAATTTGTAGAAAAGTAGCCACTTTTTGATGTAGAAACACCATAATTTTAACATGAATTTCAAATTTAAACAAGTGAAAAATTCATAATATTGTCATGATTCTAAAAATTTATAAGTAAAACTTTGTGTTAATATCATGGATTTTGTATATAATACTATGATGAAGACTAATTTTTAAAATTTGAAATCTTTGAACAAAAGCGGCTCCACAGATCTCATGGTCTAAGGAAACATCATATTAAGAGCCCTTAAATTTATTTTGTAAAATTTGTACACTAACAAAAAAATTCATTATTTTCTAAACAATAGATTAATCATTTAAGACACAAAATAACGATTTAAAAAAAAGAACTAGAAAGAAGAGCACAAAAGAATAAAATAGTGGATTATCGATGTTAAGGTCCAAATTCATATTAAAATTTTAACTTTGACTATCATCACAAACAAGAAAAAGGAAGAAATGTAAGATAAAAATAAATAGTCCTGGGTTCAGTGGCGGAGCCAAGATTTTCATTTAGGGGTGCCAATTGTCAATGATTATAGTAAAAAAAAAAATTATGAGGCCTATAGGGCTAGAAAAGCAACCTCGAGGAATATTTACAACCCCTTAACCACTAGACTAAACATTCAACTTGTATATATATTTATTAAACCAAAATTTAACCTCTATATACAATGTAATTTTCTGACGAAGGGGTGTTGCTTGACACCCCTTGGTAAAGGGTGGCTCCGCCCCTGCTGGGGTTATCTCACTATTTATACTATAGTGTGATGGAATACGTTATCACATATAAATGATGGAATAAGTTATTCGAGGATAACTAATTCCGATATAATTAATTTTGAAATAACTTGTTTCCAACCAAATGACCAGTAATAATTGAAATTTTGATTCGATTGTTATTAAGTATTAACTCTAGAAATGTCTTCATAGACAACTACTAGCCGCCTAATGCGACCTTTTTCAACAGTCCAGACTGATTTATTGGGCCTGATCTGTTGTTGCCACTTGCCTCTATTAGCCCAAAAGGAAAGGCCTAAATAGTAAGCCCAAAATAAACGAGAGACGTAAAACGGTAGATCAAGCTAGACGAAAAAACGATGACACAGTTCTCCGGCGAATGTTCTCTGTCCTTTTCCTCGCAATAAAATCTCTCAGATTCATCACAAAAACAAAGGAGGATTAGGACGAGAACGGAGAAGAGAACTCGCTAATTCTACCGCCGGAATTAGAATTCTCTTAAGCGCTTGGTTTGTATAATTAGCAAATTGGCGATCCATCCTTCATCGACGAGGGCATAAATCTCAAATCTACTATTTTGTTGAATTTCCGTATATATTTTCATAATTTGTAGAGCATTTCCCGTTTAAGGATCGGAAAATATGGATAGTTTTATCAGTAAAATACGAAGTTTGGATGCATATCCGAAGATCAACGAGGATTTCTACAGCAGAACACTTTCCGGAGGTTTTATTACCTTAGCTTCCTCCATTATCATGACCTTGCTTTTCATCTCCGAGCTCCGTATGTCTCTTCCTTTTTGTTCTCAGTATATATTGTATGAACCTATGCAATCATAGAATTGTGTGGTAGGATATTAATATATTTTCCTATTCCGAAATGGATGTATGAGTTTGTTGTTCCATTTTTTAATTATTCTATATGATATTTTGATGTTGTCAGTTTCATTTTATTGTTAGTCAGTATTCAGTATGAATTCTCTACCCAACTATGCCTCAAAACCAAACTATTTTGGGCAGCAACATAAGTAGATTCAGGATTTGACCTCAAAACCAAACTATGCACATAGTGAAAGAATGATTATTTTGGTGCTTCCAGAATGTAATCTGTAGCAATAGGACTCTTGCCTTATTATTTGTGTCATGGATGAGTGGTTTAGCAAGGAAAGATTAGCTTTTGCACAACCTTAGTTCTTATAAGAAGAAAGAAAAGGAAAACGAAAGAAAAAGAGTTGGCCTCTGACATTCCTGACTGGTTATGTTATCATTCCAATTGTTCTGCTAAATTTGGCATCTTGAACTTCCGATATATGGTCTTCCTGCTGCCTTTACCTTCCATGGTTTCGCGAAGTCTTCAATGGTTTTAATGCATTTTTGTCGATTCCATTTTCCAAAATTGGTAGTAATTTACCTAAGAAGCAAATTCCTTTTCTCTCCAGCCTTTTGATATGAATTGTCGGAAGCTTGACAGAAGATGTTCAAACTAGCACAAGTAGTGGTCTGCAGTTCCTTTTGTATCAACAACGTTGTCTACATTCTATTTAGTTTTATTTGAGTGATGAGATTCGATCGAAACAAAGTGAGGATATGGGAACATATATCTCTTTAAGCTATGTAAATTTATTAAGTACTTAGTTCTGTTATATTTTTCAGTCAGGCAATTTTCAGAAGTCTCTGTATATCCTTATCTGTGAAATTGAATGTTCTTTATGAATGTATTTTTGTGTTTCTGTGCATTGGGATTAGCAGACTGTGGCAATTGGACATTTCTTTAAAGTTAAATGGAAATCAACTTTTAGCCGATTGCATAAGAGACTGCAAATAGTTTGGCTGCTGAAATGCATTGTGTTTGACCTCTCTATTTTTGTGTTACCTTTAGTGATGTAGACTGAATATATGGGTGGTATGGCACTAGCTAATAGTCATTTTCTACTTCTTTTGTGGGAAGGGTGGGGGTTCTTTTTTAGCCCAACATGATGTTATGATGTATTGTTATCATGCTCCATGTTCTTTGTCTTTATTGTTCTCCTGGCTGTTCTGTAGGATTATATCTTCATGCGACCACTGAGACAAAGCTTGTTGTGGATACTTCAAGAGGAGAAACACTGCGCATCAATGTAATGTTACTCCCACCTTGAAGCTGAGTGATGTAATTATCTGAGTTTTTTGAGGTTTTGAATGTCTCCAAATCGTTTATTTTTACTTCCTTTTTTAGAACTTCTCAATCTCTTCCACTATAGTATTGTATTGCATGACCTAGAAAACTTGGCTGATTTCTTAATATTCGAAGAAGCTGATCTGTATTTCTGAGGTGGATATTGGAAAAAACCGATTGTAACATTGATTTGATCTGAAATTGCAGTTTGATATCACCTTTCCAGCACTTCCGTGTTCAATTCTCAGTGTTGATGCCATGGATATCAGTGGAGAGCAACATCTTGACATTGTATGTGCAGCAAACAGGTTATATTGTCCAGTTATTAAGTTCCTAGTTTTCCCCAAGCCCACATGATTTCATTCTCTTGAATACTAGTTCTGTGTGTAGAGTTAGATGTCTTAATTTTCCTTTAGGATTAAGGTTCTCATTGAGTTGCCAAGTTTAATGAGACTTGACCAGATTATCTCTGTGAAGTATTGTGTGCCACTCCACATGGCTGAATATTTGCTCCCTGTGCATACCTGAGTATGTCATCTCCTAGTGGAAATAATAATATAAAGCTACAATTGGAATTGATTATGCCTGCTATCTTATTCGAGAGATATTATTGCACAGTTTGTTGTATGACACCTTCATACCAATATATGTATCTTCAATATGTAATTCTGTTGGAGAGATTACTTTTTGCCTAGCCTGAATTCGCAGAAGATTATAAGATAATATAGATGAGTTACAAACCCACACGCTCCTAGTTTTTCTATTAAATAGTTGGCTCCAATTCCTTTTATGCCCTTAGTATAACCAGAAACTGTCTTGAAGTTGTTGGAGAATAATTAGTTTATAAGGTAAAGCTTTTCTCTCTAAAGGATTTGTGAAAAATGAAAATTGATAAGTTTTTTGAATGTTAAACAAGTCATCTCTAATTGTGATGAAGAGTATTTTTTTTAGGCTTAATACTTGGATTGCCCCCTGAGGTTGTCCCAGAATCCCTGTTTATTCATTAAGTGATTTGGCATGTAAAGTGATTCCCGTGGTCAAGGGGAGTGTAACAGGGATTTTGGGACAACCTCGGGGGCACTTCATGTATTTAGCCTTTTTTTCTATAATTGAGAAATCCTCTAGGGTCAACGGCATACAATTAAAAATTCAATGTATAATTGGCCCATCCCTCCCCCCTTTTCCACCTAATTACTAAGCTTTTGTCATGATTCGAAGTCGTGACATGCGCCTAACCCACACATCACACACCGAGCTCTTATCTCTAAGACCTAAGCCCATAAAGAGTATTTTATACTTGTCATTATAATATCTTAGCCCTTTCTTGATATGGTTTATTGTTAGCCTTTTCCTTTGGGGGTAAATTCAAGATAAAGTTGAGTAGCTATTGTACTATAAATACTGTTGGAGTAAAGAATTTTGCACGACTAATGTAGTTAATGGACAGGTTATAGTCACTTATTTATAGGTCGGTTACCAATCAATATATATTGTAGAGCTACCTACAATTGTTTTAAAAATGACCTGATTTTTTTGAATATTTTTACCTTTCAATACATAGAACTTAAACTCTTTATAACATTGGATATGCTTAAGTTACATACCGAGCCTATATCTTTTCGAGAAAATCAATGAAAATGAATTAGACCAAAGTAAATCAAGAAAATAGGGTAAAAGGCTAACCATGCCAAACTCCTAAAGAATGTGAAAATCATTATTAAATGATGTGAATAGTATATTTGTAGGTTTACTGATTTTTTAATGCAAATCAGTGAAAGCAGCTTTAATGAGAGGGTATGCAACATAAATATTTGGTAACTTGATACTTCTAATGCCTTCCATCACATTTTTGTATCATAATAATGGTGCTCGGGCTAGTTCGCATGCAGCTCAACTAAGGCAACCATCTGCAAGCCACAACCGCAAGCCGGGTACCTTATCCTAGGGAAAAAACAGGAGGTGCTAGGTAAGCAAGTCCGCCAAGGTTAGGATAGTTTATGTCTGAGATAATGTTCTCAAGGGGCTAAAATCGCACTCAATGTCTATCAGGGTTTTAAGTGTAAAATACAATTGAAATGTGGGCTTTGGTTAAAAATTAGGTGCAATGAAGAAAAAAAAATAAAAAATAAAAAATATATATATATATATGTAATGCAAGCAAAAATTAACAACTTTGCTCATTATACTTTCCTTACCAATTAATATATCTTTTTTTTATAATGTTATCAACAAAATATATCTTTTTTTATGACCTAGAAATCCGTCGAGGAGCCAACTTTTTGGGCCAACCACAGCCTTCGAATCTCTGGGAGGATAGGCCTACCCCTCTACCCTTATCCACTTAAATACTGGACTTAGTGCGCTTGGCACAGGACTTGAACTCATAACCTAAGACACAAATCCCTCAGACTTTGCCAATTGAGCTAACTCCAGAGCTAATTATTATTTTTTTCTTTTGTCAATCTTGTCTGTTCTTCAGTACCACATTATTCAAAGATAGAACTTATAGGCAATGAGGCACACACCTTAGTGTGTAGCCTAAATGAGGTGAAGCACCTACCTTGACCTTCTCTGAGCTTCATGGCTTAAGCATGCTTCGAATGAGCATTTGACAACACTCAGTGAGGGCTGTAATAGGATCCAGAGGGTCTCTTGATTTTTCTCCTATTCCTCAACCACTCAGCCAAAAAAAAAAAAAAAAGAAGGAAAAAGGGGTCTTTTATCCACATATTTTTTCTTGCTCTTACATCCTAATATTTTTGACATAACAATGACATGAGAGAATTGTAATCTTCTAAATTGTATATGCTTGTCTAAGCCGATGAATTTTCTTTAAAATGAACTTTAACTGCTATCTAGTAAGTATCTGCCACTACTGAGCTGCTCTAAGATTCTGAGGGTAAATGTGGTTTTTTCTTTGTTTATATTATGTGTTGTTTTTCTGTATATTGATACTTGTCTGATTTGTTGGGAGGCTTTGAGTCTTACTTAGTGTGTAATCTTCTCTTTCATTGGAACTGACTAAGTTCTTTCCTAATGCTAATTTCTTAATTATCAAGAAACAAAGCTAAATTGTGTAAGACAAACAGTACATTGTAAACTAGGCTGCAAGAAGGCCTGTATGGCAATGAAGCTAAGTGCATCACTCTCAGCTAGTTATGGTACATGCTATTATTGCAGTAGAAGCTAAGGCCATTTTGAATATAATAACCAAAGTTGTGAAAGTAAAGATAATTGCAAGCTACTTGCACTATTTATTGGAATTCTAATGCCGATGGGTATGCTCTTTGGGTTTTTGTATGATCTGGTTATATTTATACTTGCAGAGACATGACATCATCAAGAAAAGAATTGATGTTCTCGGAAATGTTATTGAGACAAGGAAGGAGGGCATTGGTGCTCCTACAGTGAGATACTAGTTACTCTTTATTTTATCAAAAGTAGCTGATGTAAAAATTATTAAGCTTTATTTCAAATTTTATAGCTGCCAAGTATCTGGATTTAAAGAAATAGTTTTGGCAATTTGCATTCTGGATTTTCATGGATCAAATAAAAATAATGACTTTTGATTTATGAAGCATGCTCTATTTATTCCTTTCGAGCACTGAGTTTATGACTCTATTCCAACAACAGATTGATAGGCCTTTGCAAAGGCATGGAGGAAGACTTGAGCACAACGAAACATATTGTGGTTCCTGCTATGGTGCTGAAGGGGTATGTTCCTACTTCTTGATACTAGAAATCTCTCTTAGATTATGATTTAAGCTTTAGTATCGTCTTTGTAAATTTAACCTCATATTTCTGTTTACTTTCATGCATCCAATCTTTTTGTTTGTCCTTGATTATACCACAAATACTGATAATTATCTCATTAAACTGTTTCTCATAAGTACCAACTCTGAATTGCTGTCACCTTTGCAGTCAGATGATCATTGTTGTAACACCTGTGAAGATGTTCGTGAAGCCTATCGAAAGAAAGGTTGGGCATTGACAAACCCAGATGAAATTGACCAGGTGTGTTGAAAATTGATCATTGAAACATGTTTTGTGTGTTTTCTTCTTCTCCAAACTATTCCCTGAAACTGAAGTCATTTTTCCTACATGAAAGCTCGACTACCATGGCTTCTTTCTCTTGTAAAAATGGGAGATTTAATAAATTAACAGTACTGAAATTCCATTTCGTGTCTCGTATTGAAGTTATGCAACATAGCATGGATGTGATAGAAGAGCTGTGAGCACTATGGTTTCACAATCTCAAAGAAACAAATGTGACATGATAATTTTTGTACGTGTATGTTGATTGGAATGAATGTGATTGATCTAACTTTTTTTCTTAACTATATGAAAGGTCAATCGTGTCCATTCGACACTGTACATTTTATGCATAGCTGTGAGGATAGCATTTATTCGACGTTTGAAGATAGATTATATTCAATCAGTTTTGTTTAGTAGAATTATGTTATGGGTAATTACAGAAACCTTATGTGATTTTTATACTGATTACCAAGATCTCTTATGTAATTTTCATATTAGCAAATCATCTGCAATTAGTTTTATGTAAGACAACTAGCTCGGTCATGTTAATGGGATGAATGTGCCTGTAGGTGACATTATATTTTTAAAATGGATGTTTTTTTTTCAGTAAAATATTAGTGACAGTACCAAATCTTGTAGCATATGTACATCAATGTACAACTAATACTTAGACATTCACAAAGTTGTCAAAAATTTACTTGGGATACATTTGACAGAGGATTTCTAGTTTTGATGACACTACGGGAAATATGATTACCATACATCATTTCTGAAAAGGTGTTCAAGGAGTTGCTGATTTTGTAAGACACATTTTTCGAGCAACTTTGAAATAAAAAGCTTCCAAAATCCCGAAGCTACTTATTTAATGACTTGTATTGTAAACTCTAGAATATAGGTGAGTTTATTCTTCCATTTCAAGAAGTAGTCTTTTTCAATGAACTTCATAGTTTCTACACATAATGCACAGAACTTAAATCACGGAGGAAAAAGAGTTTAAAATAAGAATTTATAATTTAGCTTTATTGTTTTTCCTTTTTTTTAATTTGGTAGAGATGTGAAGGAATAAAGTAAAACCATTTCAATAAATATCAATGGGAAAATGTCAAACTCTAGAAGATTTAGATGTCGATTGAGAAAAGAGCAAAGAATAAAATGTTAGGGAAAAGCCTTCACTTCTAAGGATAAAGTGGTATGGTTTTCCCTAAATCCTCAACTAGGTGAGAGGTAATCATTACCAGTGTTTTGGACGGCGAAAGGCAATAAAAGAGGCGCTCGCCTTTTTTAATTGAGGCGCCAATAAATACAAAAAACTTAAAATATTTAATTGCATATATAAATATCCAAAATCTCAATAGCAATAACATATATTAGCAAATATTTCAATTCAAAAACTAATAGTAGATACTAAAAGTTTCGAACTTGAATGACTCTATAATTCATAAGACAATTGACAAGCAATACTAGAACTCTAAAAGTCTATTCTTTCTTCAAAATTATCAAAATCTTGAAGATCAGCATCCTCTTCATCATGATGTTGATACTGCACATTGCACATTGTTGTGCTGAATGCATACGAAAGAAGCAGAACAGAAGAAGAAGAAAAAAAAAAAGAGCTGAAAACGTACCTGAGCAGCTGAGGTCTCAAACTGAAGAACTGAAGAAGAATGAACCCTAATAGAGTCGCAGCTTCACAGGTTTGCCAAAATACCAAATAAAACCCTAATATTGCCTTTTAATTATTAAATCAAGCCTTTTTTTATTAAAAAAAAAAAAAAAGGCGACGCCTTGTCGCTTCATCGCGTCACCATTCGCCGCCTTGTCTCCTATCGCCTCACCTCGCCAGTAATAGGCAACGAGGCCTCGCCTCTCGCCAAAGGCGATAAGGCGCTCGCCTTTCAAAACACTAATCATTACTTTTAGGGATTTTCTTTAATCTGATCGAACCTTAGAATAGATTTATGTAATTAGTAGTACATTTTGTTTATCAGAAGTTATCCACGTGACCAGGAGGTCATGGTTCGAGCTATGGAAACAGTCTCTTGCATAGATGCAAGATAACGCTGCATACAATAGATCCTTGTGGTCCGGCTTTTACCCAGACCCCGCACATAGCAGGAGCATAGTGCACCGACTGCCCTTTTAAAAAAGTTATTAACTTATAGAATGGTAAGAAATTGAGTGTAGGCTGAATCTTTTAAACAAGTGTTTATGTTGAGAGATCGATTCTTTAGACCATTTTGTTTGTCAAATAGTTGGATGGAAGCTCCTTTATTGTTTATGAGAAATAAAGATGGAGCAGAAACGTATAAAATGGGTTTTTGCTCTTGATGAATAGCCTGCGACTTTTGTAGGATTTGGTTTGTGGGAAATTTTAGCCAAACTAGAAATGGTGTCACAAAAAAAAGACCGGATGTAAGTTGCCCAGCTCATGTGAAGGAAGAACTGCAAAAGTTGATCGGATAGAAATTGAGTTAAAGACTCAAATGTGATAAGATGTTTATTTATTTATGTTTTTGTTTTGATTTGCTTGTTCTATGGAGGATCTTGTGTTATCTACTTATTACTCCATTTAAATTGAGCATTTCCTTGTTTATTGCCTTTGTGCAATTTTTATTTTGGTTTTTTTAAAAAAAAAAATTGCGCTTCGCTTCACGCTTTAAGAGAAGCAGGGCCTTGTTCACTTTTTTCGGCTTCACGCTCCCCTGAACACTAGCATAGCGTGATGACAAACTTCAAAATATGCTGCTTTTACTTAGTATATTTTAACATATTTTGCATACCTATTATTCAATTAATATGAAAAGAACGGATGATTATTGAGCTTTAATTATTTCATGATGTGCTGATCGAACTCATGGCTGATCTTTCTTCTTTCTCTTACGAAATTCATATGAGTTAGTGTAAGAGAGAGGGTTTCCTAGAAAAGATCAAAGAGGAAGAAGGTGAAGGATGCAATATGTATGGGTTCTTGGAGGTCAATAAAGTGGCTGGAAATTTCCACTTTGCACCTGGGAAGAGTTTTCAGCAGTCAAATGTTCATGTCCATGATTTGCTCACATTTCAGAAGGATAGTTATAATGTAAGATGTTTTCGGAACTTGGTTCATCTGTTCATGTTTGTTTTTTGGTGCCTTAATGTAACTTACTAAAAACTACTTTCAACAGATTAGTCACAAGATCAATAGATTAAGTTATGGAGAGTACTTCCCAGGTGTTGTGAATCCTCTTGATGGGTACATCACTTTTGCTAGTCTATACATTGTTTTCTGGTGTCTTCATATGATGGATGTACGATGACACTTGTGTATTTTGACTGTTCCTTTTTTGTTTTCAATCCAAATTGCAGTGTGACATGGACACAAGAAACACCCCACGGCATGTATCAGTATTTTATCAAGGTTGGCATTTTTCATGTGACCGCCCTCTTACTTTTCCTTTCTTCCCTGTTTCTGCTATTTACATGAAGTTCTGTGAGTTTGTAAATTTCACATGTTTTAGTGTTTCCTGGCTTACTTGTCCTAGAGCTTTCTTTTTCCCGTCCCCAGTCTCCAATCCCCTTGTCACTTGTACTTGTATTTTTTTTTCTTTAAAGAAAGGGAGAGAGAGAGAGGTAGTAGCTCTTTGAGTAACTGAGATTTAGTCCTTAAGTAAGTAGTTGGTTTGCGTACACACCACCCTCCCTAGATCCCACTTGTGGGATTGCACTGGTATGTTGTGGGATTGCACTGGTAATATCTAAATATACCTTATGAATCCCAAATATCTCACCAATTGTCATCGAACACTAAACATTGCAACTCTTGTAAATGACAGTTTGATGATACTGCTTTTGCTCTGTTTTCGCGCAAAAGTTAATTAATGGGTTTGTAATTTATGCATGATTTAATATTAAACAGTTAATGAAAAAGCACAAATCATAATATTTTATTAACAAAACTCAAATTAAAGGAGTGTGCGTTGATCTAATTGCTTGTTCATGCTGTTTGCTAAGTTTTGTAGACTCTCACTACTACCTCAACTGTTTTGATTTGTTGGATAGTACAACTTTTCTCTCTTGTGCATTCGAAGTAGAACATATATCATATTAAGGTGGGATACTCCAAAAGTAGTGTATTTTTAAAGTACCCAACATTGGTACGGCAATATTTTTGAAGAGTCCAAGCAACATAGATTATTATTGTCATTGTGGAAAGAATAAGGTCAAAAGTTATATCTATGATCTGTAATATCTTTTTCTATTTGTGATAAAAAAAACATAAAAAAATATCTGGTTCTACCATTTTGTAATTGTTGATGTCCATATGGTATTTGCTGTTGGATGTTTCAGTATATATACCTCTTGTTGTTGTTATTGTTTTGTTATAGTAGAAAGAATAATGGCAAAGATGATATCTATAATCTGTAACCATCTTTCTCCATTTGGAAAAAAATTGCATAAACCTTCATCTGGCATTTGTTAATTTTGGTTGTCCATTTGGCATTTTCTATTGCAATGTTGACATGGCACATTATTTGTTCTTGGAATGTTAATTCTTGTCTCTGTAATATGATAACCATTGTAACATTAGGTTAACCTTATTTTTTCTCTGTTATAGATGGAAAGTTACTGTTATTGTCGATAGTAATATCTGGTTATTTGCTACAGGTGGTACCTACAGTATATACAGATGTCAGTGGGCATACCATCCAGTCAAATCAGGTTTTCTAATTCTTCAAGCTATCTACCTGCATTTGCTGTACTAATAGACCACGAAATCTGATACAAAAGCTTATCGTATGCAGTTCTCGGTAACCGAACACTTTAAAGGCGCAGATTTTGGTCGTTCTCAGTTTATTCCTGGTGTTTTCTTCTTCTATGACCTTTCACCAATCAAGGTTTGGCATTGTCTTCATTGCTCAAATAAACCTATTTATTTTCTTCATCATAACCTCAGTAAATTGTTATATTAAGGCTTTTTTTCTCTTTAAAAGAATGGGGTTGGTGGAGGCCTGGGGTAGTAGGGGGGAAGGGCCATTGAGCCTTTACACTATAGGAAGGAAACAGTACTGCCACTAAGTTACTGCTCAATTCCTTAATATGGATTTTTTTCTTTCCTGTTCTCACCCGTTTCTTGTTATCCTTAATTACACATTTTATCTGGCCCTGTTTCAGGTGACATTTACTGAGCGACACGTGTCATTCTTACACTTCTTGACGAATGTCTGTGCTATTGTTGGAGGTAATTATAGTCTTCACCCTTTCCCTGTTTATCTCTTAGCTGATATTGATTACATCTTTTAAAAAGTATTTCTTCTGTTCTATTATACTTGACAATGTTTGAATAGACACGGAGTGTAATATGTTAATTTGACTTATATATTATCTCAGTGATGGTGAAAGAATATTAAAGTGGCGGTTTAATGTTAATTTTCTAGAAACATCACATTATTAAAATTTTAATAAATTAATGGATTTGAAATCTTGGAAGTCGTATAGCAACAGAGTGGCGTTAAACATTTTTCTTATAATGGTGTTGCCTGGGTCAATCTGCACGCTCCTCGACTATTCCACTGGGTAGATTCCACTTGACTATAATGGTGGTGCCCGGTCAATTTGCACAAATGTTGCGTAACTTTACCACCAAGACTTAGGCAGATTGTGTTAAACATTTTCAAATGTCTCGAAATGGAAAGAATGTTGTATAATTGGATCGAAGGGAGTATTGACCTTGAGAATTTGTTGCATATAGAACAACAATTCTTATTAGAAGACAATATACTTTCAATGTTTCTCTATGCTAACATTATAGATCACTCGGTGCACTCTAATTTCTTTCTGTTGTTGGAAAATGAACCTTTGAGAGGGGGTTGTACAATTATTCCCAGAGATGCAAAACTGATCATTTTCGACATGGAGTATAAATTTATATATGAAAAGTTACAAAAATTCAACAAATATTAAAATCTGAACTCATGATTTTTGAAGTCTAATGGGTTCAATGATTAAAACCTTGAAAGTTGAACCCATCAAAGTTAAATCCAGAGACTGCCACTGGTTGTTCTTATTTTTTCGTTGGCTCCACTGAAGTCCCTTTGTTAATGTTTATATCTGCAATTTGATATGTTTGATTCATGGATGAAATACCACTTTGTAGCTCTACTGCACTGATGCAACCTATAACCATCTAGGACTTACTCCCACAGTGAATCACATCATGTAGTTTGGTGATAATAGTAGTCGCCTTGTCATATTGCCTATTTACAATGCTCTTTTTTTTTCTTTTTAAAAAAAAAATAATTGGTTATATACTCAGAAGAATCTCTTTTCATTTCATGAAATAAAAGGTGTTAGCCCCTTGTGTTTACATCAAAGTAGCACTTGCATCACATCAGTGATGTTTGATTGTGTACTTCGTAGTGTTCTAATTTTCTGGAAATTGTATCCAGGTGTTTTCACTGTGTCAGGGATACTTGATTCATTCATATACCACGGTCAAAAGGCGATCAAGAAAAAGATGGAGCTTGGTAAATTTAGCTGATCGGTGGTGCCCTTTACTCTGTTGCTTACCATGACGGAATCGGTCCAGGCAAGGGAGACAAAAAGAATGGACCAGCTGTGACAAGGTTCAACTAACTTTTGATTACAGTAGCTTTTCTTGAGAGAATATGATCGGATCTTAGTAGCTTTTTTGTAATCGTGTTCTTGTAGACTTGACATCAGTTTTTCTGCAAGTGATATTACAGGAGATCAAATGCAAAGAAGGGGAATTTGTTCACTTTTTCTGATAAATTAAAAATTGAACAGGAAGGATTCTGACGAACTTCATTAGACCAGCGGAAACTTTTCCTTTTTTTTTTTTGTCCTGCCCTTCTTGTGAGTCTTTGATCAAAGGGCTGGGTGGTTTGATACGTCCAACACATTAAAAGGATGTCACGATTAGGAGGGGTAAATGGGCGAGTTGGATCAAATATGGGTCAAAAAACGTATAAAATATCTGACTCGCCTCTTGGATTATTTTAAAATTAAAAAATGGGTATTTTTCATGCTTGTGATGCATCATCGAATAGGATTCTTTACTGTGTCCTCATTTTATGGGAATATTTTGTTATTTTTTTCAAATTTGTAGTCCCATTGGCTCTAAATATTCACTGAAATAACTAAATAGGACCGCTAAATTAAATCTGATTTTCCGCTCGATCCAAGATGATTTGTTATATCAAATGCTAAATCAAGTGGATGCATATTCTTTTCCCTTTTGTTTTCTATTTTGAAGATTAGCTCACCCCACTTGGCATATCCTTTTCTTCAACTTGAATTAAAAACCATTTATTTATTTATAGAGTAGAATCCCCTTTTTACTTTCTTCTGTTCACACGTGATTCTATCTTGTGATTGGACGAAACGGAACAAATGTCAAGGGAAAAAAAAATTCCGATGGTTTTATTATACTTGATATCATTTGACTTGATATAAAAAAAATTAAAATTTTTTTCGAAACTTCAATTTAAATTTGAAAAAATTATAATAACTTAATTCTGCGTCCAAACAATTTTCAAAATGAAAAGAAGTAAAAACTATCCATGGCCATAAATTTTTAATCAATCGCATCATTTTATTTGAGAATACCTATATGATGCTCCACACAATGAGCTACATAAAACTGACTAGCGTGCATGCTGATAGTTTGAAATGTATATTTAAAAAAAAATAGAGAAACTTACCAGTAATATTTAAAAAAGTCACATCAACTTTGAAATAATATTAGAGAGCGATAGTAATAGTTTGAATTATTGGAATGAGATTTAATCGTGAATGAAGGAAGATTAAATTCTATAATGACTGCTACTGTATATGATTATGAGCACACACTAAGAATTTTTACGATAGTTTTAACCTTAGAACATATATTAACTCACATTTCCTTTTCGATCATTTTAATTGTAATTTAAAAGTGAACTAAATAAAATGAAATTTTGGATCACATGTATATACTACCCTTACTATGATGGTAAAATAGATAAAAAGAAGTGAAACGATAAATATACTTATTACACCTGATATTTGCGTCAAATAGAATATTGTCACAAATTAAAGTATCTTACTTTATTAATTTGTTACAAATATTAAGTGTGAACTTTTATTTTTCTATGGTATGATTCTACATTCCACTTGTCTTCCTTTTCTATAATATTGTTCTGGGGGATTTTTTTCTTGGGATGGTGTAAACTTAGAATCATTTTGAATAGAATATGAGAATATAAATTAAATGGTGGCTGAAGAGTTGAAATTCATTATCTTCAAAAGATTTGATATGCAGAATCTATATGATTGATTATATTGTGGGAATTCCATTTTCAAAAGTAGCAAGTAGGCTAAAGAAACTGCACTGCCTTTCCTCTAATTCTTCATTTCCATCATTATATTCCTTTTTTTTTAAAAAAAAATGGTACTCCGTACGATCTGATCGCAGATAGAGACTTCAAACTGTGCGGAGTAGGGGCCGATGTAGCTAAGTGGATTAAAACCGTGGTTTATGAACCAACCATGCGGGGGTTCTATTAATTCCCTGGATTTCATCTTATATAAAAATAAATTTAATGAAAAAGTTCAATTTGAATTTTGTTTAAACAAATTAATATAATTTTTTTTGTTTTATTCTTAATGATAAAATTCGTTTTTACCGCACGTAGTAGTATGTTTAAGATTATAAATTTTGGAATGCTTTTATTATTTTTAAGTTTAATATTCAGTTAATAATTAAATAGAATCAATAAAATGAAACTGGATGGAATGAAAAGTATTTAATAGTTTCTTACCTCCCCTTCTAGAATCAGGAATAACAAGAAATTCAATGGCTGTGGTTTTAGCGGCGGAATCATAATTTTTACTAAAAATATTTAAAATATAAAGAAATAAAACACTCAAAAAAATTAAAAAGTTTAACATCTATTATATATACATAAAAAATATTTTAATTATGTATTAATATTCTTATCATTTTTTGTCGAAATAAACTCCCTTGACTCTATTTGGCTCCGCCCTTACATGCGTGCCTCATTATTACTGTATTATTTTAATCACTGTAGTCCACAAAACTTCAAATGGAATTCTTGACTTTTCTACTCAACTACCTCATATTTATGTATTAAATTGAATGACCATTTGAAGCAGTCAATCAGAAATTCGTGCTGAAAATGACTATTTTTTTCCGGAGAGAAATTGACAATACAACTTTTATCAAAATCCACTTTTTCTTAAACGTTACGTGACCAATCTCTCCAGTTTAAAAAAAATGAACAAAAAATGGATTTAAGTTTGAAACACTTTTGGTCAATTGATTTATCAACTATGTCTTAAGTTCAAATTAGTTTACATCAATAATACGAGTGCAAAGAGACTGTATATCAAAATTTTTACTTAATAACATATTTTGAAACCAATAAATCGAAACGATTATATATTTCAAGTTCGAATTCCAAAAATTCAAATTCGTCTCTACAACGGACAGAGACAGAGGGAAGTTGAAACCTCTTTATTAAAAATTTATATTACTATGTTAATAAGGTAAAAACCTTCTTGTTTTTTTACCCTCTCTTGGAGTTTTTTTTTCCTTTTAGTGACTCAAACCCACAAATTTAAAGGTGAAGATGGAGGGTACTTACCATATTAGCGACCCTCTATTATCTGTACAAGGTGAGGAATTAACTATTGATCATCAACAAACTAATATTAATACATATAACATATTAGTGTATCATAACAAATTGTAAAAGGTTTTTCTGCTCCCTTCCCTAAATAAAAAACGCATAATATATAAATATGCTCTTTAACTTATTTTCAACTGATATTGATGTCCTTTAATTTTGAGTGTACACAAATAGACACTTAAATTTGTATAAAATTGAACAAATAAACACATTTGTCCTATGTGGCATCATACATAGCAATTTTGTGTCCTATGGTGTGTCGTACGTGCATTATGCCACGTAGGACGTATGCGTTTACTTATTCGATTTTATACAAATTTAAGTGTTTAATTGTGTACACCTAAAATTAGAAACCGTAGAACATACATATCAGCTGAAATCAAGTTAAAAGGCATATTTATGTATTATGTCAATTAACAATCCATCAATTCAATTCTAGATCAGATTAGAAATGTTCATTAGAATTTGTCTTTAGTACTAAATTTTATTTTATTTTTACTTTTTCTCCAAGGGTAGGTCATTTGCACATGGAATCAACTAGGTTAACTAAAAAGTGAAACCATAATCATAACTAGGTCTGAAAATTGAGAAACAATTAATGCATCCCAACAACTTTGGTGTGTAGTGGATAAACCATGTGGGATTGAGATTGAAATTGATACGATTCCACCAAGTTGCTTCAACAAACTTTTACTACTACTACTATATTCAAACAAACAATAAATGAATGGAGAAGAGATATTTAATACACTAGTTTCCACTCTTGAACTATGAATGTGACATTTCAGAAAAAATCCATACAAGTATACAAGAGAAAACGACTATCCACGGCCACTAGTGATACGATCCAAGATAAATAAAATACCACAATATTGGAGAACTCTAAAGTATATACTTAGTAAAAGTTCATATTGTTTGACTCTCAACAAGGAAATAGTGATTAGTAAAAAAGAACAGAGGAAGTAGAAAATAAGGAATTACCAACGAATAAAATTTTTGAGCTAAACATCAAAAATTTCGTGGTAATCTCATTTAGCTGCGAACTAAGGATGAATTATATGAAATCTAACTAGCTAGGAGCTATTTAGCGATGAATTAACATGCACAAATCCTGACCTTTAAATGAGTCAACGGTCCATTGAACATTTCAGAATCCTCTAAAATACGTTCGGTATTATCTAGACTATCCAAGATCATACTCCATCTTTCCCTTTTTACTTGTCCAATTTTGACTTTTTACATGCTATTTTTGACAAATCAAGAAAAGACAATATTTTTTACTTATTATATCCTCAATTTATTTAGAGAGTTACTCCCTCCGTTTCAAAATAATTGAATTGTTAGAACATTTTTCATTTTTCAAATTAATTGAATTGTTCAGTTTTCAAGGCTACTTTTAAAATATTTTTCCATTTTTACCCTTCAATCTATGTGATGAGTTCAAGAAACTTTAATTGCTTTGAATTATTCTAAAGACTAATTTGACAATAATTAATAAGCGCAAAAATGGAAAGTAATGTATAATTTGTGTCCTAATCTTCTTTTCTTAAAAGGTGTGAAACACCTCAACAATTCAATTATTTTGAAACGGATGGAGTAATGTTTTTTGAAAAAGGTAGAACCTCTTTAATAAGTAAATTGATTTTGGAATTCTATCAATTAATAGGGATAAAATGGTAAACTCACTATGTCAATTATTATTTTCTTAACAAATGTATCAAATAAAAAATGGACAAATAAATAGAAAGTATCAACTAGTATATAAAGAAATCGATTAAAATATTAGAGCATGGTATAAAATATAGTCGTCAAAATTCATAACACAAAACTTGTTGTAAAACGTATTTGATTATTGTATTTGATAATTTCTTCTTATTATCTACTTTTGAAGTGTCATGTTCATATTAATGGTGAAAACGACTTGTTTTTCCTCTCTACAATTTGCTAGTGGGGGCTGCTCAGTGCTCACAATTCAAAGTAACACCCAACTTAATTTAACAGATCGGACCCATATAATTTAATGACCCATCCGTATGTATTAATGTCATACGGAGAATTAGAATTAGAGATAAGTAGGGTCAGAATCATCCGTTCATTTAGTTTACAAAATATATATACATATATATCATAGTGTATGTATTATGTATTCAGCCATATTAATAAATTAGTTATCCGAATAATATATATTTAGCATCTCCAATTTCCTTTAAAAATATTCAAACATAATTGACACTAATTGTATGACTTATTTTGTATTTGCGGTATTCTTATTTACCTTTCATTATTTCCAACATTCAACTATTCCTTCTATCCTCTTTTTTTTTTGGAAATTGTTATTTTAGTGAGTGGGCGGACGCAAGATTTGATGTCTATGAATTTTAAATTTATAACTCTTTTTGTTTACTTAGTTTAGAATTCAATTATTTATACATATTAAATGAATTTTCTAGCACAAACATAAGATTTGGATCAAATTAAGCTTTTAGATTCTGCCTACTCATCATAAAATGTTTTGTAATCTCCTCGTGTTAGTGAAAATAAGTTCCTCTATTTGTCCATGTTATCAAATCAAGATTTCAGAAAAAAATCCAATACCACCTCTATTATTAAATGACCACATAAATTACTACAAGTAAAAATAATCTCGTAATAAATTGAATATTTTCTTAAAGAGTTAAACTAAAATAAAACTAGGAAAGTATAATTTATGGTTAGAGTATGAATTTAGTTGTACATGTATGGTTGACAACTCGACATTTATAATAGCTTCTGTTACGTACACTACTATACATTCACACGATTCCAACTCAAAATTGTTATATGAAAGAACATTGTATTTATTAGTGAAAATTGAATTATAATGGATTTGTATGCTAATTTAGCAAAGTAATTAGGCAGGTGATTTAATTGCTACTTCAACAATAATAATGACAGCTATCTACTCTTTAATGTCTAAAAACACTTGTCCGATCCACAGCTGTTTAAGAGTAGCTAAAGTAACGTTTTCTCTATTTTTGGCTACGTTTGTTCACGGGATTTAATTCATTTTTGGCAGTAAGAAAGCATTATAATATGAATTTTCACGGTAGCAAAAAGGATGAATGTATGTAAACATATTATATGCTCTATTCGTTTTATATTACTTGATTGTTATTGACATGATACATCTGTTAAGTGAGCTTTTTTTTTTCTTTTTTTTTTATGTATATGTTTGTTATAATCTCCTTGACATTTTTAATGAACCTCGATTTTCTCTCAAGTAATGGCGGAGCTAGAGGATCAAATGAAGTTAATCTAAACCTCTTTTCTTGGATTATTATCACACTATATAAAGTTAATTTTTTTTATGTGCATATAGTGGTATGGTACATATTAAAGTTTCCTTGATGAATATTTTGTATCCGCTGAATCGTGTGCTTAGACGATGTGTTCGTTCAGTTCAAATCACAAGCCTTTATACAAACATATGATATTTTTTTGTCATACATGACCAAAGGTCAAGTCTGAATTCTTTCATGATATTAGAAATACTAATTCAATTTCTAAATAGAGGTTTGAAATGGTTTTGGACTATAAACATCAAGCCATTTTTAGACTCCAACCAAGGTGGCGGAGTTAGTAAGGGCCTAAGGGTTCATCTAGACCTCCTTCGATATAAAGTCACACGATTTATTATACATAATTAAAATACCTTTCAATTTAAGCTTATATAGTCTGCGGGTAAAATCTGATATATTTTTTGTGATATCTTTGTTATGTTTATCCATCAAGCTAATAACTTTTACAAAACACCAATTATATACCTGTAGTACATCATATAGTTAATCTAACAGTTTTCATAATTCCAGATTTGGTTGATGGAAATGTTTTTACTAGAAACAAATATTCTACAAACATTAATGAGTAAGATAATTAATAAACACCGCTGAGATAGAATTAGTACTAATGAAATATTGACACTAATTAAAGATTACAACCATGAAATTACAATGCAGCAAATCCACTAGCGTAGCCAAGACAAAAAAAATTAGCTAACCAGTTATTGGATTTTAAACCTAAAATATGCAAAACTAGCAAGGAACTTGCCCTGCAATTGCCAAAAACTCCATTGCAGTGACTAATTGTCCCTGGGCCTAAAGAACTAAAACCACCATTAACAATTATAAACAATACAAAAAGACCTCATTAAACCTGGACTTAATTGCTAATTACTACTAATTTTTTTTCTTAATTTTTTCTAATTTTATAGAGAGGCCCAATCAATTTCATGAGATGGATACTTCTGCAACAAGAAATTTTCCGACATGTCCCAAGTTGGCTCTTCTTCAGTGAACTCCGGGAATACCAGTTCAGTTACTGGTGAAGATCCACCGTACCCGGAACCCGACCCGTCACTTTCGGATCCAACTTCTGCTGCTTTGCCCTCCTCTTCCTCCATTTTCACCACCGCCGCTGCCTCCGCCGTTGACGATCCTTTTGTTTTCTTCTTCTTAGAGTCAATGCTTTTCCCCTGTGCCAAGCTCTGGCATATCTCCTTTAGCTTAGCATCAACAGAGGAATGCAATGGATTGTAGCCACCAAAGTCGCCGCCGATTAGGTTGCCGTCGTGGCGGAGTTGGGGGAAGTTCAGTCGAGCAAAGTCACCTCGAAGCATAAACGCCGCCTTGTCGTAAGCCAAAGCAGCTTCTTCGGCAGTGTCGAAAGTACCAAGCCAAAGCCGGGTTCGGTTCTTAGGCAAACGGATCTCAGCGACCCACTTTCCCCAGTGGCGTTGTCTAACACCTCTGTAGAGCTTAGTGGGTTTTGGTGGTGACCCGGATTGCTTCATCGGAACCGGCTTTGGAGCTAAGAAATTCATGGTGGAAGCATAGTGAGCATTGTGTGACATCATCTGCTGCTGTTGTTGTTGGTTATGGAAATTGATTTGAGCTTGAATTTGCTGGATCTGGATTGGGGTTAACTGATTCAACCCAATTGAACTCTGTTGCTCCATTCCATACCCAGAAAACACATTTGAAAAGATTTGGGAATTCATCTCTGTGGAAGTGGAACAAACCTCAGAGTTCATAGTAGATTGAGAAGATGGGTAAAAAGAAGAAGTGTAGGGATATGAAATGGTAGGAGTTGGAGATGGAATTGGAGGAGGAAATGAAGGAAAAGATTGAAAAACTGAAGAAGGAGAAGGAAAAACAGGGGGAAAACTAGAAGGTGGAGGAGAAGGAGAAGAAGAAGCACTTTTCATAAAAGGTTCAAGAGCTTCCATTAATTCACCACCAGAAGTAATAGGTTCAGACGATGATTGAAAATCTACAGATGTACTATTCCAAAAATCCATAGCTGTCATATCTAAACAAGAAAAAGTTATAAAAAAAAATTAACAGAACCTGTTTCTTATCAAATAAAAAGAAAACAGGTGACTGATTTCACTATAAACAGAAAATAGAAGAATAACAAAGAGGTCTTCAAATAACAACCTCTAATTTCTCCTTTAAACAGCAAATCAAACTGTGAGGGACAACTAATAAAGCCCTCTAAGCTGATTATGCAGAAAAACAAAAACAAAAACTGAGTTATACTTTACTAGATCTCGATTCTGAAAACACCTGGGTTTGAAAAAAACCTTTTTCTTCTAATTAAAAGTTTGCATTTTCTCCATTTTTAAGTTCAAAAACAAGAAAAACAAACTCAAAAGTCAGAAAAACTTCTTGAAAAAACACAGATAGCTTACAGAAAGGGATCAAAGAAGCGGGATGATTACAGAAAGGGGAAGAAAAAAAAAAGATTTAGAAAACCAAAAGAAAATTTTGAAATGATTTTTATTTTATTTTTAAGTGTGTGGTGTGTGCAGGTGTGAGAAAAATATTGATGAGTATATCTCTCTCAGCCTTCACTCTCTGTTTCTTTCTTGCTTTGGTTCATGGATCATCTCAATTACCCCTTTATATACTACTTTTTTGCCCATTGTTTTACCATGTTAATCCTCCTCGTTAATTGTGTATTTGTTTCTCAAATTCCACTTGGCTTTAATTAAACTGGTCTTTGTTTTACGTTACATTTTTTACAACCTGGAACCAGTTGGTGAGTTCCACGTAGGATTATTTCTTACCGGCAACTTGCGCGTCCTGTTACTTCACATCTGTCACATTGATTCAACTCTTTCTCTTTCTTAACATGTTTTGTGCGTTTGTTGACCGGATAAAGTGTTCACACTTGAGTGATTTTCTTTTATTGTTTTTCTTTTTCAAAAACTCAAAATGGTGTTGCTAACAACTAGAATTTAGTGGGGTTGGCTTAATTTTTTCAGCCCATTTAGAAACGAGGCCTTTTGGCCCAGTCTCATTTGGTTCGCTAGCCTCAGATGCCAACTCGTGGATTGTGAATTTTAAAAATATTCAATATATATATATATTGAATATATATATATTTTTTATTTTTTCTTTTTATGCTATTTTCTCTTTTTAATTATCGAAAAAGGCATATTCAATGTGAATATCAATTGGAATCACATGATATTTTTCTATACTTGCTAAAATATTTAACTTTTATGCATTATCACTAATATATATTTGCTTTTATATATCCTTTGATTAAGTTTACTTATTATATTAGATAAATTTATTAAGTGGAAACGAAGAGTAACCCGCTACAACCGAAAAAGAATATCTGCTAAAGATGGTTAAACTAACTCAATGGTATAAAAATTCTATTGTCAATTGGACTAAAATCCAAATTTTAATTTATATTAGATAAAATTATTAGTGGATTATTCTGGTGTAATATCTATGAAGAACAACTTTTAAATTCATGATTTTTTTTTTTTTACATGTTATAGGATTAAATATTATACATTTCTGTGTTCAGAGCCCAATTTTGTCAATTTTGGTATTTTTCTGTCCGAATATCGCAGAAATTTCTTCAAGATTTGGTTAAGCTACCTAACGAGAACGACATATAGGTTCCAGTGAAAATTACGGGTGACTTCGCGAAAAAAATATTTAAGATTTATCAGTAAATATTATCTAGATATTTGAACTAAGATTTGTTTCGATTGAATACTTATACACATGATAAAAAAAAAGTATCTACATTAGAGATTTTCAGTTTAAATTTTGAAAAATATTTTGTACGTGTTCTCAAATGTCCATTATGTAAATAATTTAAATATTTCTAATTCGTTAATTATATGTAATTGTGGCAATAAATCGTAAAATCTCAAGCTTATTTTAATTGAGAATAATGTGTATACTTAAAAAAGATGACATATTTTATGTGGCTAACTTTACTACCTATGAAATGCATGATAACACGCATAATTTTTTTTTCAAAATTTAAATTGAAAATATCTAATAAAAATATTTTACTATAAATTTAGACTCTTAATTAGAATAAATAAAAATTTAAATGTCTTAATGAAATTTTCTTCCGATTTAAGCTTTTATCGATGTATTAAACCTTTTTATAAATAGAGTTGTGGCCTCGAAGAGATAAGTACTCAATTTTATATTTGAAAAAGTCAGAACTTTTTTTCTGTTTCTTTCATTTTTTGAATTATATAGACAGATACAATGTTTCAACTTTGAAAATGTATGATGTGAGTACTGTTACTTTACTACTAAAATAAATAGCATTCAAATAATTTTGTCATATTCTAACTGCACAGAATAATGAGGTAGTCACATGATAATGTTGTATGGACTATATGGAGTAGTTGAAGGAGTTGTAAGAAATATAAATTCTCCAACTATAACTTCATATTATTTTTTTATTATATAGTTTGTCTTTCCTCTTAGACTTTATGTATTAGTGACATGATTAGGTTAGCAAATTATAATATCCTTGCAACACAAAAATTATATAACAATATGCAAATGAGGTTTGATGGGAGGCTCTTAATGAAATGATTAGGGATAAAATCTATATAAGTGACTTAATTAATTATAATTTTAGTTAGTTAGTCATTGGCTAGATTGTTAATCAATATTTTTTCTATTGTTGTGGTAATGTGATAAAAGACATCACCTGTAGGGATCTCTGGATGAATCATGACATTTCTGCTGCATTTTCCAAATTATGCTTTTCTTAATATCTTGTTTATACAAATTTAGTTAACTGATGGCCATTATTTGTGCTTATCCTAATTAAGTGCGGATTGTTGACTATTAAATAGTTAACAATGCTTACTTTGAAATCATTGACTATTTAATATTTGGTGCCACATCGACTTGAGATCAGAATTCATATTTTTCATTTCTAAATGTTAAAGCAAAGAAAAAGTTAATAATTTTTAAACGATCACTTAATTAATAGTTTTCATCTCATAATATAATTTAACTTTGTTTTATAATACAAAAATTACTCAACTAATGATTATTCTCAAAAAGTTACTCTATTTTGTATTATAACAGAAAAATCACTCAATTATAGTAATTTCACTTACAAAGTCATTCAACCAATTCAAATAATAGATATCTTAAAAAATAAAAAGCAATTTATTTTAATTAATCATTAAATTGACCTGTTTTTTTATTTTATCGGAACAAATACAGCTTGGAATACATGATGTTTTAGGGTTGGCTTCTTTTTGAATACTCAAATTGCAATGTCGTGAGAAGCAGAATTCCAATTAATAATAAATTAAAAGTTGCTGACTTTAATTTTCTCTTTAATTATTGTTAACCTCAAAATTTATGAGAACTAACAGGAATGATTGTTAACGGGGGTAGATATAATTTTTTAAAAGCTAAAAACCATGATCTAAAAAAATAAACAAAGGATTGAATCCATATTCATAACTACAAAATGTATGATCAAATTTGAAATTCCGTGACCATCTTAGGTAATTAATAGTCTTCACTTCGTTGCTCCTATTTATTAATAAAAATGACGGTAATTTATTAGATTCAAAGTATATATATATATATATTAAACCAACAACAAAAGAGGGCGATATAACAATAAAGCATCAAATTGTGCGACAATAAAAAGTGAATGTTTAATGTACTAGTGATAAGAGCTCATTATCAACTAGTAAGCTGAAAGCCAAAAGGATTGTTCAGACAATATTTTCATCATCAATTCTAAGACTGTGGGTTTGAATCATTAAAAATAAAATGAATTTTCCTATGGAATAAAAATTTTAAAAATAAAACTAAGCTGAAGATTCTAATCATGTGATGGATAAGTTGGAAAACAGTTAATTCACCTGAATAAGTATCGGAAAATAAATTAACTACTATACTTTTTGGGAATTATGAGTATAGTGTGAGTCTGGTTGGGTTGCGGCGAAGGTAGCGCCGTAGAAGAAGTGTGCGGGCACGTGGAAACTACAAATTAAACTTCCATTTATTTGCGGCGCCATCGACTGGATACGATTCGCACCCATATCACGTGGCTCACTCTTTGCCCCAATCACTCTTCTTACAACAACTTTTTTATTGTTCCGGACCTGGTGTCAGGTATTCAGATTGAATTCCAACTAAATTCACATTCGCATCGAGAAGTCTTAAGAAAATCACTCCCTAATAAAAGTAAACTTTATATCAAGGGGGACTCAAACTTGAATACTCTTAATTAAGGATGAAAGAGTACTTATCATTCCATCGCAATCCTTGTTAGTCTCTTTACAACAACTTTTAATTATGCTCCAATTCAAAATTTTACTCCTAGACATTTTAGCACATCACAAATGAAAAATAACACAACTAAAGATGGTACACGGAGAGTAATTCACAATTTTAAAAAAGGACAAAATCGACCTCCCGGTTGATTTTTACAACAAAAAATATATCGGAAAAAGGGCATTGGGACGTTGAGTTTTGTTTTTGCAAAAACTGATTTTGAGAGGTCAATTTTTTTATGAAAATATAATCTAAAGAGTATAAATAAAAAATAGTACAGAGAAGGGAATATAGATATGTAATTTGTTATAATTACAAGTTATTTTGAGAGAGGAAAAATAAATTTAAAGGCATCTTTTACATAGGAAATTATGAGTGAAAATACTCAAATAGAATGGGAAGGGAATTATGTAATTTGTTTATGGAAGAGTATTTAGGATATTGTAAAAAAGTACTAAGGATAACACAGTAAAAATCTTTCCGAAAGCAAAAGATTTATAAAACATTACTTAAACTTTTTATCTTATTGATGAATATCCGATTAGACACCTTAGTGATTTCCCCTTCGATTATATTTAATAATTAAAAAAAACTAATAAAAGAATTACCTATATCCTACGAAATAAAGTCAATTTTTGTTATTTATCATAGGTGTAGATAAGTCATAAATGTGTTTTTAGTTTAGCAAACACCCTCTAATTTCTTCGATTTTTTTTGTCAATTTTGGTTTAACCAAAAAACATTAAGCAAAATAAAAATAAAAATAAAAATAGTGAGCCGCAAATCTGAGTAGGGTGTGGTTGAGCTAATTTTGAGTCAAATTATTGAATTTTCTTCAATATTTTCATTCTTCAAACTCGTTTGGGTCTTCTACGTATATATTTTATGAGTAAATTATTAATTGGGGAAACCAATTCCCATATTTTAATTCTGAGCCGTCATACTTGTGCACGCAGCTTGTTTCCAATATTTTGAGATAGAGAAGACTTCATATAATAGTGGAACTATATGAAAAATATTAAAATGGAAAAAAGTTGAATTGATTTCACTTTCTTATTGATCATAGATATTTAGAAGGGGGATATCAAAAATATTATTTGTTAATAAAATTTGATCAGTATTTAAAATTTATGTTCAATCAAGTTTCATAAATTATACATGTCAGTTTTTGAATGAAATTTCACTTTCACTTTCACTCATAAAACTTCAAATCAAACACGAGCTTAGTTAACTTAAATATTTTGGAAATCGGGCTAAAGGGATTAAAAAAATAGTAGGTGGTATCTTTTTTATTTGGTGCATACTGCTTTTCTTTATTCCTCGCAATTTTTCTGCAGTTGTCCTCTTGTCTTTTGTTTGTTTTATATTTAGTTCACAGTAGTCACGAGGGGCTAAGGTTAGAGATTCATGAACATTATTTACTCCCTCAACCACAGAAAACAAACCAACTAAAAAGAAGATAAAAAGAGTTTAAGTTTTATACATTGTAATTAATTAGCTATCAGTAATTATTTATTTTATCGGATAATGATTCAAGTGATATCTAAAATCATTTTTAAAATTATTAAAATAAAATATATTACTTGCTACCACAGGTATACGTGATGTAAATTTGGAATAATTTTCAGTGATTGAATGTTGAAGGTAAAATAAAGTTGAGGATTTTCAACTACGTGTATGAATGGATTCAGGGGCGGATCTAGAGGTAGTCGAGGGAGTTTGCTTTGATAAAAAATTACATTATATGTATAAGGTATACATTTTAAAGAATTTTTATATCTATATATTGATTTTGAACCTCCTAAATGTAATATTAGAGATTGACTTAATGATTGAGGGGTTCAAACCTCACCTTGAAGTTTCAAGTTCAAATCTTAGATTTTTTTTTTCCGACTCCCTTTAATGGAAATTTTGAATCCGTCACTAAACGAATTATAAAGAATATTAAAGTGATGAGGCACAAGAGCCACTCAAATATTATGCTACTTATCTCTTGCTAGATTCAAAGTTTTTTTGTAAAAGAAATATGTGACGCAATGATACATGACAACAAACTTTTGAGGCAACCGTTGGCTGTTGAGCCTTTCAAATATGCTACTATATCTCTTGGAAAATTAAAGTTGATTTAATCCACACAAAATCAGTAGATTATATTGATCCTTTGAAGATAAATAGCTTCAAGAAATCTAAAATTAATTTATTTTGAGAAGTATTTTCTTAAAAAGTACTTTTGGTGATAAGTAATTTCTGTTTAATCAATAAGTTTTAAAAATACTTTTGAGTAATAATTTGTATTTGGTTAAACTTTTTTAAAGTACTTTTAAGTGTACTTTTTCTCAAAAAAAAAGAAAAGGAAAACCTTTTCAAAAAATTACTTTTTTATCTGTGATCAAACACCTCAATTTCTTTTAAATTAAACATTTTTAACCTCAAGAAAACTTTATCGAATAGGCTGTTAATATGCTTCTTTTACTGTTCTTTCTTGAGACAACGTAAAAAGAAAAAGAATTGTATCTGACTCTATTTTTTGAGATGACTAGTGTTAATACTCCATTTGTCTCAAAAAAATATATTTTAGTATGTCCTAATGAGTGTTATTTTTCTATAATTAAAAATAACTTAACTTTAATTTTTTTCTTTTTATCTTTAATAAAATAATTTATAATCACACAAATATCTATGTTTTATTTTAGATCATAAATTTAAAAAATCTTCCTTTTAAAAAGAAAAATTATATGTCAAGTTAAAGAATGACGTATAAATGAAAACGGAGGAAATATATGGGATCAGGAGGGATTAATATATTATATATCTGATGACAAACTCAAATTAAGGAAATGTTAATCGAATAAACACTTTACACCATGCCTTTTTTATGACTAGAGTTCTATAAAGTTTTACCTTGTACTCAAAATTAAAGGAATTTTCTCACAACAAATATACATTATATTGGAATAAATAATATTAGATTAACAAGTTCAAGTAATTACTAGGGGTCATAATTCTGGGGATACACCAATTTCACGCTAGACTTTTCTTGAAATGGTAAGTGAACAGTTGATATAATTACAAGTAGACTGATAGTTAAGTCTTAATCCTTTAAGAAATGTCAATGACTCTAGATTAAAATATTCTTTTTATTATAGTCATATGAATATCTTTAACTTATTTTAGATCATAAATTTTAAAAGTTAGTGTTTTTAAAAAAAAATTCATATCAAATCAAACTACATTACGTGAATTGAAACGAATGAGAGTAGTTTTCACTCTTTAGACCATCTCCAACCCACCCTTATTTTACTCTCCATTCTCTATATTTGGAGAGTAAAATAGAGAATGGACACTCCAACGGCCAACCCCTCTCCATATCACTCTGTATTCTTCATATATAGAGAGAGTTGAATAGTAGTTCTCCAAATTTGGAGAACTACTATTCACACTCTCTATTTCACTTTTTCAATATTTTACTATTATTTATATTATTTTCTAATCAACATATTATTTTACATATAATGTTATTAATTAAATATCTAATATTCATGATTCTTTTTAAATGTAATATAATATTTTAAGAATATATTATTTAATATATACTACTTTCATCCCGAATTAATAGTATTTTAAATGGTCTACAATTGTTCAAACTATTCGTGATCCACATTCTCAAAAGAAGAAATATTTCGCGATGAAACAAGAATCGTGCCGAAAAGATGTTGAACGTGCATTCGGAGTTTTGCAATCACGTTTTACAATTATTGCAGGACCGTCACGTTTTTGGAGAAAGAAAGTGCTACATGATATAATGACTACATGTATTATACTGCACTACATGATAATTGAGGATGGACGCGATCTTAATGCACCAATTCAAGATGTTGTAGAGGCTCCAACTCCAACGACAGAAATGGTGGTAGATGAAAGTCTCCGATTTGAACAATTTTTAGCTAGACATAAAAAAAAGTTAAGGACAAAATGCTCATTTTGAACTCCGTAATGCATTAATAGAGCTTTTATGGGAGCAACGTAATAATCTTGAAAGTTGAGTGTTTATGCAATTGTATTTCACTTTTATTTGAATTTGTCCATTAATTTGTACATTATATAATATATATTTTTTTACAATTTATGTTATTTAGAAATTTAAAATAAAATAAAATTTTAGGAAAATAAAATTTTATATCACATGAAAATTATATAAAGTAATTATTTGAGAAAATGAAAGAAAGGACTTATATTATGAAATAATAAAATAAGAATGAAATAGAAATAATAATATAATATTGAGGAGAGAGACAGGGATTCTTTTTTAGAGAATAAAATAAATAATTGAATTGGAGTTAATTGTCTAAAAAAAATAATAGAAAACTCTATATTTGAAGAGTAAAAATAGAGTTCAAGGTGGAAGATTCCATCAGTCAAAGAGACAAAAAACTTTTCAAAAATTATAGTTAGGGAAATTTATTCTCCGCTTATGCAACTCAAGAGTCAGAGCTTAAGTCAGTTAAATTCCAGAAACAGGTGCTTTGATTCTTTTTGTTTTCTTCTTAAATCAAACTTTCCATTCAAAATTCCAAATGAAACAAAAACGCGTTTTACACGAAATTCAAAACACGGGAACTTCAAAAGAGTGTCGGAGTAAGCAAATAAAAGCAGTGACCACGTGGCATAGACATCAATATTTGTGCTGATTTGGCATTAACGTTCTGCTTCCGTGTGAACGCGCCAATTTTTCAGCTGTCCACATTCAATGTCTCACACATAAGTTACCTCTCTCCTTTATTTTATTTCAACCCCCGGTAATTCTTCAAGTTACTCATCAATTTACGCGGTATCGTTTGGATTTTATATGATATAGTTTAATTTAATATGGAGTTTAAATTTTTTTTTTTTTTTGAAATTTGTAATATAAAATAAATGTGTGTATCGGTTGATTCTATTTGGTTTTATATATTATCGGTTCGATTTTCGGTTTTTTAAATACGCTAAACCAATAAGATATATTTTATCGGTTTTCGTTTTATTGCTATTGATCCTTAACGGTTCGATTTTCGGTTAAACCAATAAGAAAAATACTTAGAAAATAAATATATGACTTCTCAAATAAATTTGACGCGACAAGACAATAATGTAACTTTACAAATGCTCATAAAATAGAAACAATAATAACAAACATGAAAAGAGCTATACAAGTATAACGCAAAGAGAAATTAAGATGAATATTGTTCTTACTTTTGGTTTTGATGTTTTGTATAATGTGAAGTTGTGAACTCAAAGTCAATATGAAATGTGTATATTGAGATTAATATTTACTTAATATAGTCTTAATGGGTTATCGGTTTACCCAATAACCCAATATTAAAAATCAATACTGAACCGATAACCCGATATATTTTATTTATAAAACCATTAAAAACCCGTTAATCCAATAACCCAATAACACTTTTTTCGGTTCGGTTTTCGCACACCCCTATTTGTGTGATTATAAATCATTTCATTAGGGGTAAAATGTAAATTTTTAAAGTTAAAATGTTACTAACTATAAATATAAAAAATAAAAATGTTTCATTCTTTTTGGAACTTATTAAAAAGTAAAGTGAATCATACAAATTTAAACAAATGGAGTGGTATTTTTTGTGTAATTTTTAAATATATAAATTTTATTTTAACAAATTTCAAGATTATGTCTGAATTCACAATAAAAATATCTCATTCTCAAAATTCAAACGGTATAACATAAATTGAGACACAAGGAGTACCAAACAACATCTTAGTTTCAAATTTACTCTTATAGAGTATTAGTAATTCTAATCAGTTCTCAATATATTTCTCGAAACACTAAATTTATTGCATTCAAAGAATGGTATAATCAAATTGTCATTTTATTGCTCTTTTTAAGTGATATACCAAATCAATACTAAACAAATAAAAATAGTTAAAAGAAATACTTTTTTTTCATCCGATATTTGTATTAAGACCGAATATATTGCTGCAAGAAAATCTTACATTAATTAAGGGTAAAATGCTTCTTCATAAAGGTAATTTTATATCCAAGATTCAAAGTGATACCTCTAATTTTTCTTTTAAAAAAATGAAGAGTACTTACTAAGCCAAAACAACTGTTATTGAACTTTGTAATTTTCTATCCACTTGTTTAGGATATGTGTTGTCTCCTATTTTCATGCAACATGGCTAGTACTTATCAAACTTAAAAGAATTTCCACAAAAAATTAGTGTGAAATTTATTTTATAAATACAAAACGGTTTCCAAAATACTTTGAATATTTAAAGGTGAATTGCAACTTCTTGTAGAACTCTTTATAACAATTCCGTGTTATATATGAACGTACAAGATTTTATATTCATTTTTGTTTAATTTATTTTTGATACGCCCATATCAAATTCAGTTAGCCATTTGCTACTCCTAATCCGATCCTATCCACCCATAAAAACTATAACAATATATATGCTCCCAAACTTCTTGTATATAGCTCTCATGAGTCACAAAGCGCTTAAGCTCACATAGTGGATGTTGCGGGATTTAAGTTTTTTCCAATGATAGTAAAATTAGTCATGAATATTGTATATTTCTTTCAAATGATTATATGTTGAATTAAATAAGTATTTCAAAATATATTATGAAGTAATCAAAATGTAACACATACGAGCAAAAGTTTCTAAACCTTTCTCGTGACAACCATTATAGAGTTTAAGTGCACTACTTAGACACGAAATTTAATTCACATCAGAATAAAAAAGAATTACTAATTTTTATAAGACATAACACAAGTTGAGATAATGTATTTTTGGGCTTATGAGTTTGGATTGTGACATTTTTATGATAAGTTAAAGATTTTTTAGGAAGTATTTCTACATAAATTTGTTAATTGAACTTTACGCTTAAATTGTTCATAAATTGGAACATTTCACGGATCAACAGCTAAGTGGCGTTTGAAATAAGTTTTGACTAAATCAAAACCTGTCAAACGTGCAACAACCATACCACAATTAATTCAAACCAAACTTTAATTAAATCTGTCTTTAAAGCATGTCTGGTGAGCTGTAACTTGCAAGTGGTAAGCCCTCCACAATAATTGGGGCCAAGAGTTTGAGATATGTAAAAAAATTTTACACATATATTATAGCAGATAATTTACTATTTTCAAAATTAATTACATTTTAAAAAGATTTATATGTGAATATTCGTAGGATGACCTGATAGTTTAAACAATTTTTTTTGTACAAACTGTTTTGTCACACTTAAGCTCATCTGTTACTGGGTATAACTAACCAGAGATATAACTTTTCAACGGTGAATTCATCTGAATGTAATATTTTTTATGCAAATTACTGATTTAATGTGAAAATTAATTAAATTTTAAAAAAATTATTAAATCTAGACTTCTAATTTTAAAAATATCTAATTAATCAAGTTTAAATTCTGAATGTTGCTCAATCTTAACATGTTATAATTGACACAATTCCTACAACCAATCTTTCAATATCTCTAAAATATACTTTTGTTCTTTTCTTTTATCTTTTTCCTATTGAGAATTTTCAAACAGAAATAAGGTATTTAAAATGTGATAATGGAATAGTACTTAGCTAGGGCCTATAGGTTCCACACGAAAAATAATCAACGTAGAGTATATAATATATGCTTTTTTTTGATAGATAATTCAACTGTTGGATTCTTTTTTTGAGGAATTTTGCCGTTTTCTTTTTCCTATATCCTTGTCCATTTCATACTCCTTTTTATGTAATGAAATTATTCTCTAATTTTTTCCCTTTCATTTTTAATTCAATGGTGAAACATTTGTTATTTGTCACTTAAGAAGTGTGACATATATAGGAGGATTAATTAAATTTAAAAAGGTGTGTAGATTCGTTATGATAATTTGATAAGCAAACAATTCTTTTCTTACAAAAGCACATGGAATCCCTTTATCATTTTTGTTGATCATATCTTGGAATTAATCAAGATTCTTTTAACTGAAATATACTAAAGTTAGTAGTGGAAAAATGTTATATCCCCGAAAAATACAGAAGTATTTAAATGATCTTTACTATTTCAATTTATGTGACATTTTTTTTCATATATTAACTTTGGATGGTCTAAATTAGATTGTTGTCTTAAAACAATTTGTTTCAATATTTTCTATGAAGAAGACCGTTTTTAAAACAAACAAGTTTTATCCGTTTGGATATTTTATTTTATTTTAAAAAAAGTTGTTTGATTATATATTTTAGTAAAAAAAAATTCACTCAACTTAAAGTTGAGTTAATTTGAGGTTAAGTTTTTCAAGTTTGAAAATGTTGGAGTCCTACATCGGGTCGGATGTGTACTTGGTCTCCTTATATAGTTTTGGATAATCTTCACTTCATGAATTAACTTTTGTCTTCTGAGTGAATGCACATCCAAATACAACTTAAAATTTTTCAACAATCCTTTTTCGATTCAACTTTAATTTTTTTAAAAAAAATATCAGATGCTACAAAATTACTACATCAAATATCTGAATCATTTTATTGAAAATATCAAGTTTCCGACCATATATCATTCAAACATCAAAGAGCAAAAATTAAGTTGACTAGAAGAGCCGTAGACAAAATGAATAAAGTCACTATGACTAATTACAATAAAATCTTGGATCATAGCCATTACCAGAATACGACACATATTTAAGCCATTAATGATTTATTAAATGTTTCAGCAATTGCTGCAAATTAAAGTATGATTCGACCACTCAATTGTTTTTGGAAAAATTTAAATTTCTACTTTCAAAACTTGTAAAAAGCTAGACATTTTCTAGCCACTCAAGCAAATTAGAGGGCCCAGAAAACTCTTAGAGGAAAACTAGACAATTGATATAGTAAAATAAAAAAGATACCTAATTAGATATACTTCACCATCATATACATTATTTATTGATAAAGTTATCCTATATATTATTATTATTATCTATACTTTCAAAATATTACGTTTCTTATCACTAATTAAAAGTTTTCTACGTATCTTACACTTAGATATATGTATATTTGCTACCAGATACACAAAAATAGGGAGAGAGATGAGTGAGATTGGGGAGCGAGATTCGTCTTTATTCCAAATACATGCGAATCCACTTGAATACAATGTATCTAGAATAAATTACATCTAAATTTGACCCATGTACCCGAGACACATGTATCAGAAAGTATCTAGAGGTACCAAAATCTAGTAAGATACGTAATATTACAAACGAGAACGTATCTAAATAATTAGCTCCTAAACTAGTGGGATTTATTTAACTTTTTTTTTTATTTTAAAAAAAGGGACTGATGCACAATTGCACACAATTGGTATAGTCATTTCGAAAAATTAAAATGGAGTGATTCTCCTGTCATTATATTCAAAGATACAATAATCACTTGTATTTGCAAAACAAAAAAATAATAAAAATATCTCAAAGTTAGATATAGATGTCCTTTACACGACAAAACACGTGAAGAACGTAGCCCTAGCTGTTTTCTTCTTTCAAGATTGCTGGATACTTTTGGAATCCGAATAGAGACTTAGTGGCAGAGTTTGAATTTTCGTGAAGGAGTTCAAAGTATAAAAACATAAACACACGAAAACATCAAGAACATTTCACATGAAAAATAATTTTAAACTTAAATATAATTGTAATTTTTTGCCAAAGAGAATTCAAATGAATCCCGAGTATGTTCCATCACTCTTGACTCCTTTCTTTTGAACCTAAGTCTATAATGGATTATTTGTTTTTTCAATTTCCTTTCCGTGTTCGATACCTACTTTAGTAAAATAAAATTGTATAAACCATGAATTTGCTAACTATTAACAAGCGGACCACAAACTAATCATCCAAATAATTTTTTTTTTTACTTGCTATAACACGTTATATGGTAAAAAGAAAAACATGATCAGTGATATCAAAGTAAATTGAGAACTGTTAGGGGTGTGGGGTGCCTGCACAATTTCTCATATAGTAATATCGCGAGTTAGCTGCTTTTCCTTTCTATAATCAGAAATAGTTATTGTCATGAAATTTCAAATTTACAGATGGAATTTCACGATAATCTCATGAAATTTTATAATATAAATCATTTTTCAATTACATAAGTTGAAAAAGGTGATATTTATATTTTATGTGATTATTGATTATGAATTTTATTGGTTTCCCATAAGATAAAGAGTTTCAAGAAAATTCTGATAAAATTTGGTGGGCCAAAAGATTTTTATTTGTTTCTTGGTTAAGTTACATAAATCACATAGTGTAAAGATAAAATTATTATCTATTCCTATTTTTTTTAATTACAATAATCCCTTAAAATTAATCCAATCCGGATACATTAATGAAAGCGCGGATACATTAATACAATCACGGATACATTAATACATTAATACAGATACATTATTAAAATAAAAATTAACCCAATCCGGATACATTAATGAAAGCGCGGATACATTAATACAATCACTGATACATTAATACAAATACATTATTAAAATAAGCGATTTAGTTATTTTTGAAAGATATAGTGACAAATGGAAAATAATATACTTAAAGGTGTGTATTTTAGTAATTTTTCTTTTTTTCTTTTGGAAAGAGCAGGCTGGGCCCAATTAAAGCCATGCTCAATAAACATCAAAAGCCCACTAAAACAGCAAAACAGTAATCAAAGTTGTCGACCTAAAACTGAATTTTGGAGTTTGGTGGAGGTGATTAACATTTTGTTTTCCTCTTAATTAATTAATTAATTGATAAATAAGACAACTAAAAGATACACGGTCATTGTAATCCAAAGATATTTTGAAGAACAAAAAAAATTAAAATCAAGAAAATACTCCATTTGTCCCATTTTACGTGACACATTTTCCTTTTTAGCTAATTCCAAAAAGAATGTCATCTTACTATATTTAGAAACAATTTAACTTTAAATTCTCCTTTTACCTTATGAAATAATTTTCAGGTACACATATATCTAAGGATTATTTTACCCTACAAATTTCAAAAGTCTTTTTTTTCCCTTAAACACTGTGCCAAATCAAAGGGAGTCTTTTACATGCACGACAATGCACGTGAAGAGCCCTACTGATATTTTAACAGTTTCTAGATATATCTGGACTCAGAAATGATTTGAACTTTCTTACATTTGCTTTTTCAGTTTTTTTTTTTTACTGATACTAAAAATTAGCAATTTTTAAAAATTAAATATGTAAAATTATATTTATATTATTGTATAGAGTCAAACGTATTTCATGAGAGGGGTATGAATTTACTAGCGAAATTGAGTACTCTTTTATTTGTCTTTCATTCTTTGTTTTATTTAATTATTTCAAAAAATTTAAGCCTGATATATTGAAATTCATATTCTCCTTAAATATTTATATTGAAATTAGTAGAAGTAAAAAGATGTAGCATTGTCAATTGGTTCAACCAATTATGCAAAATCTTTTCTGGGCAAAATACATAAGTATACTAAATAAGAACTTAAATAATCCCTATATAATAATAGTTTTAATTTTCACCAACATAGCAATAGTTTTTTTACAAAAATATAAAATAATTATTATTTAAAAAAAAACTATCGTAAATGGAAGAGACATACTACAACACGATTTTCTCCAATACCATAATTATCTCCTATTCTATTATTTACCTTCCACAAATAACTCAAAAAAGTTTATACATTCTCTCCCATAAAAAATAAGGTATTTTAACCAAAATAAAATTCTCTACCCTCCTTTTTCTGATAGTTTGTTCAATTAACGATGGTGTGTCAATTTTAATTCAACACTACGGAAGATGGGATGCAACAGGTATGTGTGGATAGATAACGAGTGAATTGGTGATTGATTTACTTTGTGAATTTAAATTATTTGGTGTTTTTTTTCTCAATTGTGATTTTAAAATCTCACCAGATTATTGTTGCATGTGATGGTGCAGTGAATGAATTTTAGATGTTAAGCGTCTTTCGTTTTTGAAAATTTGATTCGTGTATGTATATGTGTTTGTTGTATATGTCTTGTTTTTAAATAACTTGATATTTTGTGGTGAATTTGATTTTTGATTTGCTTAAGGTATATGTCTTGAAAGTATAAAGTATATAAGGAAAATTTGTTAAATTACTGCTTAATTTGTGTAAAGCATATTGTATACCAATTGAAAACACCATTGTGTTTGTATATATATATTGGTGAATATGACGGGGTAGTGAATATATTTAGATGTTTAGTTTTTTCATTTTTTGTCCAGATGTCGTTGATTACTTGGTATTTTATGGTGAATGTGATTTTTGGTTGAATTAAGGTATATACCTTAAAAGTTTACTACACATTGATTAAATTAATGATTAATGTTTGTTGGTGTTTTTTCATACCAAAATAACAATCATACCACTGTACTAACTTAATAGCTAAAACCATCTTGTTTACCAACATGATTAAGAATTTGATATAAACAAATCAAACTGTATACCAACATTCAAACCAAACTTCTTGTTGAATTAAATTGGTGAATGTGATTATGTAGTGAATATATTTTAGAGATTTAAATTCTTTATTTTTTGATAAATGTGTTGATGTATTTGATATAGTATATATAATTTATATGCATCAAATTTGCTTGGTGTAAGTGTATATGTTTGTGGTATATGTCGTTGTTGTTAAATACACCAAATTGGTTTAATTATTGATTAATGTGTGTTGGTGTATTTCATACCAAAATAACAACTTCTGTTTGTATTGATGCATAATATTTCAATTTAACTTTTAACCAAAAAAATCATATTATCATACTAATTTATGAGGTAAAATCATCTTGTATACCAATATGATTAGAAATTTGATATGAAAAAATCATATTGTATACCAATATTCAAATCAAACTTTTATACTGAATTAAATTGAAACACCATTCTATTATATATATTGTTGAATTACTTATACAAGTTCAAATTGTATTAGTGTATATGAATTATTTGTACTACTTATTTTAATAATCTCAATAATAGCTTTGGATTTTGATTAACAATAAGTTGCAATGTAACGCAAGAAAGTATGTGGATTTCAAGATTGAAGGAGTGATATATGATGCAAACACCAAATACGAAGACTTAATTACTACTATTGCTTCTCAACTTCAATATGTCGTGATTGGTCCTTCTACACCGATGAAGATTCATAATGATATGAGTGTTCAAGTTTATTTAGATAAAAAAAGTGCAATTCTATGGGAGATTTCCTCACATATTTTGAAAGAGATAGTATTACCACCAGATGCAAGAAAGCAACCAGGGAGACCACCAAATAACGACAGTAAGAAGGAATTCAACGAAGGAAAATTTCAAGTTCTCAAGTTTGTACTAGTGTTGATTTTAAAAGATAATATTATCAAAATAATACTTTTCGTTAGGTTATAAACTGACAATTTGAAAAAAAAATATGACAAAAAATATCAACAAGTTTAGTTTAGTGCAGATGTTGTTATAATATTTGTATTTCACATGATACAATATTGATATAATTTTGGTATTTTAGATGATACAATGTCGGTATAATTTTGATATTTTAGATGATTAAATGTTGATATAATTTGGTGTTTTAGATGATACAATATTTATATATTATAAGGTACAATGTACATATATATATTTTTTACACAAATTTGATATATTATATGGTATATATTGAGGTGTAATATAATATTAACATATTATGTAAGACTTAACACCAATGTTATACGGAAATCTATATAATATGCAAGTTCTTAATTACTTTATTAAACTTTCTAAATTTAAATGGTTATTTAAGTCATACCATAACAATTAAAATATTTTATCAAAAAAATAACGTAGACAAATTTTAGAATTTAAAAAAAATAATTAAAATTTGGTCACAATAAAAGAAAAAAATACTTGCATGAAAACAATGTTAAAGAGGTGAGAGAAGGCTACAATTAATAATTTGATTTGATAGAATAAAAAATTAAGGAAGAGAAAATCAATATATGGGCAGAAAAATAATGTAAAAGAGTATAATTATGGTTGGAAAGTCAAAAAGTAAACAATAATTATCAATCTCATAAGTTTAGCACATAACCCCCCAAAAAAGGAAATAAAACGGATACCAAAGTATATATAAAAAATAAAAATAAAAAATTCAATATATGGAAAAAAATAATATAAAAAGTATAATTATGGTTGAAAAGATAAAAAGTAAACAATGATTATCAAACCCATAAATTTAGCACTTAACCCCCGAAAAAAGGAAATAAATCAGATACTAAAATATATATTAAAAAAATCAAAAATTAAATATCCTGTCATGTTTGTAATTAAAAACCTAGTTTTATAAATAAAAAGGAGTATATACATATATTTTTAATTAAAATCTTAAATAGTATATTCTTATAATTTTTCCTTTTCTTAATTAGATAAATATATATGTGGAGAAGTGCTAATTTAATTTTTTTTTCTTTTAAAAATCACACTTATATTTTCGAAGAACTCTCCTAATTCTCCTAGCCCAAGTGAATATTGGGTTTCGGACAACCAGGCTGGGCTTAAGATAGAGATTTAGGGGTGGGCTCTAAACATGAACCGATCTAGGGCGGGAGGATGTTCACCCAAATCTCTTCAATAAAAAATTATATTGTATATATAAAGATAATTATTTATTTTGTATGTACGTATATAAATTTTGGATCTCTCAATACAAGGTAAGAGACTGATCCAGTGATTTAGGGAGTTCTGGTTCAAAATTCACCTCGAGGTTCCAAATTTAAATCCTAGGCACTATATTTTTATTTTTTGAACTCATTAATGAAAATTCTGAATCCACCACTGACCTCATATGACAACCCAATTTAAGTCACGTCGAAATGATAGCCAATCAACATACATATGGACAATATTTGAGTTATTTGAAGCTGAATTTAGAAGTTTGTTTTAATTCAATTTTTTTGTTTGTTTGTTTTTGTGTGGGTGGGTGGGATTTATAACCAAAATGCCACCTATATTACTTCAAGTTGAAGTTTAAATTGTTTGTCGAAACTTGTGAAACCAATTTCGTCTAAGCAAATAAAGTCAAGTCAAGTTGTTAAACAAATGGGTAAATAATATGAGTGATACCTTGCCCTAGAGGATAAGTTGGCCGCCAAAGTAATTTGTTTCGGAGTCGTACCTTCCATCTTGACTTAATTAGTAGCTAGATAACACAATTACTTCCTCCGTTCATTTTTAATTGTTTAGTTTGAATTTTTTTTTTAAAAAAAAATTATCACTTACTCATATTATCAACTATAATCACTTTCGAAGCATTGAGTTTATTATATTCACATAGTAATATAATAAAATTGTCATTCTATTTATTGCTCCTTAATCAAGTCAATACTGAACAAGTAAAAATGAATAGAGGAGATATCCAGAAATAAATTTTTTGAGCCCAAACGACAGTTAAAATAGGACAAATCAGGAGTAGGTGTTAAGATAGTTTTAAAATATGAGACCTTTTGAAAAAATATAAAATCACTCTAGTAGTCAAAGTAAACATAATCTCATCATATTAATAGTTTCCATGAATTGACTTAGCCAAAGAGTTTAGCAATATTGGAAAACCACTATTTGGGAATTAGGTACGTAGGGGAAATGGTGATCTTGAGCATATATAGTAGCTTAAATATCTGAAGATATTTAAACATGGGGTGATGTAAAGTTGTAAACATAGATATAAAAATCAATTCTTTTATATCCAAATTTTATATTTTAAAGAATAAATTATTGTTGTGATTGTGAAACTTCTAGTGATGATCATTTATTACATCCCGAATACACTAGAGATTAGAAATCACACCAACTACGTGTATACATGTATTAATAACAAGTTTGTCCAAATCAATCTATCGAAAATGACACGGTGTAGCTGCTCGGATAGTAAAAGCCCCTCATCTCCCATCCGAAGGTTATCAATTTGAGTCACCCAGAAAGTAAAAATAGTGAAAATTTTTAGAGCAGGGTAAAAATAAAAAATTCCCTTCAAACCCAATCAACAAATTTCAGCTGCCTGGTGGGTGTTATAGAAAAAGTTAAAACTTTTCGTTGGGAGTTTAAGATAGTTGTTAATTTATACTTAACTGCTAATCTGACCTACACCAACCAACCAACCATCTATTCAAACGAGCTAGAACGTAATCAAGATAAATGGCCATGTATTACTCCTACAATTCTTTCTTTTAGGAAAAAAAAATACTAGTAAAAGTCTACATCAGTTTTAATACATAGTCTTCATAGGATAAATTAAAAGAGATTATCCTATAAGTTTGTCATTATCGATTTCCACATACCTATTTTATGATCATCAGTGTCTAGTTGTTGAACGCAAATATTTTATTTTACTAATTTGGATTTGGTCACACTTGATGACGACTTCTGAAATTGCTAGTCATTGCACACAGTTGAAACGATAAACTAAACTTTCCAAATGTTCATACTTGACAATTCTCCCAGAAATCTAAGTTGAATGTTGAAATGCCTCGTATTGTAGCCCACCAAGTACTCTCAGTTTCATGAGTGGAGCAAATACCAATCTAGAGTGTTAACCAGGGCATTGAGTTGTGATAAAATTGGCCATTAACATAAACTTCTTGACCACATAATTCGTTCTGATATACAACTGCACTGCCGATTTACATTTACTACTGCAAAATCTTCCTATATTTGCAGGCTAATATAATATACTTGGCAGAAACAGACCCTACAAGGCCATCAGCCGCGCGGACGTCATCGCAGCTCTTTCACGATCGCATTAGTATACACAAACTATATATATACCAAACAAGCAAATGCCCATATTAAACAGACACGGGCAGTTGCCTTTCACTACAAAGCATAATCAAAGTAGTGGTTGTAATGTTTACGGTTGAACTCCAGCAAGCTACCATAGGTTCGGTCTGCCACTCCAATAAAGAGAGCTTCAGTATCAGGACTGAAGGATATCCCAGCAACCTCACCGAACAAATCAATCTCTTGACAGGCACCATAATCAGATTGTGTATCGAATATGTGGACAAAATCAGCTGGCTCCGCCATGGCCATGAAGCGCCCATCTGATGTGAACTTGATTGCACGGATGGCACCCATCCTTCCTTTGAGCACTGCTATGGACTGCGACGTGTTCCTTATATCCCACAATCTGCAAGTTGTGTCTTGGTTACCAGTTGCCAAAATTCTTCCATCTGGGTGCCAAGCCGATGAAAATGAGTAGTCTAGGTGACCTTTTAGGTTGCTGACAACCTGAAGCATCAGTCACAGGTCAACACATGAGCAACTAATCATCAAAAAGTTAACACCCCTGATTTTTAATAAAAGATATATGGACGAGACCAACCTTCCCACTTTGAGCATCAGCAAGTAGACATTCTGGACTATCACCAAGGACAGCAAGTAATTTATCATCGGGGCTAACAGAGGTGTTCTGCAATGAAACAGAAAACTATGAGTAGAGAGAGCCAAGGAGAATTACCAAAAATTATGGAACTGCAGAGTAGAAATTAAAATCCGCTACTCACGTTAACAGACCAAGGGAATGTATAACGATTGGTGCAAGCAAAGCTTTTTGCATCAAAAATCCTGACTTGCTGATCATTATTAGCAGTGATTACCCTCATCGAGCCACTGCAAAGAACCATATAAGACTGGTACATAACAGTTCACATTGAATTCAAGAAAAGCTACAGAGACAAATTTCAGGGACTTACGTCGGACTATAACTAATATCCACAGCATTAGTTATAGCATTCTCTTCATTACTTATTTTTGTACCGAATACAACTCCAGGTTGGTTTAAATACTGCACGAGTTAAAATTATATCAGTACGCATTACTTAAGAAAGAGTACAAATCTGCTCAGAATTTATATTGTCATCCTACCTTACAGATAAGCTCCCCTTGGAAACCACCAGCAGCCACCAAACCATCTCTAACAGCCATAGTGCTGATCTGCACTCGGGAAAGTGTTTGAGACGCTGATCCAGGGTATTTCTGCACAAACCAAAGAGTTAATTCTTGATAGCCAAAAGTCATTCAAATATATAGAAGGGAGACAAAAGGTACTGCTAACCATAGTGGGCACCAATGGCCTAGCAACATTAAGCACTTCTTCCCCCCTCCCGAGAAGTGAGGACCAGTGCATCACAGAGTAATTTTGCATGAGATACACATCATGTTTTGATGTCGACCACAAGAGATTCCTCAACTGAAACGAAAATATAAACAGGTTGATACACTCATCAATGGACAGCATACCATTTCCCTATGAAGCAAACAACAACATCACACAAAATCAAATAAAGCAAAAACAAGAACTTCAGAATGCTGGTACTTGCAGAAAAAGCTCATAATTTTTTTTCAGAAAAATGATAGACCCGCAGTCACATAAACTTTAGGGTTCAGACAGTTCTCATTCCCCGTCTCAACCATATTGCAAGCTGAGAGAACAGTAGCTGGGAATAAACAACCTACACAGACATGATGCAGAATGGACCACAAAAATCAACCACCCCCCTAATACAAAGTTAAGTCATAGGTCAGCATGTCGTTAGTCCTAAATATTAGTGGTCAATGATGCATAAGCTAGCAATGGAACAGCTGCTAACTTGGTACAAGTCCACAACTGAACAATCTACCTCTAATAGTTGCACATCATCATCTGCAATAAAGCAGGTTTCCTGGAAAGCAAATCAGGCAGCTAAAAAATAGTTTACTTTCCTACACTATTATATAGATCGAAGCAGAAAAGAAACCTATGAAAGAGAAGACAGAAATGTCAACCGCGATGATGACAGGAGGAAAAATGATGCAGAAAAATCAAGAACGCCACAGAGACTCGAAAGGGATGCCTCACCACAATCTAGAACACAAAAGCTTAAATAGAGGAAATGGGAGAGAAAGCAACACTATACCTCGGAAATTGTACATAATCAATATAAGGCAGCACAACCCAAAAAACGAACAGTACATATTTCAAAAGACGTCAACGGGATTCAAACAGCTTAATAGATGGATTGCAAATACAAGTGTTAGGTGCTTCGACATTCTATTCCAAAGAGTGGAATGGACCAAGGGATATAGGGAAGAGAGGAGAACTCTTGGGAGCAGTAGATAGGCAATTGAGCACCCAAGTTCACAACGTGATTGATTAAGGGCACAACACCACCATAGCAAAGAGAGTAAGTCAGCAATTAAGTTCCCAAGTTCAGAAATGTGATTGATCAAGGGCAGAAGAACACACAATAAAGTCGCTGAAAATTTCAAAATGAAGTCACGGACTCTCAAATGAATGACGCACATAATTAGACCTAACCCTCTTACTCATATAATGCAAAAACTCAGTTGCCAGAAAGTTTAAATGACGGCCCACAGAGTATCAAATCAGCAAATCTTCTTTTTCTAATGGAAAAAGATACTAAATGCAGATGACAGCTAGAGAAGATGTACCAAAGAGATTATATAATGATCAAAACTGTGAAGTAACTGTGACACAACAATCAGAATTTACAACCCACACAGTGGAAGTACTTAGAGAGCCTAGTGCAGAATCCATCTCTAACAAACAGAGAGAAAAAAAGTGCAACCATCTTCAACAGAAGAGATGACCCATCTACTATTCAAATGATGAAGCAGCACACAAATATTTTAAAACATTATTGCTGACATTAACAAGTTAGCTCAAAACTAAACAGAAGAAAGACCATAAAGGCCTCTTGAATTCGCAGATATTCCCTATCATACCATATGGAAAATGCTTGCGCCAGCTGCTCACATAATAACTGCAATCCTGCTTCTAAGGCTGAAAGATAGATACAATAGCAATGCACACACGATATTGGTTAATTTTTTGAAAGAATACAATTCAAACAAACATCATTTACAACAAGAATTAAAACTTAACCACTTCACATAATGACTAGCAAAAAATGCTCTACTCAATATCTCTAAAGCAACAGCCAAGAAAAGTATGCAATGATCAATGGGCTCTGAGAAAAGGCAACCGAGCTAGTTAACGACCAACTGAAAATGGAGGACCACGGCAGATGAATAGAAATAAAATCAACATTATTCTCTAGAGGTACACACAAAATGGAAATGGAAGTTCGGAAATTTCAACCATCAGCCTCAACTATTCTGTTTGACACTGCAAAACTAAATCTATCACACAAGTAGTAGAATGGAACATAACATACAACTTTGACTCAGAAATCAGAACTATATTCTATGTCAGCAACAAACTAGAGTCTACAAATCCAGCATAAGCCAAGTTCTGTCCTCACCCCTGAGCTTCCATATCAAAACTCAGTCCTCAAACTACATTCAGCTGATTCATGATGAAATATTCAAGAATGAAGTTCCAAACAAGGATCTTCTACAATTACAAAGTTTCATGAGACACTTCTCTAAATGTTTATAATCTGCACAAAAAGGATATTGTGAACATCGATCTCGGATCAATACATCGATCCAGGCACAGACTAAACTGCTTACTGAAAAAAAATGAGTTAAAAACTAAATGCAGAATATAAGAAAGAATGGTTCCTATGTAAATCTTGTTTGCTTCAATACATAGCCAGAACACCATTACTAGAAGCAACAAAAGAAACTCGCAAAAGTCAAATTCGGCATAATCTTTTGGTTTTCTGAACACAACAAGAAAAAGAAAATAAATTAGCTGCATCAAGAAATGGTAAGGTAGCACTAAATTTATATATGATGCAAATTCACCAGCTTGGAGGCCATAAGAGGCATCATCTCAAACATACTGGCTGTGGTGACATATTATTCCAGAAAGCTGTCTACGCATGCGTTAGAGACACATACAGTTGATTTTTAAATAATTACATAGCAAGCATCAAACTCACTGAATTCTTCGATGAGGATACAAACTCCATACCTCTGGAGAATGAGAGGGTGAACTAACAGCCTAACAGTATAAATCAAAACATCCAGAACATTAGGGGCAGAGCACCTGCAAAAGTATAGTTATTGCATGGAAAGAAGAAAAGGCGACAGGGATCATCGACCAAAAGCCCACACAATGATTAGACTGTAAATAACCAAATCCTATTATACCTAACCAGTTTCAAAAAAAAAAAAATTCCTATTGTTTAACTAACTTATAATGATGTAAAAATAACAAACAACTAAAAACCCCAGCTAAAAAATGAATTGAGGAAAAAATAACATGAAAGGCAAGAATCAGAAAGGTAGCCATGGGAGTGGTTTGCCGGGTTTAATTGAATTATGCAAAATGAGACAACAGAGACTAAATCAAATACACAGAACTACAGGGAAGCAGACCAGTCCACGAGTTTCTTGATCAAAGGTTAACATAAACCCACACAAGAAAATGCTAAAGAATTTATGTACCTGAAAGTGCACAATAGTTGATTTGACGAGCCTAGTATTGAACTGGAAGTCGTAGAAGCTGTGTCCTTTTCCTACTTCCTTGCACTCCTAAAATGGTGAAGAAAGAAACTTTTAGATTTGAGCTTAGCCAAATATACGAGAAAGATATACCATACACTCCAATACATGGGAATGGAAAAGAGTGGGAAGAAAAACCTTTTCAAGATCTTCATGAGAGCGAGAGAGGTTCTCATAGTTCTTATACTGCTTCAACCTCGTCTCACGGTACTTGTCTCTGGTAAAATTAAGCCTTTCCCAAGGTATTCCCTGTAAATCCTTGCCATTTCTAGCTTCTACAGCTGATGTATCCAGCTTTGACTTTCTCTATAGAATCGAAGAGCAGTAAGTCAACATTGTTGAACTAAAGATGAAGATAACACCAGTAACATGTCAAAAAATTTAAATTTGCCCAGTACCACTTCAAAATCGTCCTCAAAATCAGAGTCTGCAGAGACATCAGGATCAGTACTTTGTGGCGATTCATCCCCAAAAGTGCTGTCATCAAAATCAGAAGTGTCATAGTACTCATTCACCATATACTCCAACTCCTGATTTTGAGAGAGAGCCATTATCCTAAATCAACAAAACAAAACTTAAATAAGCACCGAAAAGGCTTATAAGAATTCATGAACTAATTTGACAAGTCTTCACTAGCCATGAAATTAAACAAACAAATTAGCAAAAATTTGAAATACTAAACCATTTACATGAATATTTATTAAAATCATATCTACTAAGGAAAACATCTAAAACTTTGAATTTCAAGGTGATTTTCGCAAAACAATAGAAAACTGCCAGGTTTTAGTGGAGACAAAAGCTTAGCAACATCAAAACTACAGAAGATAGCCAGAATTTGGTCGAGATAAAAGCTTAACAACATCAAAACTATAGAAAGTAGCCAGGATTTAGTGGAATAAAAAGCTTAACAACATCAAAACTATAGAAAATAGCCAGAAGTCAGTGGAATAAAAAGCTTAACAACATCAAAACTATAGAAAGTAGCCAGAATATAGTGGAATAAAAAGCTTAACAACATCATAACTATAGAAAGTAGCCAGAATTTAGTGGAATAAAAAGCTTAAAAACATCACAACTATAGGAAATTACCAGAATTCAGTGAAGTAAAAAGCTTGACAACATCAAAACTACAGAAAATAGCCAGAATATAGTGGAATAAAAAGCTTGACAACATCAAAACTACAGAAAATAGCCAGAATATAGTGGAATAAAAAGCTTGACAACATCAAAACTACAGAAAATAGCCAGAATATAGTGGAATAAAAAGCTTAACAACATCAAAACTATAGAAAGTAGCCAGAATTCAGTGGAATAAAAAGCTTAACAACATCAAAACTAAGTATATCAAAAGGTCATCGCAGAATAAACTCAACATGCATTTTCACAGGTATTAGCATACAAAAAAGGCAATGAAACTGAAAATTCATCAATTTATCATAGAAAACCGAAACTTAAGCAACATAAATTGAAAAAAAGCAAGTGGAAAACGTCGTTTACAGTACATTCTAGAAGGAAATAGTTGCCGGAAAAGGAGCTTCCAGAACCGAACCTTGAAAGTATCGGAAGCTGAGAGATTTTCACGAGAAACAAAAGGAAAAAGTAACCACTTCACCGCCGGAAAAAATCTCCGGAGTTCTTCAGGTAATCGGTATTAAACGGAGAAAACTAATTGAAAATTTGTGAGAAACACTGAAAGGCTTTTTGTGGCGAAATTTGGAGAGAGCTTAAGCTTGTACTTATAACCAGAGACAGAGGGCGTTAGTTTACCCACTGGTGGACCCGGATGAGGAAACACACCAGAGCACGAAATCCGCGGGCGCACCGTTCCTGAGGTCTGGGTGCAGCACCACGTAAAGAGTGAACCGTAACGGTTTCTTTCTTTCTTTCCTTTTCGGCGTTATCCAGTTCAATTTATTGATTTTTGATCTGTAAGCATGTTAATTAGTTAATAAATTAATAAGATATTTGTTACTATTGGTTTTGATTCTTAATGAAATAATTTCTTATTATTATGTTTTTAATTTTTAATGATTTAATTTAATAGATAAAAAATACTTTTAGAATTTTGTTTGTTTTTCTTTATTTTAATTTGTTTTTATATATATTGTCTTCACACATAAAAGTCTATACAAATTATAAGTTAAAAAATGGCTCTTTAACTTCCACTTTGGTAATAAAAATAAATTAGTTACCAAAAGAAAAAATTATAAGTAAAAATAAATTCAAATATGTTATAAAGTTAAGCTTAAAGCAATATAAATATAAAGAGAAGAACACAAGAAATGTAGATGAAGGAGATAATTTTTCTTCTTATTCAAGTGTGTTTTACAAATGGTGAATGATATCTCTATTTATAGTGTTGAGATATCACCCCAAAGGTCATCATGTCAAAAGACCAAACTAGTAGATACATAACTATCCAAAAAGGTGCTTATCACCTTGGAATTATACATACATGAATTCAATTAATTCATGAATAAATTAAATGGACAATTCACTTAGTTCAATGGATTTATAACAAAATAAATTATTGTTAAAATAAATCAATTTTTTGTATACTCAAATTTTCACGAAAAGAAATACAAGACTTTATATACAGTTTACATTAGTGCATAGAATTTCACTAAGCTAATGATTTTAGAAAATAAACAAAAGACATCAAGAGACAACAACAATAAGATACAAAAGAAAATAGGATTTGTATTTAAAATTTAAAGTAACTATTATATAATTAGAGCTAAAAAGTAATGCTAGTATAATTTTATTAGGTGATCAAATTAATTATTAATTAAAATTTAAAGTAACAAATCTTTAATTAGAGCTAAAAAGTAATGTTAGTACAATTTTTTCTTTTACTACATGTATAAAATGAAAGAGTAGCTTCTAGAAATAAAGATTAGGTTGTATTTTTTATGAAATAAAAATTATTCTTTTCTCCCTAAAATTAGTGTTACTTTCATTTGTTGCATCATATTGGAGCTTAGACAACTTCTTCCACTTCAATTCATTATTGATAATACATTCAAGGACCTTTCTAATAGCATTAGTTTCAAAAGTCATTTATTTTATAATATATTAAATTTGAGAGTTCAGGGGCATGAATCGATTTTTCAGGGCTATTTAAAATTGCAAAAGTCAAATATTTATCGATTATCACTCTGCAATCTTGCATATGTAGATAATAAAATATCACTTTTCAAACTTGTTAATTTTATCATTTAACTAGTGAAAATTGTAAGAGATTATTTAGTATGGAAATAAAATAAATAAAATTATTTTTTCATCATATATATAAAAAAATTATCTCATTATTATAACACAAATGATTTTTTTCCTTCAGAATTTCAGCACTGATTAAATATAAAATAAAAAAATTTATTTATTACTTATCCCGCATACCAAACGAATTATAACTTCACGCATTTAACCGTCTTCACTCTTTGATTAAATACAACATAAAATAATTTAATTATCACTTATATAACATGCCAAACGATTCATAACTTCACATTTAATCATTTTCACTTTTTAATTAAATACAAGATAAAATGATCGTAATAAATTCATAACTTCACATTTAACGGTCTTCTAGGAAAACGTTGATTGCCGGTCCCATTTCACACAACCGAAAGTATTGGTCTACCAAACGGAAACAGACAAAAGAGTCAATTTGGCGCACAGCAGGCATTTCCAAGTGCTTAGTCAATTTATTACTTCCCTCCGTCCAACAATAGTTGTCCACTATATTAAAAATAGTTGTCAAACAATACTTATATAATTTAGAAAATCAAAAAGATAATTTATATTTTGTATCTATTTTATCCTTGCTATTAAATATAATTTATCATCTAACACATTTCTCAAAGCATTAAATTTAATAAAATCAAAGGATAATATAGTACTCCCTCCGTCTAACAATACTTATCCACTATACTATTTTGGAATGTCCAATAATACTTGTCCACTTTATAAAATCAATGAATAATTTTATACTTAGGATAGACCCTATTTTATATTGGACCCGCCATTTTCGCCAGCTACCCATTTACAGCTTACACGTGTCTAGTTCAATAAATTTCATAATACAACATTGGCAGCTGCAGATTTGACCACGTGGCCATTATGTAGCTGAGACACTTCTCCTAACCTTTTATGTAAAGCGGCGTCATTTTAACCTAACTATAGTTGGTGGCTTCTACCATGGTAAATTATTTCCTAAAGTTGTCTTCCGTCTTTGGTCGGCATAGAATGGGTCCCAGTGGGCTCCATGCCTGGTGGGGTCATTTTCCACGTGTAGCTTCGTTAAAATTTTTGCTGCCTGTTGGAAAACGGTTATCTAGTCCATTCTTCATTTAATTCATATACTTTAAATTTTATTACGTATAATAAAGTATTTATATTAAATAGTTCCGACTCAAGCTTTTATGTGTATTCTTTAAGTGATCATAATATAATTAAGTTAATTAATTAAAAAATATTAAAATATATCATTTTCTTTAATTATATGTATTAACTTCACTTAATGGTAAAATTTCAAAATTATTTATCTTCATAGTAAACGTTTAATAACAAATATAGAAGATTTTTCAAAAATTTGAATCGAAAGTGTTTGATAAAAATAAATATCGAATTCATTGATTAATGTGAATTGCAAATGTAGCAAGTCAGCATCATAGAATTGTTTCTATTTTGTTTCGTTATGGAACAATACCACTTGTTCTGTTGATCAGGTGATTTCCATCAGCCCCAACGTGATATGTCTCTTCTAGTTTCTGCTGTTATAGTCAATTTAAAATATATTTTCTTCTTTCAATTTGATTTGATATAAATTTTAAAAAATAAAATTTTATTTTATTGATTTAAAAATATATAAAATATTTTTAAATATTTTTAACATGTTAAGTAAAAAATTATTAAAAAATATATTTTTTAAAATAAAAATAGAACAAACAAATTAAAATGAGTAATTTGATAACACTTGTGAAGACAAATGAAATACTAAGATACCAATAATAGTGTTACGGAGAAAAACAAGGAGAAGATAGTAAATATTAGAGGGCGAACCGTTGGTTAATTTTCAGCTTTATTTGAATATATATATGTTTTAAATTTGTGTTCAATTTTATCAAATCATTGGCTTTAAAATAATATAAAAAAATATTAAAATTATAAAGAGAATAATCACTCCTAAACAAAATGTTAACGATTAATGTGGATGCTATTATGTATATGTAAAAGAAGAAAAGATCTTCTATTTATAGAAATTCAAAACTTATCTTCTAAGAAAATGATAGAATATGAAGGAGTCATTTTTCACTAACAAAATCTTTTCCACTAAAGACATAATTATGATAGAATCTATATAAATTAGATAATTCAAGACAAATTCAAACAATTCTCTAAAATGAATCAATTAAATCCTCGAATTATTTCTTTTAGTCCAAGATATTTTTTCAACGAACCAACAAATACTTATGTTAACAAAAAAAATTATGATAATGAAACATTTAATTTTTCATCGCACAATAATATTTGTCAGTGAGACTCAAACTAAAATTTCTCCATTTGAATAAAGGGGAATGTTGAAAAATTAAGGGGTGTTTAGGACTAGTACCCATTACGCTCCTCCAATTTATCCAATAAAAATAACCATAGAACAGTCTTTTAGCTGCAGTTGTTTTTTAAAATAAAGAATAGGGAAAAGGGTCAAAAATGCTTTTAAACTATGTGAAAGAAATAAAAATGTCCTTCATTTGTAGTTTGGTCAAAAAATGTTATTGTTATTTTAATGGGTCAAAAATGCCCATTTTTCAAATAAATATATTATTTATTTTCTTTTTAACACATTCTTTTTCTAATAATATTTTTTAAAATTAGCAAATGTTTATCCTACTTCAATTTAGAAAAAAAATAAAAAATAAAAAATTTCTTATTTTATTATAATTATTTTTTATCATTATTTAAATAAAATTAATGATGGATATACTATATCTTATATATATGACGTATATTATCGGTCGAAAGGGAACATGAAGTTATTTTATTTGAATTGATAAAGTGAGATTAAGAAGAAAAAAATTATTTCCTACATTTTTGTTTGTTAAAGTGATTTTAAAAGAAAGAAAAACAAGTATAGGGCTCTTTAATAATATTTTAATTAGGAAGAACATGTGTTCAAAAAGAAAAAATAACATATTTATTCAGAAAAGGGCATTTTTGACCCATTTAGTAACTATAGGAGCATTTTTGGACCAAAGTATTGATTAAAGGGCATTTTTGAACCAAAGTATTGACGACAAGGGCATTTTTGAGCCAAATTATAAATGAAGGGCATTTTTGTTCATTTCACATAGTTTAAGGGCATTTTTGACCATTTTCCCTAAAGAATATTATCTGCTTAAGATAAGGTCCCAAATCTCCTAATATAAAACTTCTATTTGAGGAGCCTTTTTTTATTTTTTGTTTTTCACTTAGTGTTTGATATTTATATTGAGGCCTGACTGAATCTAGATTCTTACTGAAAAGTTTAGAGGTAAAATACTCTCTAATAAAAATAATTTTATATTAAGGAAAAATCGAATCCGAGATCTCTACTAACGATGAAAATGTATTTAGCATTCCACATTAATTCTCGTTTGTGAGAGTCACTTGTTTATACTTGATTTGTTTTAAGATGTCATACCAACCACTCCAAAAAGGTCGACTTCTCATTGATATTAAATTACGTAAATTAAAAAAGAAGAAGAAAGTAACCTAGTCTTATAATATTGCTGAATTTAAAAAGATCAAGGTCAAGCATTAGAAATCTAACCTCCTCCACAATTGGATTTAAATTAGAAAATGAATTAGGTAACACTTTATTGACAGGTATTAATTAAGTAAGAAAAGAATTATTATTAAGTTTTACATTAAATAAATATGTACCCTCTTCCATTAACCACTTATCAAATTAAATGATTCCCTGAGTGGTAAGTATCTTTTTATTTTGTCTTTGTCAGGGAGTGTTTTACCTCCCAATGTAGATATCGAACATCGATTGAGAAATCAAAAATAAATAAATTAAATGATTTATTCATCTCTAACAAAATCCAATAGATTAAGAATATTTTTTTAAATTTTATTTTAACTTATCAGTTAGTCTCTGTAATGACTTTTTAAAAATATCAGTTTCATCTAATGAAAGTAGTCAAGAAAGAAACAAAGAGAAAAACCTACGAAGACAACATTTTTCTCAAAATTTCAATACATTATAACAACAACGAAGACAACATTTTCCTCAAAATTTCAATGGAGATCATGTGTGTATATTATGGGTTTGAATATTATCGTATACACGATTCTCATATTTAAATATTTCATTGATACTAAAAAATTTCTTGATAATAAAAAAAATAGAATCCAAAGTAAAACTACATATATATAATGCTCAGCTCTTAAATAGGGTAAAATTTGGCAGTGCTAACCTTCCAACTCATTTTTTATTTTTTTCTCAATCCGATTAAATCATGAACAGGGCGTTAAAGATAATTAAAGACCACCCACAAAAAAAAAGTGTTAGATAAAAAATCACAATCTGATGATAGGATTATTTTTAACTACTTGCTAGTGAAATAAATAATTGATTAGTTAAGGAAACGTGTCTGCACTATGTTTATCATTAGTCCATTTTCAAAGACTCTATTAACATTAGTCCATTTAATTTTTTTGCTATTCGTGTAATGATTTATTAAAGGCAAGATTATATAAGAATCTTTTAAAACCTGCCGGGTGCTCTGTGGGCTCTATCGTCACATGGTTATGTCTGACTGAATCCCATATATATACTCTTTAAATGTTAAATTTTCATTGTCACCTTTCGGGTCCCCATGAACCGCTTTTTAGTATTCGTGTTCGCCTTCGCTCCGCACCTTCCCTTCCACACGGCTATCTTATTAGTCAAGCGCTAACGAGCAAGAAAAGGGATGTGCTAAGAAGCAAGGGCTTTCGGGTCTCAACACTTTCTTGATCGTCCCTCCGATGGTCAAGAGGGTGAGTGAGATAAATTCGTAAAAGTAGGTAACAGAAGGGGAGGGATTGCTGTTTTTTATTAGTGAGGACAAGCCGCTTTCATTTTCAACAATCTAATGCCACACCAACCCTATAGTCAAACTGAGAATCGCAGCCAAAGTTTGCTAAAGAGTCTGGCCATCTTATCTGCAAGGGCGGCTTCCTCCCTTTCTGGTTTGCATGTCTTTCATTCTGAATTGCCTCCTTTCAACAAAGGCCATCGATATTCCCTTACTTCTCAAGTTTTTAATTTTATGAGCCCTTCGATTGTACTCTCTTTATTTATGAAACGAAAAAGGATTATATTTGTCCTTGTCATATTTTTTGGTATATTTGTCCTTACTGTCCAGCTTTAGACACATATTTATCCTTCAGTCATTAATACACATATTTCCACTTTTATTATCCTATGTGGTGCCTATGTGTATTTTTTTTTATCTCAATTAAAAATTTGCTTTCTAATTAAATATTCTACCAGACTCAATTACTTAAGTCCCATAATGGAATGGATAGGGACCTAATTTTATTGTTAGTGCATATATTACTCACCTAATTATTTGTTAGATTTTGGACAAACCAACTAGGTTGTACCTAATGGGTTAAATTGCTTAAATTTGATACTCTTAAGCCTAATCTAAAATTATAAAAAAGAACAAAAGAAAAAAAGGAGATAAGTTAGTTATCATTCATTATGAGTTTTGACTCTAGTAAATTGTAAAATTTAGTTATCCAATTATTCATATAAGATACATAACTTTAGACCTCGACTTTGATAGGTTGCATTACTGCAAGTAAATTTCATACTCGTGTATCTGAAGTTATAAATTGCAAATTTAAACAAGCTTAATTATATAATCTGAGGATTTCAGGTATGAGCTTTTACATCTCCAAGAAGTAAATTTTAGATTCACTAATACAAAGTTAAAACTATTATTTCGGTCATCTCAATTTGTGTGAGACGGTTTGATTTGTTAGTACAAAATTTAAGAAGAAAGAAAGTCTTGAGAAATTTGTGGTCTAAAACAAAACATAGATATTTACGTGGCTATAAATTATTTTAATAAGGGTAAACAAGAAATTTTAAAGTGATTTCTAATTACAAGAATGTGTCAATTTTTTTTTTAGAGAAAAATTAAAAAGGAAAGTGTCTCATGTGCATGCCCCCCGTGAGTTGTGTTCGACCCCCACAAAAATGCATCTCAGATAACATTTTGTACCTTTTTACAGTTGTGTTGATCCCAGCCCTTGTTGGCTTATAAAATAGGGTAATATATTAAGTATAATAAAATATTCTAATTCATATTATACTGCTAAATTAGCCCGCACTTCACGCGGTTACCACATTCTCGTTAAATCTATGAAATGACCCTTTTTTTTTAAAAAAAAAAACCTGAATACAAAAAATAAAAACAAATATCATCAATAAACAAACTTAACTTATCGAGTATAGACATATGTACTAAAATCTCAAACAAATATTAAATCTAAACCCATAGTTTAACAGTACAATGAGTTCAATGGGGGAGAGAATCTTTAAAAAGTTGAACCCATTAAATTTAAATCCTCGCCTCTACTTCTTCTCTCAACCTGATGCAGATGTTGTAGACAGTGTCTTCCAGTCTAGCTTGAATTTTTGCTCTATATTAGGAAATTGATGAGCAGCAATGAGAAACACTATTTCCACTGGCCAAATAAGATATGCTTGAAGCTACAAACTTGAGTTAGAGCAGCTCAAGATATGTCTGCAGCTTCATGTGAGCTATCTTTGGATCTATGCTTTCTCTTTTTACTCCTGCATTTATAAACCAGTATCATTTTCTGACTGGGCCAATATATTATGGCAAAAACCGAAAGATGAAAAAATGACAATCAAATCAGAATTGATTTGAACGCACTTGTCATGTGAACCTGGATCAAGACATGATTTGAGTTTCCGATCAATGTGCTTCACATCTTTGGAAGATGGAGTCGAAAGTTTACCAATCTGTTCAAATGCCAGGAGTTCAGACAGTAAGAGGATTATGTTAAACCCAAAGGAAGGTTTCGGGGAAGAAGTCAGTAAGAAGAGAAAGATAAACAATTCCAGGTATGCAGTAATAACAAGGTTAAGTACTTGCCAAAGAATCAATGGCATTTATAGAACCAGTAAGTTCTGAAATGTCATGAGCTGGCTGATGACGTGATAGGACACTTCTCAGGTACCTGTTTAAAGAATCATTATCATGTCAATCAGAGTGTTAGTGATTATTGTGGATTCTGTCCAAATGAGAAAGGGACTGAGACCTCTCAAAATCAAATATGCTATGTGCTGCGTTAGCTCTATGTAAAGCTGTCAATGCCAACTGAAACAAGGAAAAAGAAACTTAAATCAGAAAATTATCTAAGAAGATGTGCATGTGAGTATTGTCTGTAACACATTTTAAAAGAGCAAATCACATAGAACGCAAAATCATGAGTTTTGCTTCACTGTGGCATCCAACAAGGTCATCAGATGAATTTCTCAGATGTCAACTATGTTACCATTCAGTGATCATCAGAAAAAGTTTCTTCTTATGCGTTTCAATTTTTTCCATAATGCAGTCGTGTCCTCAGTCAGAACAGCTATGATCTAATATTGACTCATCACATAATTTGTCCTGTGATAAATATGACTCCTATGAGCATAATGTGGCCAAAAAATAGATGAGCTCCTCTAGAATCTAACCACAACCTCGGAGATATAGAAGAGCCTACGGGAAAGCCTCCTCTCCAAAAAATTTCAATCAATCATCAGACAAAAAGTATAGCCTCAGTTAGTTGCCAGAGATAGTTGGGAGAAACTAAAGATAGTCATAGTTAATTGTCAAGGCTAGTTATGAGGAGCTTATGGGAAATTATAGCTAGAATTTGATCTAGTCTAACCATACTACGAAAATTATCTGTCAATAACAGAGGATTATTTTGAAACAGCCTCTCTACCCCACTAAGGCCTGTAAGGTCCGTGTACATTCTACCCTCCCCAAACCCCACTTGTGGAATTACACTGGGTATGTTGTTGTTAACAGAGGATCCATTCTCCGTGTCCACACTTCACATGAAGTCAAAAAATATGGATAGGGAACAAACTAGTTCAAAAGTTTATGACTGAGTGGAACATGAAACTTTTCTTTCAACAAGATGAAGCAAGCCTCAAAGATGTATTTAACTGTTAATATAATCCTCTCCAGGTAGGAAGAGCCGGTAATTAGATTCCTACAGTATAAATATTTCAATAGTATGTAAATGATAAAATATAACCTGCCCAGGTGGGAATAGAAGTGGTCCATCAGAACGCATAATCTTATCTGTTTCAATCCTAGCAGTATCAAGTGAACCCTGTACTTCAGAAGAAAATAAACTTAGCTGGTAGACGATTCCAAAGGTCAGAGTAATATAAATTGAACTCAATAAGGAATAACCAAATTAATTCATTATCTACAGTAGATGCATTACAGTTAGTAATGCATCGATGCATGTCAGAATGTTATCAACTACTTATGAGGGAAGTCTATTCCTTCTTCTTAACGCATGTTGCATACACAGAAATGTTTTGAACGAATAAATTGAAGTATAAAAGAAAGATAAGATTAGTTGGTGGGTAGCTCAATGAGCTACATAGAGATCTATGATGTGAAATTCTAAGAATAAATTGAATTATAATAATCACCATATCTCCAACATGCCACCAACTTTGATGATGTTTAAAAGAAGATTGGTGATAATCTAGGAAGAAGATGCATTAACCTTGATTGTCTAAGGAAGATCTACAAACAATAGAAATGGGAAGAGTGAAATCAGCATTTGTTCCATTGGATGGAGAACTGAAGATTTTCAATAATGCATATAGATTCACATGGTTTGGGTGGTTTAACTGCAAAACTACTAGTTGTTGAACAACATTGGATGAAATTCAATTGTCAGAAGCCAGAATTTACAAGAAGCAGAAATAGTGGAAGAACATTTTATTTGATAAAGAAAATTGTATAAAAGGGCAGCCCGGTGCACTAAAGCTCCCGCTATGTGCGGGGTCCGGGGATGGGCCGAACCACAAGAGTCTAATCTAAACAGCCTTACCCTGCATTTCTGCAAGAGGCAATTTGTATGGAAAAGGAAATAACAATTTGTTTTTTTATGTTAACCTGCATCTACCCCACCACTAACCAGTAACCCAACCCCCTCCCAGGTGTCAATTGTGGCCCTTTTCCTCCATTTACTCCCTTCGTAATTTGATTTCTCAACCTCAAGGTTGGAGGCGGGGAGAAATTTTCACTTGAAGTACTTAACCTGTCAAAAAGAAATAGCAACTACCTTCAGTGCCACAAGCTGGTCTTCATCTTTAGCTCCACAGAACTCCTACAGTTTCAAGAGCAATAGTCAATAATTGCAATGAAGAAATCAAGCAGTACAAGGAGTGGAAATAACTACCAATTAAAAGGAAGATGTCAACACAGCAATTATTACTCAAAGGGGAAAGTGTAACCGATCAACAGAAAAAGACCTCTAAATCACTGATAAAACCTTCAAGTGCACGATATGGAGCGTAAGCAATTAGATCAAATCCTAGACTCTGCAAAAGAAAGGTTAGAAAAAAGTTGATTAAAGCAAAGATTTAAAGGAAAATGTAGAATGGAATGACCTTTAAATAAAATCCATGCCTGGAAAACCAGCATCTCATTGTTGAGGATTACATGATGATCCTGTCCAATCCCCTTACCAAGCTCCTCAGCTGATACATGGTTTTCCTCTGCCTTGCAAGCTGCATATATGCAAGTTAACCTACAAAAAGAGGGGAGGGGGAGATAGTAAGCTTTGTCTCTATCAACTATTAACTACTGTATACATCATCTATGTGGAATCCAGATGACTTTGTTTATGTTTTTAAAATGCACTTCAACTTGAATTTCGAAAAAGTAACTATTGTCCAATGATCAACCAACCATTGCATAAAGATAGGGGGAGACTAGTAAGTTTTTCTTATAAGAAAGCACAGAGAAGATAGATAAGAAGCTTACATAATGTCTTTAGGGTGATGTTCCATCACAGACCATTGTAGATAAAACCTCTTAAAATAAATGAGAGCTGTCGCCTGCAAACAAGCATGAGAACTGTTTAACCTTCTAGTTGATCCATTATATTAGCAGATCCAATAATCAAAACTTTATACCTGAATCTTCCGTGGGAACTTAAAGGCATCACAGACGTCTTGAATTTTGAACTCGTAGAAAGCCCTTAGAAGTTGTTCTTCTTCAACCTTGAGTGGTTTAGGACGCTTTTCAGCTAACATGCCAACCAAAATAGCAACCAAAAGAATGATAAGAATTATGATTATCTTCCAAGATTAAAGGAAGGCATACCAGAAACTTTATAGTTTCTCTAGTTTTACTTTGGTCTGAAAAAATACAATCTTACCACTATCTTTTGCGTCATTTTGACTTTCAGCATACGAGAACGATCCATCAATATCAACTTCCATTCGCGTTGTTCCATACTTCACAATAGAATTAGCTATCAGTATTATTTGTAGTTTCGTACATCCACAAGCACTATAAATCAGACCTATGTTCTGGGCCATAAAAGTTTCAGGTAATGCTGCCTATAAAATTAGGCAAATCATTGAAGCAGTGAGAGAGGTAACATAATTGTTTGAAAAAAAACATAAGGCCGGCATATAGAATTTCATACACCAAACAAATAAAATGGAAAAGAAATTCTACTCAATCTAACTCTATGGGGTAAGAATCGGACTTAAGACTTGGGCCAATCAAAAACGACACGTGGAAAGAAGAATAGGTCAAAAGTGACTCAGCAGGGACAACACCAAATGCTATCCTCAGAACGTGACCGGTAAAGGTAATCCCATCAATGAAAAATCCGGAGTCAAGACAGTCGGGGCCGGAGTCATATCGGCAAAGCCATGTAGCTCCAAAAATACAGGACCGGGCACCAGGTTGTGACCTAACAAGATAAGGTCAATAAGTTCAGGGGTCCAGCCGTTGTGTTGCCGAAGAGTCCGAGATCTCTGCCAGCTTGGTGGAAAGAGCACGAGATCTACGCTAGTCGTTGCGGAAAGAGCCCAAGATCTCCATCAGGCGTTATGTAACTGAAGTAAACGTGCAATTGATGGACTTAATGAGGGAGAGATTCATGGAAGTTGCTCTCTAAGGTTTAGCTATAAAAAGTCTTATATCAACTCGTAGTAAACTATGTGATTTTTACTCATTTTACCAGCATTATACTCTAACTTTGTGTTCTTAAGGTCTGACGTAGTTGCTCTATGATTCCATTGTTCTGAATAATATCATAAGATCAAGTTTACCTGGTGACACTGCTAGCTACCAGCATCGGACCTTAAGTTCATTCTATGTACTTAACTTACCGTTTCATCTCTATACCATATTTGTTATTCATGTTGCCTTGTTCATATTGATTAAGCAAGTTAAAGAATACAAACCATGTGTTTTGGACATCTCAATACTGTGCTTGAACCAGTCTTAAGGGTAAACAATAACTACAACAGCAAAAGGTCAAAGAACACATTCATATTGCCTTCATCAGAACAAAAACTAATTCGGTGAAAAGGATATCTTAACAAAAGAAAACATATCCACAAGCACACAGAAAATGGAAAAGCTAATTAAACAAAAAAAACAATAAGGAAATGGAGCTAGCATACCTTCTCTAGTGCTTGTTTTGCTCTATGATTAGCAACTTTATACTTATGTTTCTGTGAATACAGTAAACCATTCATAAACCCAAAAACTCAAATAAAAATGGGAAAACGATAGAAGAAAAAAAATGATATTCTCCAAGATTGAATTTTGATGAACAATTGTAACTCACAATATCTTGGGGAGTAAAAATCCACTTGCTTCTATGAGTAGATGTCACAAAATCAGCCATGTCTTCTCTCTGCCAATTCTAATTTTCGTTTGGATGTACTCTTTCCAATAAACTATGCCATAGCCCAACGTTTCATCTCTAGAAGATCTTCAAAAATAATGTATAAACACTCCTAGATAGCAGTGTCAAAATAATTCTAAAATCGATCAAACCAATTAAATTCAACTAATCAAATCGATTATAAAATTTTTAAAATAAAACCATAGATTTCAATGTATATTTATAATTGTATCAACACTAGTTGTTATCAGAAAATTGAAAAAACATAATAGTAAATATTCTGAAAAGCATCAGAGTGAAAGCTAAAGCAGAAAGATTTTCGTCAAACAGACAACTATTCTTCTCCATATAAGCGCAAAAGAAAATATTTAGAGGTACAAAGTAAGTACACCATAAACAGGGAAAAATAAAAAAAATGAAAAGCATACCCAAATTAGTATTATTGACAAGTATTACAACACAACAAACTATCTCACGCATTTCCCTAGCTAATAACACAGAAAAAGAGCTGTATTTTCAGCTTCTTATGGAGTAGTATCTAATTTTAAGATCAAATTAAAGCTTCCACTTCACGAAGAAATAGAAAATAAAAACACCGGGACAAGAAAGTACAGACACAAAATAAATTGGTTAATTTTAGGGAATAAATAGAGAGAAAATCCGGTTAATCGGAGAACTTACCGCAGATTCTTCGCCGGTGAAATGATCGGAGAGACCAGCAGGTTCAATATACCGGAAGGGGCTTTGTGAAATAAGCACAGTGACAGTGAAATGCTCTGATTTACTCTCTCTGCGTCAATTAATTTACGTGAAACTTTCTTTCCTCGAGAGTTAATTTTTATAATTTAGATACATTTGAATTTTTTGAAATAAAATATAAATATTTGAAAATTAGATTTAAAAAATTAACATTTGTCATAATAATTGAATAATTTTAGAAAACTTCGAATACATACGAAAAGATACATTGCCAAAAATTCATTTGAATATATTATTGTAATATTATACTACCTTATATTCCATTAATGTAAAGTTATACACTTCTTCGGAATTTTTGACCAAATTAAGCCATTATTTAAAGTAATTCACCAAAATAATACGTTTTTAAATTTTTTTACAAAACTAGTATAAACGTATTTCACAATAACGTTTTAGGGTATAATTTATTTTTTTTAAATGTAGCCGTGTGCTGACGGCGTTAAGTTGAGAAAGCACAGTAACGTTTTACGGTAAAAACGTTACTCGCAGTAACGTTTTATAATAACGTTACTGTGAATCATGTTTTACACCTAAAACGTTACTCACAGTAACGTTTCTTAAGAATCCAACCAAGGGACATCGAATCCTGCAAATTATATATACTAATAATTTGTACTCTAAAAGGTTATTTCTTCGATTAATAGGAGATAATTTGTGTATACTGATTAAAAAAATTATCTTATAAAATTATTACACTAAAATTCATAAAAATATAGATTTGTTGGTTTACCTGCAAATTATAGATTCCCTCTATCCCAATTTATGTGATATATTTCGGATTTCGAGATTCAAATAAGTTTATGTTTGACTGCAAATTTTTCATATACTTTTAAAATAATTTGAATTATCAATAATTGTGGCTTATAGTACTTTTTACGTAGTTTACAAATATATAAATTTCATTTTAAAAAAATTGAAGATTCCATTAGCAAATTATCGGTCAAACTTAAACTGTTTGACTCTCGAAAAACGAAATGTGTCACATAAATTGGGACAGATAGGGTATATTAATTTATAATTTGTACTCTAAAACGTTATTTCTTCAATTACTGGGAGATAATTTGTGTGTACTGATAAAGAAAATTATCTGATCAAATTATTACACTAAAATTCATAACAATATAGATTTGTTTTACAAATTATAGCTATATTTGCAGGATTCGATTCTAAATTTGTAGGATTCGATGCTACGTGATTTGATTCTTAAGAAACGTTACTGTGAGTAACATTTTAGGTTTAAAACGTGACTCACAGTAACGTATTATAAAACATTACTATGAGTAACGTTTTCAGCTTAAAACGTTATTCACAGTAACGTTTCTCAACTTAACGCCGTCAGAAAACAACTGATTTTTTAAAAATAAAATATACCCTAAAACGTTAATGTGAAGTACATTTATACTAGTTTTGTAAAAAAAAATTAAAATGTATTATTTGGGTGAATTGCTTTAAATAATGACTTAGTTTGGTCAAAAATTCCACTTCTTCGTACCAAATACATTTTTAATAAGGGTATATTTTGAAGTTTCTTACATCTTTCATATATTTTAAAGGAGTGCAATTGAGGTATACCCCGGAGTAATCATATTTTATGATAAATAATATGAGTTGATTCCGCTTTTGACTATGAGTTCCTTGTATGTTACAGTCATATGACATGAATGATGGCCAATGGCCAGTTAATGTTGCTAGGACGATTGAGGCATTCAAGTTGAACAGCTTTCTTAATATTTCCTTAAGGGCCAACAACAGGGTATTAGCTACATGCAGGAACAAGAGCCATCCTTAAAATGATATCAATCCCTCACCACAATTTCGCGATTAAAAGCATTTGATATTAGTTTTGCTGCTGCATAACAATCACTACATATTAATTAACAGGATACTTTCTTTTTCTTCCTTATCAATATCAAGTTAAAACCTCTTCTGTAAATCGTGGTTCTATCCTCCTTGACTCAATACTAGTAGGGAAAATACATGCATATAACTTAAGACATGAATTGTGGAATCATTAATTAAATCCAGAGTCTCTTAATGTCAATTAACAAAGATATAAATATTAACCGTTACCTTTGAAAGGTTTTGCACTTGGCGCCACCAGTAACAGTCCAAACATAACCATTTCATCTTCTGCATCCCAAAAAAAAAAAACAGGACACATTTTCTGTTAGAAATTTAATCGAAAACATGAGACTCCATAAAATTATTGTGATCACCATTATCATCTCCTTTATCAGTAATACTGAGTCAACTTGTCTTCCATTTTCATGTGACACATCTAATCCAGATACCATAAAATTACAATTCTGTAATTCCTCATTACTCGTCGATCAAAGAGTAGATGATCTCATTTTACGCCTGAATTTGGACGAGAAAATCTCACAATTGGGTAACACTGCACCAGCCATTCCTCGGCTAAATATCCCCGCTTATGAGTGGTGGTCGGAGGCGTTACATGGCTTATCCATGGAAGGATTAGGGGTGAAATTTAATGGAAGTATTAAAGCTGCAACTCAGTTCCCTCAGATCATTCTTACTGCTTCTACTTTTGATGAACATCTCTGGTATCACATTGCTCAGGTATAAATTAATTTGCTCTTTTTAGGCTCTGCTACAGTATACTTAATTCAACTCTGTGGTTGGTTTTATACGCGACGTTTAATTGGACACACAACATTAAGCAGAGGAGGGATAGAGGGTTTGTTTGTGGGCATATATTTAGGTTTTCGAATCCCCTTGACATAAGATTTTTTTTTTTTTAATCTTTAGTTTGAGGGAATAGTTGTAGAAGTATCATGATCGTCCAATAAAAAGGGTTTAAGTTTTTCAAATGAACCATTTGAAGACCTATTGATTCTAACAACTGATTGTAGAGTTGATCATTTGGACCTTTCAGTACATACCGAATCTGCTAAATCACTCATTATGATCTTCTATATTTGAGTATTCCTATTCCGTCATCTAGCTTATGTTCTTCCTGTAGCATTCAGAACGAATGACTATGAAATTTCATTGATACTTCCACATATTATGGTTAATGTAGGAGACATCTCTATTTTTTTCCCGGGTATACAAAGTAGTACTGGCTACTTCCCATTTGATTTGGGAAACAATTTTTCTTAGAGTGTGATCACTCGATCATTGAAATTACCTCTTGGTATTTGATCGATAACATTTATAAAAAGATCTACCAGATAATTGTATGGCAAATACAGAAATTTGAAAGAACACGTTAAATAGATAGTATTATAAGATGTTGTACTTTGCGTAGGCAATTTCGAGAGAGGCAAGAGCAGTGTACAATGCAGGTGAACTAAAGGGAATGACATTTTGGGCACCAAATGTGAACATATTAAGGGATCCAAGATGGGGGAGAGCACAAGAAACAGCTGGGGAAGACCCGATGATGGTAGGAAAATACGCAGTGGCTTATGTAAGAGGACTTCAAGGGGATAGTTTTGATGGTGGGAAGCTCAAAGATGGACATCTTCAAGCTTCAGCTTGCTGCAAGCACTTTGCTGCTCAAGATTTGGATTACTGGAATGGACATCATCGTTTCACCTTCGATGCTCAAGTTAGTAACTAACCTGCTATCACACGTTAAATTACGTTTATTATACAATTTCACCTTTTGCTTACCAAAAAGATTGATATTGTTATCTAATACTACAATGTTTCATTCATTCAGGTTACACCACAGGATATGGCAGATTCATTTCAACCACCATTCAAGACATGTGTGGAAGAAGGACAAGCCACCAGTCTAATGTGTGCTTATAGTCGTCTCAATGGGGTCTCAAACTGCGCTAACTATGATCTCTTGACCACGACTGCTCGCGGACAGTGGGGTTTCAACGGGTAAAAACAAATGTCTGATACCAAGTTTACTCCTTATAAGATGGCATATGATTTCAGCAATCTTAAAACTAACTATTGTCTATTGCTGAAGTTACATTGTATCAGATTGCGATGCAATTCGCGTTATGCGTGATTCCCATGGATACACAGCTGAAGATGCAGTTGCAGCTTCTCTGAAAGCTGGTAAGTAGTACTCTATTTAATTTCTCTGCTCTCACTTTTCTGTAAACTCAATAATGTCTTTCCTGTTACTGAATCTATATCCGAAATGAACCTATTTACTAGTGATAAAGCTTGTACTTGTAAGATTCATCATTGACGTAAAGTTCAATTTTGCTGATATATAAACAAGCATTCTACTAAAGCCAATTGCAATGTTCTGGCACAATATGTTGAGAAAATGTGTGGCGAATAAGGTCTCTCCAAGCTACGCCAACTTAATTAGTCTCAACTATCTGACCTTTTTCTTGTTAACTGCAATATAGGTATGGATGTAAACTGCGGTTCATTCGTGGCAAACTACACAAGATTAGCATTGGAGAAGCAGAAATTACAAGAATCTGATATAGACAGAGCTCTTCGCAATATTTTCTCCATTAGAATGAGGTTAGGACTATTCAATGGTGATCCAAAACTGCTGGAATATGGTGACATTTCTCCTGCAGAGATTTGTAGTCAAGAGCACCAGGATCTATCTCTTGAAGCAGCAAAAAATGGCATTGTCCTTCTAAAGAATTCTGCCAAACTCCTTCCATTTTCTAAGATAAAAACAACATCCCTTGCTATAATAGGTCCAAAAGCAAACGATTCCGAATTACTTTTAGGTAACTATGCAGGCATTCCCTGCAAGAATGTTTCGTTACTCCAAGGGTTTCAAGGCGTTGTGAAAAACATAGGCTACCATCCAGGCTGCAATTTTGTCAACTGTACTTCTGCTGCAATAGATGAAGCAGTAGATGTTGCTAAAAAGGCTCAGTATGTTGTTTTAATAATGGGATTAGACCAGCAAGTGGAGAGGGAGAACTGGGATCGCGTAGATTTAGGACTACCTGGACAACAAGAGATTCTTATTCAAGCGCTAGCTGAGGCTGCTGTAGAACCTCTTATACTGGTGTTAGTAAGTGGAGGTCCTATTGATATTTCTTTTGCCAAGAACCACCCGAAAATCGGAGGTATCTTGTGGATTGGTTACCCTGGAGAAGGTGGAGCAGCTGCACTAACACAGATTATTTTTGGTGAACATAATCCAGGTTAACTTAACTTCAACATCAATAATCTTTAGTACTTAATCCATTTTGTCGAAAAACTTGCTTAATATGCTAATCACATTTAACCTTACAGGGGGCAGGTTACCAGTAACTTGGTATCCTAAGGACTTCATAAATGTACCAATGACAGACATGAACATGAGGCCTAATTCAGCAACTGGATATCCAGGGCGAACTTACAAGTTCTACAAAGGTCCAAAAGTTTATGAATTTGGCTATGGTCTTAGCTACACAAATTATTCGTACAATATCGCGTCTGTCAGCCATGACAAACTCAATTTCATTAACCAAACATCATCGGACAAGAGAAGAAAACACGGTTCACGTATTCATAATGTTGCTGTTTCGAAATTTGGATCAGAGGTTTGCAACAAGGCTAAGATATCAGTTAAGGTTGTGGTGAAAAACAAGGGGAAAATAGGCGGTAAGCATCCTGTGTTGTTATTTCTTAGGCATTCTAAGATGAAGGATGAGGTTCCAAGAAAGCAGTTGATTGGATTCAACAGTGTACATTTAGGTGCAAGAGAAAAAAGTAAGATTAAATTTATTGTGAGCCCTTGTGAACACTTTACAAGGGCTAATAAGCATGGTATATCAGTAATTGATGAAGGAAAATATTATCTTGTTGTGGGAGATCAGAAATATTCTGTTACTGTTTCCATATGAAACCTTTAAATCACATATAAAAATACAGTCCTTAATGATTAGATCACACTTGTAGTGTGCATTATAGTCCTTTAAAGAGGATTCATCACCTTATAGAGCAGAATAAATATGTTAATTTCTTGATTTTTATTGTTGTTGATTAATTAGTTGGGTAAATTTCACAGATGGTCACTGTTGGTTTTTTTGAGAGGTGTGGATGAGAAATGAATAGTTATTTTCGTGATAAATGCAATTTGAATAACACCTTTTCATATTGAATAGATTACGAATATTTTGAAAAGACACAATAGTACCTATTCACACTATCCTCTGTTGGCACTCCTCCGCCTTTTAAACACTAGTTGGTATATGAGTTTTATAGGATTTGCCGTAAATATGACTACTTTTACTATGAAGACAGAACTCTTTCCCTTTTTTCTTTAACATACTTTGTATCGATACACTTCTTGAGGGATTACTCATTCATATGTGGGTAAATGTCATAATCCAATTTATAATTATGGTCTACTAAATTTCACTCTGCTAAAAGTCTAATTACATAGAGGCAGTAAAAAAATAGAATAGGAACAAATGAATTATGTCCACTTCTGCATGTGGAACAAAGACTAGACGATGAGTGAAATTTGGTCTACCTAATTTACACAGTTTGCTCACATGCAAAAGAGTCTAACAATTTTAGAACCTAATTCAAATTTCCCCACACCTAAACATAGAAAGGTGGCCACAGTCCATCGAGTTGTTTATTACTCTTTTGTTTATCTTACCACAACTATTAGACATACCTAAATCATCCCAATATCAATGGGCAGACCGGCAGAGTTGCAGTCCAGAAAGTTGTAGGATTTTTGTAGATTCTCCGAGCTAGTTTCGAGAGAAACTTAAGAAGGGAAACATTCGTCTACAGTCTACACTATCAGAAAAGAAAATTCCTCCAAAGGAGGACATTAATTCATCGTTTTAAACTTAATTTAATTTAATTGTTTGAAAATTAGTTACAATATGATCAATCTTTCTTCTTTTTTTCAATGATGATGATCAATCTGTCTAACTCTTTACGGCCCATAGTTGTGAAAGTTCTCGTGATTCCTCACCACCAAATTCACATAACAGAAAAATGGTCAAAGATATTCTCAAAATATGCGAAATTCACGGATCAAATTTACCATTGGCTAAATTAAGTAAATTGGTTTTTTTTTTTTTTATTGTTATGTATTTACTATTTTAATTTGGAAAGTACATTATATAAGTAACTTGTTTTTTTTTTACAGAAGAAACACAATTTTTTTACATACAAAATGGGACACCCAATAACTAATAAATTCGTAAGGACGTTTATCTTGTTCATTTCACTGCTCCTTTTCCTCCTTACTGAGTCAACTCAGCCTCCATTTTCATGTGACTCGTCTAACTCAATTACCACTTCATTTCCCTTCTGCAACGCCTCATTACCAATTTCACAAAGGGTAAACGACCTCGTTTCGCGTCTCACTGTGGATGAGAAAATCTCACAGCTGGTTAATGCGGCGCCTGAAATATCTCGACTCGGTATCTCCGCCTATGAGTGGTGGTCGGAAGGATTACACGGCGTTTCTAGGCATGGAAAAGGCACGTTTTTCAATGGCACCATTAAAGCTGCAACTCAGTTCCCTCAGATCATTCTTACTGCTTCCACTTTTGATGAAAATCTCTGGTATCGCATAGCTCAGGTACGCACTTATGGCCCTATCATTTCTCGAATGCTCACTCAGGTAATAGTTATTATCTCACAAAATCATCTTAATCAACTCTCATTGTCAAGTTTTTTGAAAGCTCTAAGAAATTATTTTTTTTCTTTCAGATTTTAGACGTAAAATTCACCACAAATTGACTAATTTTGCTTTGGGTGTCAATGTATCCGAGCTCACACAGGGAGATAGTTACCATGTTTTTTTAAAGAGTTTAGTTTATATACTCACTTAAAATGTATTTCATCTGGTCATTTTTAGTTGTCATGTTTGTTCTTTGCGTGTCTTTTTAGAAAATGTTAATTAAAATATAATTTGATGAAAGCATACTTATTTTGTTCTATGATCTTAGTTTAATACTCTTTCTTTCACCACATAATTCTCTCTCCACTATTTTTGTATGACATACATTAAAGTTCTATCTACTTGAAGTACATGGTTTTGTAAAGTTGGAAAAAGACTTATGGACAGAGAAGATGTCTTGTTACTACTAGTTTTTGTTAAACTTTTTGCTTTTTGTAGGCAATTGGAAAAGAGGCAAGAGCAGTGTACAATGCAGGTCAGCTAAAGGGAATGACATTATGGGCACCAAATATAAACATATTCAGGGACCCGAGATGGGGAAGAGGCCAAGAGACACCAGGGGAAGACCCTATGGTGGTGGGAAAATATGGAGTGGCTTATGTAAGAGGACTTCAAGGGGATAGTTTTGAAGGTGGGAAGCTTAAAGATGGGCATCTTCAAACCTCTGCTTGCTGTAAGCACTTCATTGCTCAAGATATGGATACTTGGAATAACTTCAGTCGTTACACCTTTGATGCTCATGTAAGTCTTAACTAACTCTGTTGCTGCAGTACATTGATTTTAGGGTTATCTTGTAGATAGATTTCAAATGTTCAAGTCTGTTTACAGAGGAAATATCCATTTTTGGAATGACAAATACTTCTTTTGGCTCACTGTGATATATATGCCACACCCAACGTGAGAGGATGTGTTGCAGATATAGAATAACTAAAAGTATCTTTCTTCAATAGTATAAACTTTTAGATTAGACGGTTCACACAATTCAATTAAGTTGTAAAATGAGGTTGTATTCACACAATTCAAGAGTAACATTTACAAGATTGTCAGCACCATTTCTGTTCTAATACACGGAGCTATTCAGGTCTTGAAGCAAGATTTGGCAGATTCATATGAACCACCCTTCAAGAGTTGCGTGGAACAAGGGAAAGCCAGCAGTGTAATGTGTGCTTATAATCTTGTTAATGGGATCCCAAATTGTGCCAACTTTGATCTTTTGACAACTACTGCCCGTGGAAAATGGGGTCTCCAAGGGTAATTTCCCAAGAATAGAAGAGAATGTTGAATCATGTTTCATTTAATTCGTATCTATAAGACTAATTGTTATGTGTAATTTAAAGGTACATCGTATCAGATTGTGATGCAGTTGCCATTATGTATACTCACCAAGGTTATGCTAAAGAACCTGAAGATGCAGTAGCTGCTACCCTTAGAGCTGGTAACTGATCTATCATCTGTTTCTATAACTTTGCTGCTAACAGAGCAAACTTCTCTAAAAAACTAAGTAGAAAAAACAATATCTTGCTTGTCTGTGAAATTGAAGATTGAAAGCCTCACATCAATTATGTCTTTGCAGTTTGCATGCTTTATTCTTAAGTGTGTGAAGTGTGACACAATGCATATCCTGATTGAAAAAGTTGATTACTGTACAACCCATTCTCTAGTGCCACATGTTTTGTAAAATGCAGGACCATTGGCATGCCCATGACTTGGTCCATTCTGTCCTGAAGCTGGATGATCTGTGCATTATTATTAGCATGCTTTCTGGTCCTTTTTGTAAATGCTATATCATTTTTTCCATAAGTTCTTCTCTCTTTAAGCTTTTTTGTACTATTGATCTATTTGAGATTTTTCTGGTATAGCATTTACATGCTAAAGCATCTGTTATTATTATTTGTGAGTTTTATTCAATACTTCCTGTTGTCCAATATGAATGTAGGAAGAGAAGTAGTACCATGCATGACTTTTCTTGGTAGAGATGAAATTTGTTCCAGACGGATCCTTGATTGATTGTAGTCAAAATCTACTTGTAAGAAAAAATGTAACAGAAGAGAACACTTATTATGCATAATGAGACAATATGTCAAAACAATGTATGACAACTAGAAATTCCTTTCAAATCTAAGAAAAACATCATTGATGAAAGCTAAATGTGTCTTTGTTCTTGGCAATGAAATTTTAGGCATGGATGTGAATTGTGGTTCCCACTTGAAGAAATACACAAAATCAGCTCTAGAGAAGCAGAAAATACAAGAATCTGATATAGACAGAGCTCTTCACAATCTCTTCTCCGTTAGAATGAGGCTAGGGCTGTTCAACGGTGACCCAAGAAAATTGGAATATGGAGACATTTCTGCAGCAGAGGTTTGTAGTCAAGAGCACCGAGCACTAGCCCTTGAAGCAGCAAGAAATGGCATTGTCCTTCTAAAAAATTCCGACAGGCTCCTTCCACTTTCAAAGATGAAAACAACGTCCCTTGCTGTAATAGGTCCCAAAGCAAATGATTCTGAAGTACTTCTAGGTAACTATGAAGGCTATCCTTGCAAGAACGTTACATTACTCCAAGGACTTCAGGGATATATTGAGAACACAACGTACCATCCAGGCTGCGATTTCACCAACTGCACTTCTGCTGCAATAGATGAAGCGGTTGACATAGCGAAAAAAGCAGACTATGTTGTTCTAGTAATGGGATTAGACCAGACTCTTGAAAGAGAGAAGCTTGATCGGACGGAATTGGGGCTACCTGGTATGCAAGAGAGACTCGTTATTGCGATTGCCAAAGCTTCCTCAAAACCTGTTATACTGGTTTTGATGTGTGGAGGTCCAGTTGATGTATCTTTTGCAAAGGAAAACAAAAATATAGGAGGCATTTTATGGGTTGGTTATCCTGGTGAGGGTGGAGCTACTGCTTTAGCAGAGATTATTTTCGGTGAACACAATCCAGGTGAAGTTCATTTTCAACAATCCTTGTGGTTACTCTATTATGATGTTTAATTGCATCTATTGCTGGAAACTTCCTAAACATGCAAGATTACATTACTTTGCAGGGGGCAAATTACCGGTCACTTGGTATCCCAAGGAGTTCAACAAAGTACCAATGAATGACATGAGGATGCGACCTGAATCATCCAATGGATATCCAGGACGCACTTACAGATTCTACAATGGGCCAAAAGTTTTTGAATTTGGCCATGGTCTCAGCTACACTAATTACTCTTACTCATTTGCCTCTGTCAGCAAAACACAGCTGCATTTCAAGAACCTGAAGGTCAACAAGGCAACTGAAAATGGTTCTGTTCTGAACATTGCTGTATCAGACGTTGGACCAGAAGTATGTAACAACGCGATGATAACAGTTAAAGTTGCGGTGAAAAACCAGGGAGAAATGGCTGGTAAGCACCCAGTGTTGTTGTTTCTGAAGCACTCTAACACAGTAGATGAGGTTCCAAGAAAGACATTGATAGGATTCAAGAGTGTGAATTTGGAAGCAGGGGCAAATACCCATGTTATATTTGATGTTAAGCCTTGTGAGCACTTTACTAGGGCCAATAGAGATGGTACATCAGTTATTGATGAAGGGAAACATTTCCTTCTTGTGGGAGATCAGGAGTATCCTATTCCTGTGTCTCTATGATCTCCCAGATCTAAGTTGTTAGTTAGTACTAAGATAATAGCCAGTAAAAATTAATTATGGAAGGTGACTTATCCAATAATTCAGTGCCATACACTTATACTCTATGTTCCTGCCAAGGTATTTCAATTTTCCTTTTTCCCCTTCTCATCTTTGATTGACATCGCATCCTGGAAGTGGAGGGACTATCTGTATTGGAAGAAAATATTTCGAGCACATGGCAGCCGGTGCAAAGGACATGTGGCATAGATGTCCGAGAGACCCAAGACGTAAGCAAGATTAGTATCCCGAATAGCATCCCCAACAACCAAAGGAAGGCCTTCTCCGGGGATGTGCATAGAGCATACGACTGAAGAAGGAGGGCCCTTAATACAGTGATGTAACCAAAGATACAAAAAGGACAGATACGTGGACATGTTGTACAGATGGCCTGTGCGTTTCAGGAATATTGGTTGGCACCACTAACGACACTAACATGTGGCCAACGTCAATTGGTTCTAGAACTTTTGGCTAGAGTGGAGCTCTCTTATTGGTTGATATCCCCATCCTTGTAGCCTGTAAATAGTTTACTTCATTTGTAAAGGCATTCTGAATTCTAAGCAATACAACAACAATAATATTATTTGTGGGCACCAAGTTTCTTCCATTTCACTATCTTTATTTTATAAGCATTCTTTACTTTGAATCGTGGCCCGAGCTAAGACCTACGTCTTTGGACCTAATGCTCACAGCACCGTCGAAGCTCGAGACTTCATTCGACTCTCTCTTCTACTTGTCTAACTTACTCTTTCATTCATTAATCTCACAATATTTAGAATAGGAACAAATGACTTATGTCCACTTCTTCATGTAGAGCAAAGATGATGAATGAAAAAAAATCTGGTCTGCCTAATTTACACTGTTTGCTCACATGCAAAAAGAGGCTTAACAATTTTAGAACCCAATTCTCAAATTTGTTGTTGGCAAAGGCATCAAAGGTATTTTCCATACTAGATGGTGTGTCAAAGTCAAGGAAGAGTAAGGGAGAAATTCCCCACAAAAGTTTGGCATTCATACTTAAATAATTACAAGTTAATTTGAACAATATATCAACACAATTTTTATGAATTGAAGTGGTTATATTTTTATTGAGTAATTTTATCAGGTGTATCCCTATAGTGATGTGACCTAGTTCACCGTTGCTATGAATTATGGTCCACTCACAAAACATATAAGGGTGGTCACCGAATGTTTTCCACTAAAAGCCTGCACTCCATTTACGGATTGCAGCTTTATCCTTTTTAATTGCAAAATTGATAAGATAAGCCAAAAAGATAGAAAGTAGACAGAAAAAGAGAAAAATGTAGCAATATGATGTAGAACTTGTCACAACTCTAGATAAAAAGAGCTTCCCTTATCCTAGGATTTTATTGCCAAAATTAGGACTAGATTAATTCATCTTCATAAATTTAATTATAAGTATTTAAAAATTAAGTATTTCTTCTTCTTCTTTTTTTCAACGGATAATGACCAATCAGTCATAACTGTTTTACCGCTATATTATTCATGAAGCTCTCTTATCCATCATCAAATTCACGTAATCAAAATCGTCAAAATTATCCTCAAACTATGTGAAATTCAGTGATAATAAATGATTGGAAAAAAAGAGGTGTATTCTAAATATAGAATGTATTAAGAGGCATCACGGATCAAATTCATCATTGGCTAATTTAAGTAAATTGGTATCTTTACTTATTGTTATATTTAATTTTATCCATAGGCAACTACACATTATATAAGTAATTTGTTCTACAGAAGAAACACCATTAATGAAAAGCTCCAACTTTTTTTGACATACAAAATGGAACACCCAATAACTAATAAATTCGTCGTCACGTTTATCTTGTTCAATTCCGTGCTCCTTTTCATCCGTACTGAATCAACTCAACCTCCATTTTCATGTGACTCGTCCAACTCAAATACCACTTCATTTCCCTTCTGCAACGCTGCGTTACCAATCTCACAAAGGGTAAACGACCTCGTTTCGCGTCTCAGTGTGGATGAGAAAATCTTACAGTTGGTTAATGCAGCGCCTGAAATACCTCGACTCGGTATCTCCGCCTATGAGTGGTGGTCGGAAGGGTTACACGGCATTTCTAGACATGGAAAGGGCACGCTTTTCAATGGCACCATTAAGGCGGCAACTCAATTCCCTCAGATCATTCTTACTGCTTCTTCTTTTGATGAAAATCTCTGGTATCGTATCGCTCAGGTACGTACTTATGGCCCTGTCTCATTATTATCATGTTTGTTGAAATATAAATTTTATTATTTCAATTTTAGGCGTATCGACGAAAATTGAATTGGTTGTCAATTTATATCAACCCTCCTCTTTTAATCGGACGTACACGGATCGTGAATTCATGAATCATGATTGTGTTTACTCTATTATGTCACTTAAAATATACTTTGTCGGGTCCTTTTTAGTTGTCATGTTTGTCTTTCACACCTCTGCCTCTTAAAAAAAACTGGTGGAGATGGAAGGTGTCCGTGAAATTAGTCGAGGTCCGCGAAAAGTGCCTGACCACCACGGTCATAAGAAAAAAAAAGGTAGAATGAAAATTTGACTTAAAAATATTCTTATTTATTAGTTGATCTTAATTTAATATTTCTTTTTTTCTTTCACCACATTAATCTCTCTATTGGAGTAAGGGTAAGGTGGAACAAACTAGTTAATTCTATCTTGATTTTTTAAAATTTGAAAGTAATAATAGATAACTTGATGATCTTACGATTTGAATGACATGTATTAAAATCATATCTACTTGAAGGTTATGGTTTAAAGTTGGAAATAAAATTATTGGACAGAAGAGAAATGTGTTTTGTTTGATAGAATTAAGAAGAAAAGTACTACTAGTTTGTTAAACTTGTTGCTTTCTGTAGGCAATTGGAAGAGAGGCAAGAGCAGTGTACAATGCAGGTCAGCTAAAGGGAATTACATTATGGGCACCAAATATAAACATACTCAGGGATCCAAGGTGGGGAAGAGGCCAAGAGACACCAGGGGAAGACCCTATGATGGTGGGAAAATATGGAGTGGCTTATGTAAGAGGACTTCAAGGGGATAGTTTTGAAGGTGGGAAGCTTAAAGATGGGCATCTTCAAACATCTGCTTGCTGTAAGCACTTCATTGCTCAAGATATGGATAATTGGCATAACTTCAGTCGTTACACCTTCAATGCTCATGTAAGTCTTAACTAACTCTGTTGTTGCAGTACATTGATTTTAGCATTGTCTTGTTGATAGCTTTCAGATGTTCAACTTTGTTTACGGAGGAAATTTCCATTTTTGGAATGACAAATACTTCTTTTGGCTCCCTGTGATATATATGCCACACCCAAGAAGGTTCGCATGTGAGAGGATGTCTAGAATAACTAGAAGTATCTTTCTCCAATAATATGAACTTTTAGATTAGATGATTCACACAATTCAATTATGTTGTTAAATGAGGTTGTATTCCCACACTTGAAGAGTAACATCTACAAGATTGTCAGCACTATTTCTGTTCTAATACAAGGAGCTATTCAGGTCTTGAAGCAAGATTTGGCAGATTCATATGAACCACCCTTCAAGAATTGCGTGGAACAAGGGAAAGCGAGCAGTGTAATGTGTGCTTACAATCTTGTTAATGGGATCCCAAATTGTGCTAACTTTGATCTTTTGACAACTACTGCCCGTGGAAAATGGGGTCTCCAAGGGTAATTTCCCAAAAATAGAAGAGAATGTTGAATCATGTTTCATTTCATTCATACGTGAAATCTAACTGCATATATATAAGACTAATAGTTGTGGGTAATTTAAAGGTACATCGTATCAGATTGTGATGCAGTTGAAAAAATGTATACTGAGCAACATTATGCTAAAGAACCTGAAGATGCAGTAGCTGCTACCCTCAAAGCTGGTAACGGATCTATTGTCTGTTTCAATTACTTTGCTATTGAAAGAGCAAACTTTTCTAAAAAAACTAATGAGTAGAAAAAACATTGTCTTGCTTGTTTGTGAAATCGAAGATTGAATGCCTCGCATCAATTATGTCTTGCTTAATTCTAAAGCGTGAACTGTGACACAAAGCATGTAGTAACAGAAAAAAGTTGATTACTTTATGACCCATTCTCTAGCGTGCATGTTTTGTAAAATGCAGGACCATTGACATGCCCATGACTTGGTCCATTCTGTCCTGAAGCTGGATGATCTGTGCATTACTTATTATTAGCATGCTTTCTGGTCCTTTTGTTGATTACTAAAGCATCTGCTATTATGATATGTGAATTAAAAGTCGGTACTTCCTGTTGCGTAATATGAGTATAGGAAGATGAGAAGTAACATGCATGACTTTTCTTGGTAGAGATGAAATTTGTTCCAGGCGGATCCTTGATTGAATGTGGTCAAATTCTACTTGTAAGAAAAAATGTTATAAAAGAGAACGTTTATTATGCATAATTAGACATATGTCAAAACAATGCATGAAAACTAGAAATTCCTTTCAAGTCTAAGAAAAACTTCATTGATGAAAACTAAATGTGTCTTTGTTCTTGCCAATGAAATTTCAGGCATGGATGTGAATTGTGGTTCCCACTTGAAGAAATACACAAAATCTGCTCTAGAAAAGCAGAAAGTAAAAGAATCTGACATAGACAGAGCTCTTCACAATCTCTTCTCCGTTAGAATGAGGCTAGGGCTGTTCAATGGTGACCCAAGTAAATTGGAATATGGAGACATTTCTGCAGCAGAGGTTTGTAGTCAAGAGCACCGGGCACTAGCCGTCGAAGCAGCAAGAAGTGGCAGTGTCCTTCTAAAAAATTCTGACAGGCTCCTTCCACTTTCAAAGATGAAAACAACATCCCTTGCTGTAATAGGTCCCAAAGCAAATGATTCTGAAGTACTTCTAGGTAACTATGAAGGCTATTCTTGCAAGAATGTTACATTATTCCAAGGACTTCAGGGATATATTGAGAACACAACGTACTATCCAGGCTGCGATTTCACCAACTGCACTTCTGCTGCAATAGATGAAGCGGTTGACATAGCGAAAAAAGCAGACTATGTTGTTCTAGTAATGGGATTAGACCAGACTCTTGAAAGAGAGAAGTTTGATAGGACAGAATTGGGGCTACCTGGTATGCAAGAGAAACTCGTTACAGCGATCGCCGAAGCAGCCTCAAAACCTGTTATACTGGTTTTGATGTGTGGAGGTCCAGTTGATGTAACTTTTGCAAAGGACAACCAAAAAATAGGAGGCATTTTATGGGTTGGTTATCCTGGTGAGGGTGGAGCTGCTGCATTAGCACAGATACTTTTCGGTGAACACAATCCAGGTGAAGTTCATTTTTCTACAATCCTTGTAGTAACTCTATTTCCTCAAATGGTGTTTAATTGTTATCTATTGCTGGAACACTTGCTAAACATCCAAGACTACATTACTTTGCAGGGGGCAAATTACCGGTCACTTGGTATCCCAAGGAGTTCAACAAAGTACCAATGAATGACATGAGGATGCGACCTGAATCATCCAGTGGATATCCAGGACGCACTTACAGATTCTACAATGGGCCAAAAGTTTTCGAATTTGGCTATGGTCTCAGCTACACTAATTACTCTTACTCATTTGCCTCTGTCAGCAAAAACCAGCTGCTTTTCAAGAACCCGAAGGTCAACAAGGCAACTGAAAAAGGTTCTGTTCTGAACATAGCTGTATCAGACGTTGGACCAGAAGTATGTCACAACGCGATGATAACAGTTAAAGTTGCGGTGAAAAACGGGGGAGCAATGGCTGGTAAACACCCTGTATTGTTGTTTCTGAGGCACTCTAACACAGTAGATGAGGTTCCAAGAAAGACATTGATAGGATTCAAGAGTGTGAATTTGGAAGCAGGGGAAAATACCCAAGTTAAATTTGATGTGAAGCCTTGTGAGCACTTCACAAGGGCCAATAGAGATGGTTCATTAGTTATTGATGAAGGGAAACATTTCCTTCTTGTGGGAGATCAGGAGTATCCAATTCCTGTGTCTATGTGATCTCCCAGATCTAAGTTGCTAGTTAGAATCAAGATAATAGGAAGTAAAAATTAATTATGGAAGGTGATTTATGCAATAGGCTAAATCTGCCAATATCCTACCTAAGATTTCTGTTGCCGGAAAGTTTCACATGGAGCGTTCCCTAACAAAGGCGACTCCGTACCTAGACTCAAACTCGAACTCGAGACCTCTGGTTAATCACTCCGCCACAACCTTGTTGGTTGTTAAAAGGATGATTAGTCCCTATCCTTTCAATTGTAACATCAAATCACTTATTTTATTTAAAATCTAAGACATTGACGGACCACAATTGATTATGGTAGAATGCTCATGGATTGTCATTGTCCTACTCACTCGTGTAGCTTACCTCCACCAACTGCATAAAATTATTCTTTAAACTTACTCTATATATTTTACTAAGTTTTAGGTTGCTGATTGTACGTTAGATATTAACTTGCGTTTTGTAAGACCATTTTAAATGATAAGATATTTTCCATATTCATGACTTAAATGTGATATTTCTAGTTAACGATGTTGGAATCCTATCGAGTGACAGTTTTAAAGGTAACATGTTAAAATTTTAACATGTGTTAAACCATAGTTTTTGAAAATATATTTCACTTTTTTAAAAAAAAAATGAAAGATGAATTATACCTATAAGTTTGTCAAAAAATTATCATTTTTCTAATGAACTAGATAATACATAATCCAAAAATAATAAGAAGATATTTTAATAAAAGTTACTAATAACACAATTATCAACTTCTACGGTTTGTCAAATTACAATTAGTCATGAAGATCCATCTATACAAAAAATCAAATAATAACAACAACGATAACTAACTATTATTAAAATTTTCAAAAGATGCTTGCAATGTCTATGATCCAACGGACTCTTAATTAGTAGAGCTAATAACATAGAATGGTTATTAGAGTTAATTCTCTATATGATCATCCAAGTACGGAGAAGATTTATAAGGTTACTTTTTAATTTTTTCTAGTATTGAGAAGATCTCATTAAAGTTAATTTTCTATATGATCGTCTAAGTATTAAAAAGACTTCATTAAATTATTTTTGAATTTCCTTGCTATATGATTATCTAAATATTGAGAAGATCCTATTAAAATTATTTTTGAATTTCTTTTTCCTAATAGGTCATTCAATTAAAGCTTTATATCTTAATGAGTGATATTCATAACAAAAATCTTTTTCTCTCACGAGATTTCTTAGTTCACATGACATGGCATTTTAATTTTTTATTTCTCAAGTCATGTAGGATAAGACATATTCTAATTTTGGATATACATACCAAAAAAATTAATTTAAGCATCTAATTAAAGTATATCAATCAAAAATTCTAATTAGGAAAGAAATTACTAATGAGTAATGACCACTTGTTACTCTGACTTGATATGAAATGGATCGAAATATTAAAGTACTACAAAGAGATAACTTACATATATGAGGTTTAAAGACTTGGAAAAATATATATTTGCATTTGTAATAATTTTTATTCAATCACATAATTTATGAATTTTACTTAATTTGTATGAATATAAAAGTTCACTCTCAAAATTAATATAAAATAAAACTTTTATTTTCTATACTCAAATTAATCTGCACCAAAAATATCCTCATTAGGATAATATATAAAACTTCATTTCAAAATCTTTAGGCTTTAAATAGACATATACTTAGAACTAAATGGATACATTCAACATTTCTATATTCAAAATTAATTTAGATTTTATCCTACAAGATATAAAAAGTAAATAATTAATATAACATGGCATGCTAATCAAAAATTTCTTTTAAGATAAAAGAGATTATTGTCTTTTGAGGACATAAATTTATAGTCCAATAATTTTAGAAGAAAAAAGTCAAAATTAACTCTAATAAAAGCTTTTCAATAGTTGAACGATCGTACATGGAAAAAACATTCAAAAGTGACTTTAGTGAAATATTCTCAATACCGAAAAAATTAAAAGATAAAGTTTCTTTCTTTCTCTTATAAATAAGTTCACCTCTCTTTGTACAACTCCTAACTCCAAACTTCTTTTTTTCCCCATTTTTCACTTCACAATGAAACTTCACATCTCAACTCTCATTACTACTATTCTCTTATGGCTATCATTCGTTTCGATTGTTCAATCAACTCAGCCACCTTTCTCTTGTGACTCGTCTAATCCGAATACCAAATCGTTAAAATTTTGCCAAACAGGACTTCCAATTAGTGTACGTGTACAGGACCTTGTTTCTCGACTCACACTCGATGAAAAAATTTCTCAACTCGTTAACTCAGCACCTGCTATACCGAGACTCGGTATTCCGGCGTATGAGTGGTGGTCGGAGTCATTGCACGGCGTTGGTTCTGCCGGAAAAGGTATTTTCTTCAATGGGAGTATTGTCGGAGCCACCAGTTTTCCCCAAGTTATTCTTACTGCTGCTACTTTTGATGAAAATCTATGGTACCGCATTGGTCAGGTTAGAAACAATTTAAAAATCTGTTTGTTTTGTTTTTACTTTATGCATTTTGAATTCTAAAAGAGACCCACTTATTGTAGTTTAGTCGATAGACTATTTGAACTTTCATTAGGAAGTATTCCATTTTTTACTTTACAAATTTTTTCTCTATTTCCCACCTTAAAAGAGGACGATAATAAGTGGAGAATTGATTTTGAAGGCATTAATAAAATTTCATTAATTTTAAGGAAAATAAGATAAATATATCTCCTCAATTTTGTGATTTAGAACGAATAACCCCTGTTGTTTAATAGTGACAGTCACATATGCACTACCTGAACTTTTATTTCGATGGTGAGGATTCAATTTTTTACCTTATAAACTTTTTTTGCATTTCCCACTTTATAAGAAGATGATATTTTGAAGGCACTAATAAGATTTTATTAATTTTAAGGAAAATAAGATAAATATATATACTTCCTCAACTTTGTGATTTAGAATCAACATGCCTCTGTCATTTAACAGCGACACATATGTATTATTTTTTTAATGAGGGTTATATTGCTCTAAATTGCAAAGTTGAGCAGTATATTTTCTCATTTATTCTTAATTTTATAATATTTTTATTTTTACATATAAGATATCTGAAAATATATTATTTTTATTTAATTTATGAATGGTGAGATTTCTTTTTCTCGATAAACTAATGTGAATTCTCCCTGTTCAATAATAATTGTCCACTGTACTAAAAAAGTTATCCAATAATACTTGTCTAGTTTAGAAAATCAAGAGATAATTTACTTTGTGTGTCTATTTTGCCATTGCTATTAAAAGTACTATTTATTATCTAACACATTTCTCAAAACATTAAATTTAATAAAGTCAAAAGATAATATAATAATATTACTTCTATTATTTATTGTTTCTAAAGAGAAGGGCGATGGACAGAAATGACCTTGTTGTACCTCACTCTTGTCTTCAATGGGTGTGCTCTTTCTTTTTTGGGGTGTGCCCTTTCTTTTTTGGGGTGTGCCAAGTCAATAGTGGACAACTATTGTTGGACGGAGAGAGTAACTTGAAATGTGTACACATTAGGTGTGTAGGTTAAATATATCTAGGCTTACGTGTGTGTCGGCAGATCTATGGGTATTTATAGTGTCTCAAAATTCAATTATTGTTGCTCCATTTTTTTTTGGTATCAATGATTTCATTTTAATTCAAGAAAATAACCTATTAAATTGATAACCTTCTAGTGTAGAAATGTTTTACAAAAAATTTTAATTTGTGACATTTGAATAACAATGAATTAGGTGATTGGACTAGAGGCAAGGGGAGTGTACAATGCAGGTCAAGCAATAGGTATGACATTTTGGGCACCAAATATAAATATATTTAGGGACCCAAGATGGGGAAGAGGTCAAGAGACACCAGGGGAGGACCCAATAATGACTGGTAAATATGCAATTAGGTATGTTAGAGGAGTACAAGGTGACAGCTTTAATGGTGGACAACTTAAAAAAGGTCACCTTCAAGCTTCTGCTTGCTGCAAACATTTCACTGCTTATGATTTGGATCAATGGAAAAACTTGGATCGATTTAGCTTCAATGCCATCGTAAGTACTTTTCTAATTTTCTCCACGATGTTTGAATCAGCTTATGCATATGTTATTCCTAAGACTCATTTGTGCATTTTTTATAGCCTTTTTAGTTATATGGCCAATGAGGAATGAGTATTTAACCATTCTTCACTACTTTCGAAGCTTAGAAGACTTTATTTATTGTCTTGATATGTTATGTAGTTTTCCCATCATAGAAAAAGCAATGGTCACGGGTTTTAATTTTAAGAATTATTATTAGGGCAATAATTTTATCTGTCAGATCTTTTTTCAAAGAAAAATATATTTTAATGCTTAAAATTTGGAGGGAATAATTCTTAAATTACTGGTATGGAGGGAAAAAAATAATGTTTAATGTTTATTATGATATTGTCGGTGGGATGTCAAAAAAATAAATAAATTGAAAATGTAATTTGTCTTGCCAATATTTTGATGGACTAATTTCAAAAGACTGGACTACTATTAATTATACCTGGCCCCTTTAATTTTTGGTTTTTTCTTCTTTAATTAACATATTTCATTGCTAGGCAAGTATATACGTAAGAAATATATATTTATTGACTATTGTATGGATGGATGATCATAGAAAGGTAAAAGTCTCAAAGTCAAATTGTTCACTTTCTATTTATTCTTGCACAATAAGTGGAGTGGATTAGGGATATCGTTTCAGTCTATTAGAAATAAATTTTTTTTCAATAAGGAAAAAGTAAAATTTATATAAATTTCATTGTAAATATATAATTATTGATAAAAGAGTTCATATTTGGACCAAACAAAAAAAGTGGGCGTGCCCATGTCCACTATTGAAAAAAAGATTAAACAAGTCTTTGTCTTCTTTTTAGGATTCACACTTTTTCTAATTAGATTTCTCTTAAGATTGAGAAAAATGGAGTATTTAATCTGTAACATTATGTGGAAAAAATGAAGCATGAGGATGATGCTTTTTTTACACTTTGTACTTTTATTCTTTCTGTCACCTAGTTACTTCAAGATTTAAGGAATCTACAAAAAAAAAAAATTATGAAGTAATTTTGTAGTATGAAGTTTAGTATATTTCAGTTCCACTTTTTTGCAATCCTGACCTCTGATTTTTCTTATAATTACTTAGGTTACCCCTCAAGATATGGCAGATACATTTCAGCCCCCTTTCCAAGATTGTATACAAAAAGCACAAGCCAGTGGAATTATGTGCTCTTACAACAGTGTTAATGGAATCCCAAGTTGTGCTAATTATAATCTTTTGACTAAAACAGCTCGTCAACAATGGGGTTTTCATGGGTAATTCTACTATTTACTGCACTAAACTCTTATAATTAATTGAACTTAACTTATATACACTAGCAATCTTTTAGTATATAGAAGTTAAACTCGTTTAAATATGATAGGTACATTACATCCGATTGTGACGCAGTTCAAGTCATGCATGATAACCACAGGTATGGAAATACACCGGAAGATTCAACAGCATTTGCACTTAAAGCTGGTATGATTGTACCCTCAAACCCTTTTTTACTTTTTTATTTATTGATGTGACTAATTTAAGCTATGATATTAATCAATATCACCAAAAAAAAGAAAAAGTTAATTAAAACAATCCATGTGCTCTCTGGTTAGATTGGGCCTACAACAATCTCAACCCAATCTTTTGAATTTATTTGGGCCCTGGCCCCATGGTAATGGTTTTGTGGGCTGAAAGGGAGCAAAATAAAGTCCAAACTGAAAGCAGTAGGGGACTTGTATAATTTAAAAAAAATATTATTAATAAAAGTAAACAAAATTAAAATATTTTCTCTATTTCAATTTGTTTGTCTTACTTTTCTTTTTAGTCCGTTTCAAAAAAAATATTTTCTTTTCTTGTTTGGCAACTTTTTAAATTCTAACTTTTCCACGTAACATTTTTAAGACCACAAGATTAAAGGACATGTTGGTACATGCTATGTATCTCTAATTTAAGACCACAAGTTTAAAAGTCTACTTTGTTTTTGCAATATAAACTAACCTTGTAAATGGCGGAGCCACATATACGTGAGGGTGTCGATTGACACCCCTTTGTTGGAAAATTACACTATGTAGCTAGGTAAAAATATGTATATATATTACATATTGACACGCCTTGACTTCTGCATGATTTTACTTCTTTATATTTTGACACGCCTTAGTCAAAATTCTGGCTCCGCCAAATGGACTAACCATGTTGTTTCAAAATGTGATGGGAATTGAAATTTCACAGGCATGGATATAGACTGTGGGGATTACTTGAAGAAATACACAAAATCAGCAGTAATGAAGAAAAAAATATCACAAGTTCATATAGACAGGGCTCTTCACAATCTTTTCTCCATAAGAATGAGGTTAGGATTATTCAATGGGGATCCCAGAAAACAGCTCTATGGAAACATTAGTCCTAGTCTGGTTTGTGCTCCACAACACCAAGAAATAGCCCTTGAAGCTGCAAGAAATGGCATTGTGTTGCTCAAGAATACCGGCAAGTTGCTTCCTCTTTCCAAGGCGAAAACCAACTCCCTTGCTGTCATTGGACATAATGCCAACAATGCTTATATTCTTCGTGGGAACTATGACGGTCCTCCTTGCAAATATATCGAAATACTCAAGGCCTTGGTTGGTTATGCGAAGTCAGTGCAGTACCAACAGGGTTGCAATGCGGCTAACTGCACGTCTGCTGACATTAATCAAGCTGTCAACATAGCAAGAAATGCAGATTATGTTGTTTTGGTCATGGGGTTGGATCAAACTCAAGAGAGGGAACAATTTGATCGCGATGACTTGGTGCTCCCGGGGCAGCAAGAAAATCTCATTAATAGTGTTGCTAAAGCATCAAAGAAGCCTGTTATATTGGTGATCCTCTCAGGTGGTCCAGTCGATATTTCTTTCGCGAAATATAACCCCAAAATTGGAAGCATTTTGTGGGCTGGCTATCCTGGTGAAGCTGGAGGAATTGCTTTAGCACAAATCATATTTGGTGAACATAATCCTGGTAAGACTTGATCACTTCTTTACTATTTTTCCCCCTTCCTAAAACATGCTTGATTTTAATAACGACGAGTTTTTTCTTAATGTCAGGGGGTAAATTACCTGTTACTTGGTATCCTCAAGCCTTTGTCAAAATACCAATGACAGATATGAGGATGAGACCTGATCCAAAAAGAGGTTACCCCGGTAGAACATATCGATTCTACAAAGGTCCCAAAGTTTACGAGTTTGGATATGGTCTTAGCTACACAACATATTCATATGGATTCAGCTCTGCCACTCCAAACACAATCCAGTTAAATCAACTATCATCTGCAAAGATAACTGAAGGTTCAGATTCAATCCGTTACACGTCTGTGGATGAAATAGGAAGTGACAACTGTGAGAAAGCAAAATTCTCAGCTCATGTTAGTGTGGAAAACTCAGGGGAAATGGATGGTAAGCATCCAGTACTACTTTTTGTGAAACAGGACAAAGCGCGAAATGGAAGTCCTATGAAACAGTTAGTTGGATTCCAAAGTGTAAGCTTGAAGGCAGGAGAAAATTCTCTACTTGTGTTTGAGATCAGTCCTTGTGAACATCTTAGCAGTGCTAATGAAGAAGGATTAATGATGATAGAAGAAGGATCGCGTTACCTTGTCGTTGGTGATGCAGAGCACCCTATCAACATCATGATGTGAAACCAAAAAAATTTGGTTGCAAAAAGTTATTTACTATTTTGAATTTCAACAATCCTCTCTAAATACCTACAGGAGTGGCAATGTTGCAGCAGCAACAGCTTAAATATAGATATCAAGATGAATTTGAGTTATTATATCTTTGTCTTGCCAGATATCTATTTTATTTTCTCCTTTTATCGAGAATTCGAAAAAGTTCAAAGTGAAATTCAAGTAGCAACCACAAGGATTACCTGATTTTAGTTTTGCCACAAAAAGGAAGGGAAAATGATCAAATGTGTCCATGTTGTAATATTTGAAATTGAGCAACTTTGCCTTCGATTATGCTTTTGGTCTAATCTAACTGCGATGTTAGGAACCCTAATGGAGCTCTAATCTGTGGGTAATTTCAAATCATAGTCAAGTTAAGTTTGGAGATTCAAAATGCTAGATAAGAAAGAACTCTTACACCTATTATTAGAAGATCTAAATATTTAAGAAGGAAATACTAAGTAAGGAAATAATTTCAGTCATGAAAAATGAAATGAATCTAAATTGACTTATATAGTGGTCATTCCAAAAAAGATTATGTTTCATGAAGAATTTGACCACATTCAAACTACTAATGCAGATTTAAAGCTTCCTTTCATTCATCTTTTACTTCAAAAAAAAAAACTCTGAACTTACAAATTAACTTGCAAAATGTTTTTTTTGGTTAAATACGGTCTTTATTTATTAATCTTATGCATCATTATTGAACCTGGCTGGTATTACTGCTAGCAATAAGTTGTTAAGGATGAGTACCGTAGTTTCATTCCCAAATATATAAAGCCATATAGGGCCTAACAAAATGAGTTCCAATCTTGTCTACTTCAAGTGACTTCAAAACAAACAAAGGTGGAACTTTTTAGTCGATTAAACAAGCATTCCACGTTCAAGAAACCCTCAATTCTTTTGGACAGGGTTCAATGTTTTGTGAAAAGATGTTAACATTGCCTTGCTTTTGGTTTGGAATGGAATATGAACAAAAAATTGTTTCTAAATAATATATAAGTTGCTTATAAAATATGAGCAAAAATTAGTAGCACTAACGAAATTATGTAGACATTTTATCTCATTGTATCATAAGTCATAACAATAAATGGGTTAACGAATCAAAATTGCAACACTAGTGTATGTCATTGCGAATTATAGAACAATGTGAGAGGACCCAACTAGGCGTGCAAAAATCGAACCGACCAATAAATCGAATTGAAAAAATGTTATTGGTTATTGTTATTGGGTTATTGGGTTTTTAATGGGTTTATAAAAAAAAGTTATTGGGTTATTGGTTCGGTTTTTACTATTGGGTTATTGGGTAAACCGATAACCCAATAAGACGGTAATAATTTATTACTTTATCCTTCCTAAATATTAAATATTAATAATTTAATATATAACTAGACACTAGAACTATATCAAATGATCAATACTCTACCCACTTCACACTAGGGCGCTTTAATCTTTATTGTTTACTCAAAACCTATAGACTAAAGTAAGGGTTCACAATTGTAGTTATTTGATTTTAATTTTAGTTTTAGTTTTAGTCTTGTTGGACTATTTGATTTTAGTTTTAGTTTTAGTTTTAGCTTGTAACTATAGGTTGTAGCTTTTGCAAGTTTGTAAAGATCTGTAATTTGATTAACATTATAAATTTCATATTATGTTTTGTCGGTGATATGTAATTGTAGCCTCTGTACTACATTTGCTCTTATTGATGCAATTTCTCATTATCTTTCTTGTTTCACTATATCAAAGCATTCAGAGAAGCGAGACGTGATATATTATTTTATGGACATTTTCTTATTGGGTAAATCGATAACGATCAAAAACTGATAAAAAATATCTTATTGGTTTGTTGTTGGGTTAGCATATTTAAAAACGGAAAATCGATAATACCTAAAATCGAATATAACCGACCGATGCACACCCCTAGATCCAGCCAAAAAAAGGGTATATATCCGTAAGCAATGTCACAGTTATTTCCTTGTGACCTATATATCAGGGGTTCAAGTCATGGAAGCAGTCACTAACGTGTCTACATCACACCCTTCGAGGGCGTCCCTTCCCCAAAACTGACCTTTTTCTATTTGTACTTAGCTAGCTAGGTTGTTCCAGAAGCCATAATTAGCTACAAATACAAAGTTTTTAGTGATTGTGCCTTAAATGACGTTGTACAAATAACGTGCAAGCCTTATGGGGAAATTTGACATTGAATAGGAAAGATTTTCGATCACTTTACTTGATGGAATTTTGTACTATATTTTATAGATATAGACAGGCTATATTTAAATTAATTAGCCATCCAAAGGAACTAGTGCAAAATTCCTATAAGTGGAAAAACAAGCACCAAAACTTTTCCAAATATTTCATTTAATTACCTGTAATATATTCTGTAGCTCTTCATGAGTAGGACCAAAACTAAATGGTCCATTTAAGATTCATCTACTATATATTTTTATGGTCCATTTAAGATTCATCTACTATATATCTTCTCAAATTATAAATATGTATTAAACTATTCACTAAATATTCAATTGTAAACTCAGTAATTATTATATGTTTAGAAATTTTGAATCCGTCTTAACACCTATTCTAATTGGTAAATTGCAAGAAAATGAGAAAGTCAAACGTTTTTTGCTCTAGGATTCATCGTGGACTTTGATTATTTTAATTAAAATCTAATGTTTAAGGAGAAGATTCTCAAGAATTTCAACCACTATAATTTTTAATTAATTGTTTGATAATAATGTACCAAACTACCCATGCGTTGATCAATGACTACCATAAATAATTTTTTTAAAATGCAGCAAGAAATGAGTCATGCTATTTGTAAAAATAAGGATAGACGAATATTTTGGTTCTCGACAATTATTCTTTCTACTAATTGGTATACCTGTTATTTTTTGTTAGGGTAAGGTTCAAGAAATAGTTTTAATTCAATAGCCACGAATCACGATGATCATCTTAGGATACTCGTTTCGTGGACAGATGCTTTTATTACACTTATAATAATTTCATATATAAAAACGATCTATACAACTTGGGTAAGTACGTATTTTAAAGCTCAATCATATAGTCGAAATCCAAACATGATTATATACAGATTCCGACTTTTTAGCTATGCGTTTAACTTTTACACTAACATTTTAAATATTTTTATGTTTCTTGATTGCTACTTATAAATCCATACTACATCGAGTTTTGAGTAATCTCATAGTGTAAAAGTTATTTATATGATTAGTTAGTGTATAAAAGCCAAACTTGTTGTTTATTTAAATTCTTAAAATTAAGATTACTCTAGATATATACATTTGGCTAAATAATATATATATATATATATATATATATATATATATAAATAGGAACTTCCCTTATCATCCACCAACTGTATCCAGCTATATAGAATATTAGGGAATTCAATGTCAATTGTATATTAATAAAATTTGGAAGTGGAATCTGGTTGTTTATCGGATTTACAACAGTATAAAGAGAAATATTCACCATCATACTTTTCCATGAATATAATATGATAAATAATGAGTACTTTCTATATGGTTTTCGTGGTCGAAGTGATAAAGTGTTTAAAAATTATTTTAGCTTTAAAAATACTTAAAATAAATCAATTTAAATAGATTTAATAGTTGTTCGCAATAAATTTTCGAATGCTGAAAATTAATCATTATGACTATATATATATATTAATGAGTTTTTGTGAGTACATTTATGTTGCTTTTTAGATTTTTCCCTCCTAAGGTTTTTTCGTTATTCGGGAATCGTTAATAGCGTGTCACAGGATCAAGAACACATGAATCAATTTAATTTATGAATTCTAGAAGTAAATAGATTCGTGATTTAATAAGTTTATAAAGGATAAAAATTTAATTCAATAAACGAAAAACCCAGTAAGATCCGAGTATTGTGTCCTTGGGAGCAAAGAGACTTGATCAACTAATACAAAGTAAGAGAAAGCTTGGAGTCATTTTATTAGTGAATAAAATAATTATTTATAAGCAACAAATGTAATACATTAACTAATAAGAAAGCTCCACATATGCTCTAAAGTACGTTAACTATTCTTTCGTAAAGAATTTCGTTAACTACTCTTTCGAAAAATTATTTAATCGATGCTCATGTTTTCTGCAATGCTTGTATAATGTATTCAAAAAGTTATGCACCCCTCTATTTATAGTTATAGGGAGCAGGCACTCCAAGTGTAAAACTTTCATACCTCATTCTGATTGATTCATATAAGTCATAAAGCTTATCCCAAATGTTACGTGATAAAATTGTATGTGATTGATCAAGACATGTCATTTTAGACACTTGACGGATTTTGTTAGTTCTTGAATTTAACTAAGATTGCCACATCATTTGAACATGTGACATATTTTTTTAGTTTTAAACTTGACAAGGATGTTAAGTCATCTTGACATGTGGCATAAGTTGAGCCCTTAAAGGGGTGGGCATGATATGGTACGGTATGGTATTTGAAAATTTTGATACCGTCATTTCGATATTCGGTTTTTAAAACATTATACTATTACCATACCAATTTAATTCAGTATGGTTTGGTATTTTGAAGTTCGGTTTTAGTATTCTACGGTATGGTAAATTGGTAACCATAGTTAGTTCAACTTCAACTAATATATACTCGTATAATAGAGTAATATGACTTCGACAATTAAAAAAATGTCTCAATTGTATCATACTAACACATTACACATGTAGAAATATATATATTCATAATAAAGTACAAACAACTCTTTTTTTTAATCAATTACATTTCAATCAAAATAGAATAGTCAAAGTTTTAACATCTACACATTTAGTTTATACTAATACTATGTTGCATATTTGTTAGTATTTTAATAATATATATATGTTATTTATGTAATTATATACTTCGGTATTTCGGTATGTTATTTCTAAATACCAAATACCGTACCGAATATCAACAAAAATTAAAATGTATACCATATACCATACCAAATACCATAATATCAAAATAACGATATTGAAAATTTCGGTATGATATGGTAATTCGGTATATACCATACCATGCCCACCCCTTAAACTCAAATGAACCTTGAATTTAAATTTAATAAAATAGACTTATTTTATTGTGCAGTTAAAATTAATTATTTAATCCAAATGATTGTAAATTTAATCCAAATTATACATAAATTTGATCCAATAAAATTTATCTACCTATACTATTATTTTATTTATTTATTTTTAAAAAGACAATTTTCTTAATCTTGTGAACGTATAAAAAGTCTGATTTGAATATATTGCTTTTTTTGATAAAATAAAAGAATATGTGAGTATTCAATCTTGACGAGTACTCATAAATTATGAATAGATTTGAATGTCTTGACTAATTTTACTGATATATTTATTACTCCCTCCATTTCAAATTAATTGAATTGTTGAGGTGTTTCACACCCTTTAAGAAAAGAAGATTAAGACATAAATTAGGCATAGTTTTTCATTTTTATCCTTATTAATTATTGTCAAATTTCTGATTAAAATAACTAAACATTAATTATATAACTAATTCCAATACTAACTAATGAAGGATAAAATTGGAAGAATATTTTAAAAGCTGTCTTGAAGATTGAACAATTAAGTTAATTTGAAAAATGAAAAATATCTCAACAATTCAATTAATTTGAAATGGAAAGAGTATATTGATGCATTAAATACTTTTTTCAAGAAATAAACCACAAATGGTGAGTTTAATTTATTTATTTTTGTTACAAAGAATAAGTTTACTAAAACTAGAGATTATTATGAACTATAATTTATCTCTAAAATACATTGTATCTAGGCAATCATATTCAAAAGAGAAATTTACATAATTAGGTGGTACACCATAAAGCATTAAATTTTTAAATTATCAACATTGCTTAACAAGGTAAAGATCATGCACCATCCACTTTTATTTTTTTTAATCTTTTCGTATGTCCAAGATTTTAATTTAAGGTTCAATTATAGACATTCTTGAAAGTTTACATTTCATAGTATTATCTCCAACACTTTAGCATGTTTCACCAAGTTTTTTAAAAAATAGAAAATATTTAATTTTTTCAAATAGTACTTATTTTAGAAAATTAGGGTGTTTGGTCAAATTTTAAAAAAAAGAATAAGTATTTTTGAGCCGTACAATTATTATTATTTTTTTTCAAAAATAAATTTAAAATAAATCTCTAAAGCCCAAATTACTGCAAAATATTAATAAAGTATTTTTGAAATTAATTAGATAAACACAAAGTATTGTTATTCAAAAGTACTTTTTTGGAAAATATTTATAACGAAAAACACTTTTTAAAATAGATAATTTTTGATAGCTTTACCAAATAAACAAGTTATGTTGTTTCTACTATTCCAAAGTTGTCATAAGGCGAAAGAGAAAAAGGAATGTTCATAACATACTAATTGTGAGTTGAATATCTTATATAATATAATTGTTTACCCTGAGCCTTTTTTGGACATGTGATATGAAATTATAATTTAAATCAGCGTTTAAATATGTGATTTGCAATTATATTAAAACTAAAATTATAACTTTATATTGCATGTCCAAACACTTATTAGGATTCATAATATGAAAGAATTTATCGCTTATAATAAAACATGAACAAATTATTATTTTTACAAAGTAGTCATGGGCCGTGACTATAGAATTCGTTGTAGTGAATAAATCCTTTATATATATATACTAATAAAAATTTAATTTACAACATACCATGCAAAAATTGCCCTAAGTTTTATAAAGCAAGATTTTTAAAAGAAGTAAAATTTTCAACCAAAAAGTTCTAACATTATTTGACTTGTTTTCGTTAAGGAATTTAAAGACATAATAATCATATTAAATATTTCAATGTTTATTTTTATGTTAGTGCAACTAAATAAATTTCCACTTCTCTCTATCAATTCAATGTGGAATTCGTCTAAGGTGTAATGCGCACCTTCTTTTTAGAAACTTGTTGACTTAGAAGTCAGTCAGTCCTGCTTAATCTGCGTCATCAATCCGTTCTCCGCCAAGAACATTACGTACACCTTCCCTTAGGAACTTAGCGTCATCACTAAGTTAATTTATCCTACCAACGTAATGAGGGAGTACACACTTTGATACAATAATATAATTGTCATGACCATGTCATATTGTCATGACACATACTGTTCGCTTTGAACCTAAATCCATACGAATTTATCTTTTGAATTACACTCATCTAGCTTCAAAAGCACGTGTACCATATGAATTTAAGTTATGTCTTATAATATTTTTCACTTTCCTCTCCATTTAAATGTGAGATTCGCCTAAAATGTCACGTGTACCTTATTTTAAGAAATGTACCAGTCAAAAAGCCTGTTAGTTTTGTTTGCACTCGAACTCACCAGTCCACCTTCCGTGAAGAACATCTCCCTAATGCTAAATCTTTTAATAATGTTTAAACTATTATATGATAAATAGATTGCACATAAGACACGAAAAAAGAATATGAACTCCAAATTATATATGTATGATCTCATTTATGAAAATAGATCAATGTACCTTATTTTCAACATTTGAACATTAAATATTTAGGTCAAATTTAGATTTTCCTTGATGCACAAACGATATGAAACATATTTGTATAATTATATCACTCTAAAGAAAATTGCATATAAACATCTATAATGAAATATGAAAGAGAGAATCTATATTAGTTAAAGCATATCAAATTAAGCAAAGAGTACTGAATTTTTATAACATTAATATAAAAAATTAAAATAATATAATATTATAATAACTTATTTTTGTATAATATTGATATTTTGGTGAGTGGTGCTTTCTCTTATCATACAAAATTACTTCATAATTTATTGGGATAACACATGAGAATTCTTTTCGGATTACGTCGAAATTATCAGTTACACACGTAAGTTAGACGAGGAGCGTATTATTTTCTGAACTTAATTTTTAATTATTATTATTACATACTTAAACTATGTGAAGGTCCTATTGCCCCTCCCCCTCCCTCTTCCTCAAACTTAATTTTTTTCGTATTATTTATATTAATATTCGAATTTTCTTTTCACACACGAACAATATGAAAGTACTTGCATTATCATGTCATTTAAAAATTATATATAAATGTACATAATAATTTTTTTTAAAATCATATTACATTAAAGCAAATCAAATTCCACAAAATCTATGAAATTTGATACAATTAGTAACTTCATCAATATGATACTGACATTTTAGTGAATGACAAATAGGACAGTCAAATACAATTTTCCTTATTCTACCAAATAATTTCATCATAATTTTTCCAAAATAGTCCAACAATATTATATATATATTTTGCCAATTCTTAAGAATTTACCTATTTTCTCTGGAAAACTATTTGTCCTATTAATCTAATCAGGAACATACCAAATTATATTTTAAATATTTATTTGATTTATTTTTGTTAAGAAGTTTAGAAAGAAATACTAAAAAATGATGTTTTAATAATAAAAATAAATATCTCACATGATATTTGTTTATACTACTGTGACAATTTTTTTTCCTTAGATTTTGAATTATCAAACAAGACATGAATTACGTGCGAGACATGTTGAAATTTCCATTATATACAATTGTATTTATGAAAACATATTAACATAACTTATTTATATCATTTAAATATTAATCACCTATGTTAAAGTTAGAATTCCTTTTTACGCACTTATAATATGAAAATTGATTAACTTGACTTGTTACATCATTTAGATATTAAATATGTAGATTAGTGTTTTAAAAAAATCACGCAATGACAATATGAAACATACTAGCATAATCATGTCATTAAAAATAAAATTACATATAAACATCCATAACAAAATAAGAAAAAAATTATAGTATTCAGTGAGTTCCTCACAAAAAAAATTATTTTCTATCATGTAAATACAAACTTGACCTTTTGTTATAGCAAATTAAATTACACAAAGTGTATGTCATTTCATATTAGTAGTGCATAAAATTAAAATAAAATATTTTACTGTAACTTCATTAATGTGATAATTATATTTTGGTGAGTGATAAATAGAAGAGTCAGATACAAGTTCTTTTTCACATTACCAAATTATTTTATCATAATAACTTTTCCAAAATAGTCCAATAATATTATCCTAATATCCTATAGATTTTGTCAATTCTTAAAAATCTTATTTATCTTCTGTGACAAATCTTTTGTTTTATTAATGTATTTATGAACATATCAAAGAATAAGAAAATAAATTTATACGTTTAATTTTTTTTCGTTAAGTAGTTTCGAAAAAAAATGCTAAAGAACGACGATTTAATAACAAAGGCAAATATTTTGAATGATAATTTTAATGTCAGTGCAGAAATTATTTATTGGGGTTAAAACTTAAAATTATATTAATCAACTGAAATTTGTATATATCGTGCTCCTTGAACTATGGAGACCAAAAAAATTCAAAAATAAATAATGTATCACTCTATGCTACTCTGTGCTTTCAGCTATTTAATTTTCACCTTTTAAAAAGATTAAAATTAGGCAATGTCATTTAGAGAACTTAGTATGGAATTATGAATAGCTATTAATCTAAGTAGAGTTGAATGTCGTTTGTAATAACTTTGATCCATAATATAAAATTGTCAAGTTCAACATTTTATTGATAAGCTTTACTTCTGACGTCTTAGTTTTTAATCTTGTCAACCTTCATGTATATATATGTGTGTATGTGCGCGCGTGTGCGTATGCGTGTGTGTTTGGCTAATTTTCATGAAAACATTGTTGGTTTGTTCAGTTTTCTTTACTTGTTGAACATATGCATTTATATGACAGTTTTGTTGGCCAAGAAGGTTCAGGAGTATAATTATGCAAATTATGTTTGATTCATTTGATCTAGTGAAGCACCGAATGCTTGTTACACCTCCTCATATTTAGGGTGTGACAAAGTATAATTATGTGAGTTATGTTTGATTTGCTAGATCTAGGAAAGCACCGGATACTTGTTGTGCCTCCCTATATTTAGGGCGTGATGAGGTATAATTATACGAGTTATGTTTGATTCGCTCGATCTAGTGAAGCACCGGATGCTTGTCGCATCTCCCCGTATTTAGAATGTGACAATAAGATAATTATGCGAGTTATGTTTGATTCATTCGATCTAGGGAAGCATCGGATACTTGTCGTGCCTCCCTATATTTAGAACGCAATGAAGTATAATTATGCAAGTTATGTTTGATTCGCTCAATCTAGAGAAACATCGGATTCTTGTCGCGCCTCCCCATTTTTAAGGCATGACAAAAAGATAATTATGCGAGTTATGTTTGATTCACTCAATTTAGGGAAGCACCGGATACTTATCATGCCTTCCTATATTTAGAGCGTGATGAAGTATAATTATGCGAGTTATGTTTGATTTGCTCGATCTGGTGAAGCAATGGATGCTTGTCACGCCTCCCCATATTTAGAGCATGGCAAAAATATAATTATGCGAGTTATGTGCGATTCGCTCGATCTAGGGAAGCATCGGATGCTTGTCGTACCTCCTTATATTTAGGGCGTGACGAAGTATAATCATTAGGGGTGGGTGTTCGGTTCTTCGGTTCAACTTTATCAAATTTAGATTCGGTTCTTCGATTTTTGGTTTTAAAAAAGTGTGCACCATATACCAAATCGAACTACATCGGTTCAGTTCAATTTTTTCTGCTTCGGTTCAATTTGGTTCGGCGTTTTTAAAACAAATTTTCGATGTGAATGAAAATTAAAATGAGGACAAAATCAAAGTATAGACACTTAAAAATTCAAAACGATGTTAAGGGATGATGTGTTTCACCGTGGAACACTTATTGTGTTAATTAAAAGATTATGTTTGTCATTGTCAAGAATATTGTGTCTCTAACTACTTCTCAAGAAAATAAGGACGAAGACAGGTTCCTTTACACGATGTACATCGATAAAAATACGTTTAGGTTCCTCTTGGGAATTAATATTTGAAGTTAACTATTGAATTGTAAATTTATTGCTACTTTGATTTGTTCATAAATGATTTAATTGCTAGTTGACTTTTTATTTTTAGTTAGGGAAATGCCCATATATATATATATATATATAATATTTATTTATTTTTAAAATTTTTTAAAATAAATTTCGGTTCTTCGGTGCACCGAAGCTCTGAGACCCTTACACCGAACACCAAATCGAAGAATCGAACTTTTGAAAAAATAACACTGACACCGAAATGAAAAACCGAAGAATCGAAACTGAAAAATCAAACTAGTTCGGTTAGGTTTTTTGGTATTTATGCCCACCCCTAATAATCATGCAAGTTATGTTTGATTCGCTCGATCTATTGAAGCACTAGATGCTTGTCGCGCCTCCTCATATTTAGGGTGTAACAAAAAAATAATTATGCGAGTTATTTTTGATTTGCTCGATCTAAGGAAGTACAAGATACTTATTGTGTCTCCCTATATTTAGGGCGTGACGAAGTATAATTACGCGAGTTATTTTTTATTCGCTCGATTTAGTGAAGCACCGAATGCTTGTCGCGCCTCTCCATATTTAGGGCGTGACAAAAAAATAATTATGCGAGTTATGTTTGATTCACTAGATCTAGGGAAACACCAGATACTTGTCGTGTCTCCCTATATTTAGGGCGTGATGAAATATTATTACGCGAGTTATGTTTGATTCGCTCGATCTAGTGAAGCACCGGATGCTTGTCGCGCCTCCCCATGTTTAGGGTGTGACAAAAAAATAATTATGCGAGTTATTTTTTATTTGCTCGGTCTAGTGAAGTACCAGATGCTTGTTGTGCCACCTTATATTTAGGGCATGACAAAGTATAATTATGCGAGTTATGTCTGATTCGATCGATCTAGTGAAACACCGAATGCTTGTTGCACCTCCCCATATTTAGGGTGTGACAAAGTATAGTTTATGTGAGTTATGTCTGATTCACTCAATCTAGTGAAACACCCGATGCTTGTCGTGTCTCCCAATATTTAGGGCACGATAGAAAATAATTATGCATGTTATATTTGTTTCGATCAATCTAGTGAAGCATCGAATGCTTATCGTGCCTCTCCATATTTAGGGCGTGATACTATTATAAATAAACTATATGAAAATTTACATAATCATATTATCTAAAACAAAATTACATATAAATGTCTATAACACAATAAAAAAGATAGAATTTATCTTGTGATAGAGAAAATCAAATTACAAAAAAGAAAAAGTATTTTTTTATATCATTAATATATAAAATTAAAACTAAATAATATCATACGAACTCCATTAACATGACACGGATATTTTGTTTTGATAAGTGACAAATATGATAACCACATATGAATCTATTCACACCTTACCTATTCTCTCTCATGGAAACTTAGTTAATCTAGTTAATAACATACCCAAAAAATGAAAAAAATAATCTCTCTTCATTTTCCTTTTTTCTTTAAAAGTCCAAAAAATTAAAAATTTAAACATGAATCTCATTTATATATACGGCTATTATATGTATCTAGACAGAAAATCACACAAAACACTAAAAGAAATATCATATTTACTCTCCAATCTCAAATCGATCATCTTTACTATGTAAATAAAGGAAAATCGAAGGATATTTACGTACACTAAATCATTATTATACTTCTTATGAAAAAGACAAACTAAGTTTAATTTTATTAATTAAAAAGATAAAGTGAACGCCGTCAGATTAAGTATCTGCCGGAAAAGTTAAATTAACGGTGTTCGGCGTTTTCTCCGGCCGGGCCACATGGGCCTTGGCATTTTTCCTATAAATAGGGCTCTCCCCACTCTATTCTTTTCACTTTCATTAGTTTTCTCATCTTTCTCTCTCTAGAAGAAACTCTGTTTTTTTCTTTACAGATATACAAAGACTCTACACATATACAAAGAACACAAAAACTATATAGTATATAGTAAAAATAAGAGAAATTTATTATTTTAATATAAATAAAATCAAATTTTATTTATATTAATAATTTTTTTTTCTCTTTGACTCTTTCTAGATTTCGTGGTGCTGTTTGGAGGTACTTTTTCCCTTCTCTCTCTTTCTCTCTCCACACAATTTGATTAGTAAATAATAATATATTATTAATAGTGAAAGAGTAAATAAAAAATAGATCGAATAAATTTTGTTGAAAAATAGATCGAAAAAGTGACTATTTAGTGGATAAAATTGGGTTTGATCTGAAGTGAACAGTATATGTGGAATTGAGAATTTCTTTGGTAAATTGACTAATGGTTTTGTGTAAATTTTTTTTTTTTTTTGGATTGGTTGTTAGATTCTTGGAAACCCTAATTGGAATTGGAAAAGATTGAATCTGTTTGACGGGTTTTTTGATTGGTAGGGGTCAATCTTGTATTTAATCTGTTAGGGGTGATTTAGTTGGGTGATAGTTGTTGTTAGCTGTATTATTTATGTACTGAGTGTATTTTTGTCACATTGGTTGGATTTGTTTTTGATGCATCATTAATTCTGTACTGTTTGTTGCATTTCTTACTGTATATTTTATTGTGGGGAATTGGAAAGATAGGACTGTTCATGAGTTGTTTTGATGAGTTTGTATTGGTGGATTAATAGAGGTGAAAGATTGAGGATAGGGTTTGTTAGGGGAATATGGGTAGATCTTTTGGAGGGCTATGAGAGAATGTTGACAGAATTTTTATGCATTGGGATTGGATATAGTCCATCTACTGATTGAAAAAATCATATGTGTGATGTAGGATCGAATCGCACCCAAGGGGAAGGGGTGTGGCCTAGTGGTTAGTGAAGTGGGTTTGAGAACATTGAGGTCTCAAGTTCGAATCCCAATTGAGGTGTCCTATCTGTCTGATACCTATAGCTGGTGGGAGGTGGATTGTCTTGGAATTCATCGAGGTGTAAAAAAAAGGAGAAATATAGACACCAATCTTGAAAAGAATTGATACTTCCTTTGGAATTTGTGGATCTAATTAGTCTCTGTAGCCCATTTTCCTATCCTCTTAGTCCTGTAGTTGCTTTTCTGAGTATTTGGTTGTTGAGGCTCATACGAAATTGCGTGGTGTTGCATAGGAGTGAACTTGCAGATATTTTTAGGGCTTGAGCTTGGTGAGAATTTTCCAGTGTCTTTTTGCTTTCTCTGTATTGTTTCATTGATTATGACACAGTTAATCTTTGTGCTACTGTAACAATCATTAAGATTTAAGAATTTAACTCCCCGATCATAGCTTATGCCTGATTTTTTATTTTGGTTTTCCTTCTTTTTTTCTGCCGAAAGATGAATTGCTGATTGAGATATTAATTTGATCATGCAGGCTATAACTATACGTTCCTGTTTTAAGATTTTGCAACTGTAGCTGTGACTTGTCAGTGCTGACTGCTACTAAAGAAATTCACTTGCTTCATGTTTTTAGTATTCCAAATAGATGACGATGATGTAAACCTTACGTTGTAGAGTGAATTGCGAACCAATGTGTTTGATGGATGTGACTTTTGTCCTTTAATCAAGTTTGTTGCGTTCCCCAAATTGCAGTCTTTCTTGCTTTTAATGTTCTTTGAGCAATAAAGAGGTTAGAATAGTTGTCAGAATTAAATATTTGCAAGAGGTGGTGGTATAAGCTCTTTTTGTTCAGTGTATATGCAATTATATTTGAGATGGGTTCTAAAGGAAGGGCGTTGTTTGATCTTAATGAACCCCCTGCTGAGGATGAGCAGGTTAATGATGGTGTCCTCTGTTTACAGCCTCAGAGAGCAGTTCCCTCTTCTAGTACCAACACTTCCGAGTTTTTGGCATCTTCTGTTGATCCTCCGGGGATAGTAAACAATCATGCATTTTCCCATGCCTCTTCCGTTTCAGGTTTTCAGCCTTTTGTTCGGTCAAAAGGTGCAGAGGCATCTAGAGCTCCTGAGGAACATGGGAGTGCTGGGCCCTCAACTTCGGGTGGTGCTTCATTATCTAAATCCGGTCAGGAACATACAACGAAGGGTTTGCTCCAGCCAGATCTAAACTCTCTTGATATGCAAGTGGCTGAAAAGGAAGAAGGTGAATGGTCTGATGCAGAGGGTTCAACATATGCAGATAAAAATTTTGGCTTCAATGATAAGTCGAATACTGATGTTGATAAAACTTCGCAGGAGAAATCAGCAGTTGAGCCGGTGAGCAATAGTGATAAAGTTGGCTCTGTTCATAATGCTTCTCAGGATAATGAGAAAAGGAATGGTGATAATTACAATATTTCTTCTTTAGAATTAGATCGTGATACAAGTGACAGGAAAAGTAATAGTAGCAGAAATTCTGAAACCAGTAGTAAAGCTGATATCACCATGGATGGTCAGGAGGATTCTGGGCAGGTGCCAAAGCATAGAGAGATTAGAGGTGTTGAGGCAAGTCATGCATTAAAGTGTGCTAGCAATTTTGGTAAGCGTCCTAAGGTTGACCAGCAGAAGGAAGCGATGCTGGGAAAGAAGCGCAGTAGGCAGACCATGTTTCTTGATTTGGAAGATGTTAAACAGGCAGGTTCTCAAAAAAGTACTACTAGGCGCCAAAATTTTCCAGCACCTGTTACAACTCGCATTGTGAAAGATTCTCGTAATGTTCCTTCACCTTCTGAAAAGAATGGGGAAAAGCACAGTCAGGTACTTGTCAAAGATGTGAAACAAATTGATTCAACTAATGAAGGAAACTTGCCTATGGAATCTAATGATTCTAGATCTGAATCCAGTGCTGATTTGAACCTAGCACCTCTAGGTCGATCAAGACGGTTGAATAGTGCTACTGACCTCACATCTGAGGCTCAAACACCACCTATACCTAGACAGAGTTCTTGGAAACATCCCACAGATCAGAGGCAAAATAGAAATTCACAGTTTCCTGGTAGGAAGCCTGCTCTGACCAGTCAAAATTCCATGGATCCAAAATTGGGAGCCAAAAAACCTCCATCCAAGAAGCAACCTATAGTAAGTAGCCCGTGTCAAGATACATCTGTAGAACGCCTTATTCGTGAGGTGACAAACGAGAAGTTTTGGCAACATCCAGGTACTTTTGAGTTCCACTTGATTATTATTCTCATCATTCATCATTGTGATTATTACCATTACTTTTTGTTGATAATATTTGCTTCGTTAGTGTTCTGTCTTGAATTTTTTTTTCTTCTCTGTGCTTTTTAAGCTATGCGACATAGCGTATAAACTTTTTCCTGTTGATTCTTGTTTGGGGTATGTCCAGCTTTCTGATGCTCCAACATAGGTTTCAATAGAGAGCATTGCTCTGACTGTGCCTAGTAAGGTATGTGATGGGAGATAAGCATTTATCTTAGCAAAATTTGCATTTCCCTAGAATATTGTTAGAATGAGTGGTGCACAAGCAAATCCCTTCACTTTTTCTTGTGCTCTATAATAATGATTGTGTCATGAGATAGTATGGAATTCATCTTTGCTCTAGGTTTTATTCAAAGAAGCAAGTATGTGTTTTTTCCCACTGGGCACTGTACCAAAGTGGTCATTCAAGATCTGATTAACCCTTTAAACTTCTTTTATGTTGTATTTTTCATTTTTCAAGTATTCTGGATCATAAAACTTTCTTTTTGTTTTCATTGGAAAGCTATAAACTGGTACCATTTTACCAGCTGAACATTGTCACATCTCTATTTCTTGTATGATCAGTCAGTTTCCTTATGATGGTGCAAGTGTATTCAATAATATGTGTTTTATACTACCACTTTCTTCTAGGTTGTTTTACTGGCCATATTTAGCTTCCTGTCCTATGGAATGCTTGGTGAGACAGGATTTACTGTTTTAGTTTATTAAGTGGTGGTGTTTATATTACTCAGGCCCATGCATAGCAAAGGGGATCCTCCAGCTTCATCTGGTGGGCATCTCAATCATCAGGATAGCTTGTGGGATGGAAGAATTTTTGTGTCATCTCAAAGTTGGCTATATGATTATTAGTGTATTTTTCATGATCTCCATGACTAACCTATTCATATGTATCAGGATAAAGTTCTGAATATATTTTTGTGTTAGCTAACTTTATTGTTTAATGATTCTCCGGTTTGCTCCTCTGAAGCGCCTGTTTAGGCATGTTGAGTAGCAAGTCGCATTGTACTGCTCCTTGATCCTCATAAGGATTTTTTTTTTCATTATTATTTTTGTTTGATATGTCAAAAAGTGGTGTGGTGCATGAAGTTCCATCATATGGTGTATTATTAAGGGGTGAACTTCTCTTCATGTCAGATGAAGCGGAGCTTCAGTGTGTACCTGGTCACTTTGAATCTGTGGAAGAGTATGTTAAGGTGTTTGAACCCTTGCTCTTTGAGGAATGCCGGGCACAGCTGTACAGTACTTGGGAGGAGATGGCTGACACTGGAACCCATGTGAAGGTCCACATTAAAAATATTGAACGGCGAGAAAGAGGTATATTGTGGCAACTTTATTTATATATTTATTTTATCCTTTGACTTGGATATCAGGAACAACTTTGTTTATACCAAATACATATTTGGGAAGCTATTCAATTCCCTCATCATTCAGTGGGGACGAAGGAGGTCGAAAAATTAATGTAGTGACTTTGAGCTGCTCTTCAGGAATTCGTTTTTCCATTTTATCTCTAGGTTTTCCTAGTTTTTCGAGTATCAAGCATGACAAGATTTTACTGCATCGAGGATAACAGAAGTCTTTGGGTGGTCCACTTATATAGCTTACACTCAGAACGGCTTCACTCTGAGAGAGAAAACACGCGCGCACACATTAAAGAAAACGTTTAAGAGCCGGGAAGTTATGGTCGGCCTAGCTGAATTTCTTTTCCTCCCTTTCTAATCAGCACTGCCTTTCTTCTGCACAGGATGGTATGATGTAATCCTTTTTCCGGATTGTGAGTGGAAGTGGTTATTCAAAGAGGGAGATGTAGCAGTTCTCTCCACTCCACGTCCTGGATCAGGTTAGTACTATATAGCATTTTGTGGGTGTGTATTTCAAATTTCCTATGTTTCTTCTTAGTATTTTCGTACCAATTAAGCAGTCCGATCACGGAGAAGTGGCACCTCAACATTCGGAGATGGTGATGAGCCCGAAATTAGTGGTCGTGTGGCTGGTACTGTGAGGAGACACATACCTATTGATACTCGAGACCCTGCCGGAGCCATCCTGCACTTCTATGTTGGAGATCCATATGACACCAACAGGTCAGTGATTGGACTTTTTAATTTCTTCTGCCTTCCGTTACTAGTGAGCTAAACGTCTTTGTATTTGTTCTTTCAGCAATATTGGTAGTGATCACATACTGCGGAAACTGCAACCAAGAGGCATCTGGTTTCTGACTGTTCTGGGTTCTCTAGCTACCACCCAACGAGAATATGTTGCTTTACATGCATTTCGGCGTCTTAATCTACAGGTTACATCTTAAAGCCAGCTCTTCACTAGAAATGCCTTTTCTGCCTGTTTACCAGTTTGAATAAAGAATTATGGTTTTACGTGTAGATGCAAAATGCAATTCTTCAGCCAAGTCCGGAGCACTTCCCTAAATATGAAGAGCAGACACCTGCAATGCCTGACTGCTTTACGCCAAACTTTACCGACCACTTGCACAGGACCTTTAATGAACCACAGCTAGCAGCAATCCAATGGGCTGCAACACATACAGCTGCTGGAACTAATGGTATGACAAAGAGGCAAGATCCATGGCCTTTTACTCTAGTTCAAGGGCCACCTGGTACAGGTAAAACACACACAGTGTGGGGAATGCTGAATGTCATACATCTTGTTCAGTATCAACACTATTACACAGCATTGCTCAAGAAACTTGCTCCTGAAAGCTATAAGCAGAATAACGAGAATAACTCGGATAATGTTGTTACTGGATCCATTGATGAAGTCCTGCTAAGTATGGATCAGAATCTCTTCAGAACCCTCCCAAAGCTATGCCCAAAACCTAGAATGCTTGTCTGTGCTCCTTCAAATGCTGCAACTGACGAGCTTCTTGCACGTGTTCTTGATCGTGGATTCATTGACGGTGAGATGAAAGTTTATCGGCCTGATGTTGCACGAGTTGGGGTGGATTCTCAAACGCGTGCCGCCCAAGCAGTTTCTGTGGAGCGGAGAACTGAACAGCTTTTGATGAAGAGTCGTGATGAAGTTTATGGGTGGATGCACCAGTTGAGAGCTCGTGAAGCTCAGTTGTCACAGCAGATAGCTGGCCTTCAAAGAGAACTAACAGTTGCTGCTGCTGCTGGTCGTGCACAGGGATCTGTTGGAGTTGACCCTGATGTTCTTATGGCTAGGGACCAAAATCGAGATACTCTATTGCAGAACCTCGCGGCAGTGGTTGAGAATAGAGATAAAATACTGGTGGAGATGTCCCGCCTTCTGATTTTGGAGAGTAGGTTCCGTGGTGGTAACAATTTCAACATGGAGGAAGCTCGTGCTAGTCTGGAGGCTAGTTTTGCCAATGAAGCAGAAATCGTTTTCACTACTGTCTCAAGTAGTGGGAGGAAATTGTTCTCTCGTCTTACCCATGGTTTTGACATGGTAGTCATTGATGAAGCAGCCCAGGCCAGTGAAGTAGGAGTCCTTCCTCCTCTTTCTCTTGGTGCAGCACGATGTGTTCTTGTTGGGGATCCGCAGCAGCTTCCTGCTACGGTTATCAGCAAAGCAGCTGGAACTTTGATGTACAGTAGAAGTCTCTTTGAGAGGTTTCAGCAAGCAGGCTGCCCAACTATGTTGTTATCAGTGCAGTACAGGATGCACCCACAAATTAGGGATTTTCCTTCTAGGTACTTTTATCAAGGTCGCCTTAGTGATAGTGAAAGTGTTGTGAATCTGCCTGACGAAGTTTACTACAAGGACCCTTTACTGAAGCCTTACATCTTTTATGACATTACACATGGTCGGGAATCACATAGAGGTGGATCCGTTTCATATCAGAATACACATGAAGCACAGTTCTGTCTTCGTTTGTATGAGCATCTTCAAAAAACTTGTAAATCTCTTGGTATTGGGAAGGTTACTGTAGGTATAATCACTCCGTACAAGCTGCAACTTAAATGCCTTCAAAGGGAGTTTGGGGATGTTTTAAATTCTGAAGAAGGAAAGGACATTTACATAAATACTGTGGATGCTTTCCAGGGTCAAGAGCGTGATGTTATTATAATGTCATGTGTACGTGCCTCAGGTCATGGGGTTGGGTTTGTTGCAGATATACGGCGGATGAACGTTGCTCTTACTCGTGCAAGACGAGCTCTTTGGGTATGTTACTTCGGTCTCCGTTTATGTGCATAATGCTATACTCATAATATATACGTGCAACAACATATGAGTCAATATTAACTTTACTCTTTAATGTTCTCTTAACAGGTAATGGGTAATGCCAATGCGCTGGTGCAATCAGAAGATTGGGCTGCATTGATTGCTGATGCCAAAACCAGAAAATGTTACATGGACATGGATACTTTGCCTAAGGACTTCTTGCTACCCAAGGCAGCTTCTCATGCTCCTCCACCGACCAATATGCCTAATAATCGAGGTTTAAGATCTGGGTCACGACATAGAATATATGATACACACATGGAGCCCAGGTCAGGAACACCTTCAGAAGATGATGAAAAGCCAAATGCATTACATGTAAGGAATGGAAGTTATAGGCCTCCTAAGCCATCACTGGAGAATTCGTTGAATGATTTTGATCAATCTGCTGATAGATCTAGAGATGCCTGGCAAAATGGTATACAGAGGAGGCAAAATACAGCTGGAATTGGGAGAAGAGACTTGTAGTTGATGTCCGTGAATATGTGCCACATATCACAGGGACCAATCATTTTTGTTCCTGATGTTATGTCTTTGCTCCTGGCTAGGAGATTGGTTGATGACACAGCTACGCATGCTGATATCATGTGCAACACGGTTTGGTTTAAAGGACTCCTTGGTGATGCGAGAATGGAAGGCTATATGGAAGTAAGGAAGCGTTTTTTTTCCTGAACACTTTACTCCTGGCTTGGACAGAGTTTGTAACACAGCTGGTCAAGCAGCTGATTTCGTGTTCAGAATATGGTTTGACAAAAGAATTCTTGTCAATGAAGAGAATGGGTGGGTATGTCAGAAAGGAAGAGATCCTGGTTGATTATGGTGGTACTGTTGGAAGCTTTAATGAGTTAATGTGACTTTGAGCATGGGAGCTCAGTCGTGCCTGAAGTTCTTTTGCTGACATATTATAATGGTAAATGTTTTAAATAAATGATTACTTGAAGTTCTTGATACGTGCAACATTTTCATTCGTTTAGAGCTTTTCAAACAGAGCACTTGGCAGCTTAACATCAAGTATTCAGCAGCTCTAATATATGTGCTTGCTTCGGTTGGGATGAGAAGAAAAAAGCTTATCCCAGCAAATGATCTTGAACATACAGCCATTCGGCTGGAAAATGGTAACCCTTTATGATTGCTTCTCTGTTGATGATATATACCACCGAGACTGACCCTAGAGACTTTGCAGCATGGTGTAAGTAGTATGTCTGATACTGTCTTTACAGCCTTGACAAGACTACTAGTCCATGAAAGAAGCCCAGGACAGAGAGAGAACTGAACTTGTCCAGAAAGTTACCGAACTCATTGAAGGGTCTGAACATGGAACTCTGCTCAGATGGCAAGTCTGTGATTTGCAGAACCATTACGAGCTGATGAACAAGTCACAGGACCACATATAAACTGAGTGAGTAGAGTCCCAAATGTTGATATGGAGGGACCTGGAAGATAGCAACTAGTTCTGTACATATTCGTGTGGAGAGCATAATTCTTTTCATTAGGTGGTAGTCTCATACTTAGGAATGTTGCAGTACTTTTTATTATCCTTCTCAAAAATCTTCAAGTTCATATTTGGTCTTTTATCAACTGTGTCCCTTTTCCATGTTCAATTCATTTATTGTATGTTCGATCACATTCATCAATGAAAAATGAAAAGAAGGATGGTGCGTTTTAGTTCAATTCTCTCAACTACGTGTAGCACTGCTGCAAAATTCATCAACAAATCACTCCTGTGTTCATATAACATTTCTAAACTGACATTGTTAATGCTTTAATAAACAGCAGTAGAAATGTTTAATGTTGCTAAAACTATTCCTAGTATGGTTTAAAGATTAAAAAATAGTTAAAAAAACAAGTAACATCTGTATTATAATAACATATTTGAATGTATAAAAACAGGACTTTAGCTTTCATTTTTACTCTCTTCTCTCTCCAATTTGACGGCAGCGAATAGCGAGATTTAGCTTGTTTATCAAATAAAATGAAGCAGCATTTTGGTTTCAAAAGCGAAGTATATCGTGTTCGCACATATAATAATATTGAAATGCATTAAATTTACACATATAAAGTATCTTTGTGGTGAAATATAATATTGAAATGCAATAAATTTACACATATAAAGTATCTTTGTGGTGAAATATATTTTATGCGTGCACATAATAAGTGTATCCATGCGTATACAATATCTCTACTCTAGTGCTCTATATCAATTCAAATAATAAGTGTTTCTACACTATCTGCTATAAAGTATATAAACTACGACTATAAAGATTAATTAGAGTGTAAACCTTCTTCAATTTACTTAATAGTGCGCTCATCGGAGTGTAAAATTTTCTACGGTTAACGTGATTGAGACCACCCTGCCATCCATGTTGTTAGTTTCATATTGGACTTGATACTATAGTAGATAGGAACATAGGGTACTAATCTATTGAACCTTTGGAAACTGAACTTATTAACATTGGACACATGATATGATAAAATTGAATATAAGACGTAAAAAATTGAATTTTCAAAGATCCAAATATTTGTACTAAAACCAATATCCAATCTAAAATTCATAAAATTTTAAAATAAGATTCAAAATTCAATATCCATAATCCAAAAATTCAAATCAAATATCTAAAATATTCGATTTCAATTGAATTTCGGATTGGCTATACCCACTGCCCCACCCCTATTTTTAACATTTAAGAGATATTTAATACGCTAAAACTTTAGGGGTTTGTGTCAAGTGGTTGCTTTGAATTATTAACACTCTATATTTGACTGCCGTTTAATTAAGGACACATAAATAAAAGGGCAAGTTAAATATTAGACAGATCGGTTAAAAATAATTATATTCGATAGCTAAATATAAAAAAAAACACTACATGTTATTTTGTATCAAAATTATGCATTAATGTATATCATATATTAATAAACAAAAAAAATATTTTTTTCTATCATTATTTTAATGAATGACTATTTATGTTAATTTTTCTAGATAAAAAAAGATTGCGCATGTTTGAATTTGAACAAGTTAGTTGACTAGTCGTTGTGTTAGTAGCTGTTTTGTGTCTATTTTTAAACCATAAAGAGTAGATATATTTTCTAGAATATGTCAAATCAATATACTGCTCTAGCAAAATTAAACATGAAGAAGTCATATGGTTTGAATATAATTTTACAATAGATGAAAATTTAAAGTATGTAGGAAACATATTGAGTAATGTATACAATTGAAAAGTAAAAAGAATATAATATTACATGAATTAATTTGAATATGCCGATATTATATGTGTGCACGCACGCGTGAGTAGTTGACAAATTTTGTATACTTGATTGGCGTTTGGACATTTGATTTTATCTCGTGATTTGAAATCTGTGTTTGGATATGCAATTTCATCTCACCATGAATTTTCTATAAAACTTGATTTGAGAATTTCATATCATGATTTCACATTTTTTTATATACTAAAATTGATCCATAAGTTTATATTTTTATAAAAATAAACCCATTATTTTATATCTACACAATATTTTTGCGAGAATACCAAATGAGTGATGAAATATTCATGGAATATGAAGATGATGATATAATTACTAATGATATTGACCATGTTCAATTTTATTGGAGAATAGTTCACTACAACTCATTTTCAATTTCATATTTTTATTAAACTTAAGTTCGATCAATAAATGTTGTATTTTTTTAGAATAGTTTTGTGATAGTATATTATATTTTTATTATGAACTTTTGCTTATTTAGTAAGTTTATATAAAAAAAATTAGAGTAATTTTAATAGTTTTCACCACTTGTGAGGTTTTTATGTTTATGAACAAACAATACAACTTAAAAGTTCAAATTGTATGTCCTAACAAAACTTCAACTTCATCCCATATAATTTCAAATCACGATTTCATTTCACATAGTCAAACAAGCCGTTAAATAGAAAATAAATACATATAGGCTATGGTAGTGTCATAATTTTTTTTTTCTTTCTTTTTTTGAAACTGGAAATTTTTTGGTCCAACTTCCTAGGCACCAACACGAGTACAGTAACATACACGTTTTTAGCATGAATTTAGTTCACTATGCATTTCTCTATTTATCATTTTTAGCATGAATAAGTATCGAGTAATTCTATTCATTTAAAAGAAAAAGAAATATACCTAACTTTAGTTCACATGGTCCATTTGCATTGACCAATAAGCCATGTCTTTAGGTGCATTTTTGGTTTAATTACATTGACCTTATTTTTTGTAACTAATTAGTTTAGGTATTTGAACCGAACCTTTACCAATTTTTGATCAACTTCTATTAGTAGCTTTTATTAACTACAAACTATTACGTATAAAATATCAACACCTGTTTTTCTGATCTTCCTCCATTAACTTCAAGCTTCGTTTTTCAAAAATGGATCGGCTTATCTAATTATAAAAAAATTTAATTCAAACACATGTATCAAATCACAAATTTTTTACTTAATTTGTTAAAAGTGAAGTGTCTTAAACACCTTGAAAAAAAATTAACTTAAAATGTTATCGTGATCAACCATGTACCACGGGAATTTGATGTCAAAAGTTTTAAAGACGAGAGATAAGTATAAAAAATACACCTAAACTATTTCATTTTTTTGAGTTTCATACCTAAACTATCGGGAGTGTGAATTTCATACCTAAATTATGACTTCTTAGTTTGAGAAACACACCTCAGTGGTGTGTAATATACTCTCTTTTATTTGCAAAAACTATGCCACATGGATAAAATATTACACCTTGACAAAAATTAAATAAACTATTAATATTAGTTTATTTAATATTAATATGGGTGGGCTAGATTTTTAAAAAAAATAAATTAAAATAGTAGTTAAATTATTATTTGAAGGAAGGGAGAGGAGGGAGATGAAGTAAGAATTTTTTAAAACTTTTATAAAAGGTTTTTTTTTAAAAAAAAACTAAAAAATTGGGGGGGGGGGTACGGTGAGAGGAAGTGGTGGGGGGTTTGGTAAGAAAAATATTTTACATTTTTTAAAAAAAATAGTAATACTTTAATCTTTAACTTTAACTAATAATTTATTTAATTTTTGTCAAGATGGAATGTTTTGTCCATGTGGAGTGTGTCGTGACATTTATTTTAAATAAAAAAGAGAGTGTATTACACACACCATGATGAGAGTGTAATAAAAGAGAGATGTGTGTTTCTCAAACTAATAAATGATAGTTTAATTATAAAACTCACATTCTCAATAGTTTATGTATGAAACCAAAAAGAATGGGATAGTTTACGAGTGTTTTTGACCCTTATCTATTATTATATTTATTGTAAATGTCACTCCTATTTATATGAATTAGGAAAAGAAAAAAAGGCGACATTCATTAATTATCCAATGGACTTTTTAGTTGTAAGAACCGAAAAAAGTCAAAGCTAAATATCATGTACAAATAAAAATTGCAAGTAGTCGTGCACACCATAAAGTGAATATGGATATCCCCATATAAAATATTTTAAATTAACAGCAAAAATTCAAGGATAGATCGGTTTTATTTTTTTATTTTTAAAAAGAAAAGAATATTCGAATTTGCATAATAATTAAGGATCTAAATGGGAGTCGCATATTCTTCCAATTTAAGTAAAAAAAGCAAAAGGTGGAACAAGATAAAGAGAGATGAGATTGGTGGGCATGATAAATCTATATGGAGCGAGCCTCATTTTTTTTATTGGGTGTTTCGTATTATTTTTTTGTGTTCGATTACTTTAATTTTATATCAAGAAATTCCACTTTTCATGAGTAAAATGCTTTGACGATTGGCTTTATTTCAAAACTCGAATTCAATACCTCTAATTAAGAATGAAAAAATATATATATACTTATAACCATCATGTGACCCATGGTAGTGGAGTGAATCCAATCGATTCTATTATCATTGATTTAAAGTCATTTTCATATTCAAAATATCTGATTAAGAATTATTGTTTTAAGAAAAATTTATATTCGGTGTCCAGAGCCCGCATGGGATCTCTAACCAACTCTGGATCGCATATTGCAGAGCCTATTTGATAAGCCTAACTAAATATATTATTTTCAAAGTTAAAATTTTGAATTCATCTATGCGAGCGAAGAGTGGGTGGAAGGGAGTGGGAGCTAGGCCCTTGAGTTGTGAAAGTTGGCATGTCAATATGGGCCAGTATGTTGTAAGGTACTTGGTGACATTTTATTATAACAAGTTGGAAACTTTCTTTTGTTTCTATTCATTCGAACAACTCTGTTTGTCCTTGTGCTTTCAGGACCTAATTGGCTTCTGTCATTGCATTATTATTTTAGTAAACGTTGATAAAGAGTTTAACGATTCACATGTATAAAAATTAGTAGCGATCTCAAAAAAAGTATGGTGAAATTGGTAGAAAGCGTTTTTCCTTTAATAACTTTACTTCGCATGAATCCAAAGTAATCTAGGACCTAAAACTGGTAACAAACATCAGATAAAACAAAACAAAAATTAAATATTGGGAGATTACTTTTTTTTTTCTTTTTTGATATAGTTATTTGGTATTCAAAATTCACTAAATGGATTGCTCTATTTTTTCGCAACATAAGGTCTACGAAAGAGGAAGTATTCCCTTCTAGAGGTTTATCATTCAAAGAGTGCGAACTTAAGATCTCTTATTAAGAGTGGATGAATCATATTCATCTAATCAACACTTTTTAGTGATATTAAGAGGAGAAAAATGACAAGACAATTACTGTATTTGTTGGTTGTGTGGAGGGACGGTTCAAGCACATTAGTGATCTAAAGCTAAAATCAAATGGAGGCCTTAAATATTTTTTTAATGAAGTTTATTCTTCTAGCTTTTTGAGATGTAAAATTAATAATCTTTTTATAATCAATTTTTTTAATAATTCATTTTCAATTGATAATATAGTCAATTCATTAATCTTTTTTGAGACATAGAACTATAGATATGTCAAATTTCTAATATTTTTTTCTTTTTTACATGAAAATTTTACTTTTTTTTTTTAACAAACAATACTCAATAAACAATATTTTTTTAAAAAGGAACTCAATATTTTTTTTTTAAAAAAACCGATAGCTTATTATTACTAAAAAAAACATAATAGGGCCCTTGAATTTGGAGGTCTTAGGCACCTGCTTATTTAAAAACCCTGGAAATTAACCCTTGTGAACAAAGTCTCACATTGTTAGATGAAAATAAAAGTAAATTACTTATAAAGTGATGAATATTCTTAATCAATGATGTGAGACTTTTTGAAAAAAAAACTTGCAGCTTGACCTAAAGCAGACAATATCACACTATGTTAAGAGTATCTTTGAACTGTTTTAGCTCAACAAATAATATCAAGGTCATGATTTGACGAGATAGATATGAAGATGACAAAGTAATGATATAAGGCCCAACTAATGCCTTTGCCTGTTTATTTATCGGTTTGCTATCTTTATCAATAGTTTAAAGGACACATACAAGAAATGAAGATATTGAGCTTTGATGACCATGAATATTCATTAACATGAATAAAACGACACAATTAATTTCCAAATTAACCCATGAATGGTGATGTGTTATGTGAAATTTAGTTTAAAAGAGAGATTGTCGAGTATGAATGAATAAAATCTCATAGTAATAGTTAGAAAAGAAAAAGTTATTTATATTTTCTTGAAGTTGCACTTTCGCTCTCTTTATGTTTTTCATTCTTCTCCCTTTTTTACCCTTTCTTTTTTCTCGTCTTTGCAAAAAATGCATTAGTACTTGAGCATTGACATTGTAAGGTAGATATATTATATCAATATCAAAATTTATAATGTGTAATAGGTATGTTACAAAAGTTTGTATTCGGTCCATATCGAAATATATAATTACATATAGAATTTATATATATTATTATAACACTAACAAATATATAAAATAGCATTACTATAAAACTAATTATTTAGACAATAGACTGTTGACTATTTTATCTTGGTTGAAATACTTTTTTTGAATGATTGATTAACGAAGAAAATTACTGGTACTTTTTCCTTTTGTGGTTATTTCTACATATATAAGATTTTATTATGATATAATTGAGAAATGAATTTTTTTTTGTAAAGTTATAATTCTCTATCATGTGCGTACATGTAAGTTGAAGTCAACTAAACTATAATAATCGAATTAACATTTCACAAATTATGGAAATCGAACATACCAAAATTCCCTACAAATAGTCAACTTGATGGACTGAAAAAGATTTGAGGAACCAAAAGTAAATTACCTTACCTGCTCATTTTTTACGATTTTGACCTTTTTGTCCTTTGTCGTCACCAGGAGGTCCTTTTACAGGACTATCTTCAGATTTTTCTTACATGGTGAGCGCTTTTCATACATCAAAATTATACTATTATTTCCCGTTTTATATATGTTTAATCACTATAAACAATGTATAATCACCTCTCTAATATTTGCCAAAAACTGACCTTCTTACAGTTGACTCTGGTTCTTGATCATTGAGGAGATCTTCTTGAACTTTATCCAATTCTTCAAATTTACAGTTACCCAGGTAACAACTCCTTAATTCTCTTCTGGGTTTTTTATATTTTTGAAAATGACTTCTGGGTTTTTTATATTTTTGAAAATGACTTCTGGGTTTTTGTTTTCTTGAGCACCCACTCTGTTTTGATAAGTTTATAGCCTGTTTATTGAATTCTGTGATCATTAGAACTATAGGAATTTTGCTTTCTGACTTTTAGAAATCATTAGTTAGTTGGTTAGCAAGCTAAATAAGTTTATTTGGTGTGATGATTTGGACAATTGGACTTAAAATTACGTTAAGACCCCAGAAAGAGGGTACCGGAAACAAGGCTAAATTGTTGATGTTTGCACTGCGTACTGGAAGTCTGTGCAATTGCAAGTTTTCGATTACTGAGTTCTGTATAATTCTTGGGAATTATGAGGAACTGTGAAGATTGAGAATAATAATTTGTTGACTTTTGATCAGATCATTCAATTTGCTTATTGTTTCTTGTTTACAATGAGGTTGATGGGCTGAGGAAACTAGGCTTGGTCTTGGTTGTGTAAATCTTAGGATATGCGGACGCCAAGAATGTGAGAAAAGTAAAGTGGAAATGAGGATGTGCACTTTGAATATTACTTCCGGACATGGGAGCTTCACCTAGAGTTTCTACTCATGTTTGAGAAAACTGATAATGGACGATGACTATCATTTCAGCAATAACAAGTTTCTTAATGATAGTAGAAATGAAGAAGAGCTTGATAGATTCTAAATATTGTTTCTGATCTCTTGCAGCCAAACCATTAATCTAGGTTTGTATTGTTCCTTAAGAACCTAGTGGACATTGGCAATATTTTGGTGTTTACATTTGCCTGTTGCACCGTCTGGGAATGCGAACAGGAAATCATGTTAGGTATTAATGCATTTTTCCTCCTTAGAGCTTCTCTTAGTTTGAATCTAGACTTTTCAATCTGGCAATTTGAAGATTTTTATACCAAACATATTGCTCTGTAGAGTTTTTATCCATCAAATATATGGTTATGACATGGCATGTGATGCCTAAATGGCTTAATGGCATATTTGGCAATTGAAAAGGGAGTACTAAACTTGTGGTGATGGTGTCTGGTATGAAGTGTTGCTCAAGGAAGAGTGGGTAAAGAGAATGCTCTATTATCATTTTCTAGTTAGAATGTCATCAGTTGTGACTTTGGACTTCATATATCAATATCAGAAAATTTGTTGCAAACTGCTGGTGAGTTCCACTTTGAGGTGCTAATGTACTGGTAGAGGAACTAGAATCTTTAATTTGCTATATCATAAGATATTATGATGAAGATACAGAATGAGGTTTTTAATGCTTTTAACATGGCTTGCTAGTTTAAGGGCTAAACACTCAAATTCTGATGTTAGTTCAATGGAAGTAACAGAAGAAAACTTGCAAAGGCTAGTAGTAAACATACATGAAATACCTAGTCAAAGATGATAAATGAGGTGATACAAAGAAATTGTGGTCACTGCCAGAAGATTATGCCTTTCCTTGCATGAGTCTCATGAACCAATGAAGGCTGATTAGGATTTCTCATCTACTATATAGTGCTCAATAGATTATCCTGCTTACACAAGTTGCAAGCAGCAAGTTTCTTGGTAGCACTATAAATGGAAAACAGATACGAGGAATGTTTTGTAAATGTGAAATGTCATTTCTGAGATGGTTGTAACTTCAAGGTTTATGTTCCGAATTTGCAATCCCGCACAATTGCTAATATGGGGAGGTGTTTCTTCATATTCACGTCTTGCAAAAGTTCATCACTCTAATGGTGAAATGGTTCTCTTCTCCTTTATGGCCTTGACAATAGATTATCCTGCTTACACAAGTTGCAAGCAGCAAGTTTCTTGGTAGCACTATAAATGGAAAACAGATACGAGGAATGTTTTGTAAATGTGAAATGTCATTTCTGAGATGGTTGTAACTTCAAGGTTTATGTTCCGAATTTGCAATCCCGCACAATTACTAATATGGGGAGGTGTTTCTTCATATTCACGTCTTGCAAAAGTTCATCACTCTAATGTTGAAATGGTTCTCTTTTCCTTTATGTCCTTGACAATAAAGGGCTGCCTGAATAAATATTTATATGGGCTTTTATTTATTTTCGTTTTTTCATCTTAAAAAGATTTTAATAAGGCAATGAAAAAGTTGCAACTATTTTCTGCTACATTTATGAGGGGGTTTTCTTTCAATCTGTGACTCTTGCTTGAGTTGCATTTGTTCTGATCCGTGGTTATAGCTGTGTTCTTGTCAGGGCTTCACTATTACGATGAAACTTTACTTTGTAGTCATTTTCATTACAGTGTGCAGTGGTTGAATAGTTTTGATTACACCAGTAAAGTTCTCTGAAACTATGAGTACTGGTCCAACAAAATCCACGCCAAATGGCTTTGAGAATTCTTTGAGACCGGAAGATGAACAGAACAAGGTATCTCAATTTTTACAGTTCCTTTCATGGTTTTAAGTTGGGTTGTGCTAATAAACAGAACTTTATTTCTAGCAGATTGATGAGATGAGAAAGTTGATTGGGCCACTTTCAGGTAAGTTGGCCCTCTATTGTTCTGATGCATCCATATCAAGATATTTAGCAGCTCGAAGCTGGAATGTGAAGAAGGCAGCTAAGATGCTTAAAGCGTCCCTGAAGTGGAGATTGAATTTCATGCCTGAAGAAATTCGCTGGGTACTGTTACAGAACCCCCCTCTCTGTGTGTCATGTTCTTTTTTACCATCTTCAAAAGTCTCTAGATGCTTGTTTGACACTTATTTCTTGATGAACTAATGGAACCTGCATTTATGGATCTTTCTTGTTCTTGTCCTTTTCTTTTTTGTGGAGGAGAGAGAATGATGCTTTTGTTAATTAGTATTAACTTCTTTTGAGATTTACGCCTCCTCAATGGGTAGACCTTTGGCATGATCTGCTTCATAATTATTATTTATTGGTGACTTTTTTTTTCCGATAGATTGTTTTGTGCATTACCTCGGTCTGTATCTGCAGGATTGTAACCTTGAAACCTGATAGTAGTATTTGTGCTGATCATGTTGATAATAGTATCCTTTGTTCTTTCTTGCTATTTTTTAATTCCTTTTAAAAAGCATTTCTTTGACACAGGATGATGTGGCTAGTGAAGCAGAAACAGGCAAAATTTATAGGTCAAACTATAAAGACAAGCATGGGAGGCCAGTTCTTGTCATGAGACCTCGTTGCCAGGTAGGTTTCAGTTTTGCTTTTTCTTTCTTGGGTAAAATACTTGTGTGTTACAATCATATCGCTTATGATTTTCTTATCCAGTTGTTTAATTGAGATGATTATTGCAAGGAAATTGAACATTTTAAAAGCATTTAAACTCAATTAAGTAGGTGGACTCATTTATTTGTTGATACGTACTTGATAAGGGTGTGAGTGAATATTTTATATGGGCGAATGCAGTTATACGCTAATTTTTTAGAGTATTATGAAGAATTTTCAACTAGTCATAAACATGTCAAACCTCTTTGACACCGTTATGTCAAGGCAAATAAAGGATCTATGTTATATAGGCCTCAAAGCTACAATGGCTGTATCATTCTTTTTGTGTTATTTATATTACCTTTATTTCATGAGCTGATTCAAATTGATTATGCTCGTCTGCCAGCAACTAAGGGAATATACTTCAAAACTGCTATTAATAAATTATACTGATTAATGTTTGGCTACAAGAAACTAACACAAGCTTGATAAAAACATTTTGGGTCTCTCCTTGCAGAATACTAAGTCTGTAAAAGGACAAATGAAGTATTTAGTATATTGCATGGAAAACGCTGTTGTAAATCTCCCAGAAGACCAGGAACAGATGGTCTGGTTGATTGATTTTCATGGATTCACTCTGTCAAATATCTCAATCAAGGCGACAAAAGAAACGGCTCATGTTTTGCAAGACTGTTATCCTGAAAGACTGGGGATAGCTATTTTATATGATGCACCCAAAATATTTGAACCATTTTGGAAGGTAATTTGCCCTCAAACCTTTTAAAGTTAGCAGTTGTTAATTTTTTGAATGTTACACAACAGGATTCAACTTCTTTATAATGTGTACTGAATAAATTTTTGATTATAATCATTGGCATGGACTGTGACCTCCAATGTTAATATTGAAGCTAAAGATCATCTTGACATAAGAGATTTCCTGACACCAGGTAAAAGGATATTCTTTTGGTATCTTAAGGTTGCAGTAGTGAGGCTCAGTGTCACGTAAATACCAAAGAAAAATCTTCATGCATGGGGTAGTCATGAGAATTGCATGACTTACGGCATGGTCAATTGGTGTTTGCAACTGTTATATGAGCTGTATCGCTTTTTAATACTCCTCTATCAGTCTTCTGTAGGCCTAGTCCTTTACTCTGAGTCTATGAGTTTGCTGGTAGCTTGTTATCATGCAGACTGGGACTAGCTTTGTTAGCCTAAACTTAACCGAAGTTGTAGTGACTGCTGGCTTTGGAGCTCCAAGACATTGTCTCTGCATGTCTTGCATCTTTTGCATAGTTGTAATTACTTTTTAGAAATTCAGTCATGCGTAAGATGGCTGATGGATTTTGGTGCAAACATGGCTTTCCGAAGGACAGTAATACTGAACCTTTTGAAGGATTAGTGTCTGCAGTAGAAAACATAATTCATGTCTAATGATGCATGGAATAGAGTAAGAAGAAAAGAGGACAATGTTGTCAATCAGATGATGATGGACTTCTATTTTCATGAAATCTGATCACACACTGAAACAGAGAAACTATAAAAAGTTGAGGAAAGAACGGCACGTGAGAACTGAATTCAGGGCTTTTGATGAAAGCTAGCTTTACTTGATCAAGAAAAAATAACTGGAAAAAGATAAGAGGCCTTCTGAAGAAGAGAAAGAATAGAGAAACCAGGATTGTTGACAGATGAGTAATAAAAGCAGGAAAGTAGGAGTTAAAGATTAACTACTTATCCTCCTCCACGATTTGGTTGGGTTATTTAGCGACCATTAGAGCGAAAATATGTGTTGCTTTAATTTTAAGCATTCAAGTTGCTGCATTACTTAAGGTTACATTTGCTTTATTCCAATGGATTCCCTTAGGACTCGGTTTTCTCAAATATTAAGATGTCACACCCCTTATTTGCAGCATCTCCATTTGAGTTACCAGGTAACCAATTATTTTATTTATCTAAATGGTGCAGATGGCAAAGCCTTTTTTGGACCCAAAGACTGCCAGCAAAGTCCAATTTATGTACTCAGATGACCCCAACAGCAAGAAAATGATGGAAGAACTGTTTGACATGAGTCTGGTGGAGTCTGCATTTGGCGGAGATGATAAGGCTGATTTTGATGTCAATAAATATGCTGAGATGATGAGAGAAGATGATAAAAAGTTGTCTTCTTTCTGGAAGAAAGACGATAATTCTGCATCAAGTGCACAACCAACTGTGACAGCTGACCCCTCTTTAGATCCAACAAATTCTGATTCTGATTCTGAAGTCTTAGATGAGAAAGTAGAGAAACTTTCTCTGGATGTTGATGAAGAGGAATTATCAAATGAAGAAACTTTGCCTGGAACTGACAGTACAAATGGGAATATTGACATATCAAAACAGTGTAACTGAGGGCAATGTCTTCAACTTTTTTGTTTTGCTGACTAAATGCTCACAACATGGGCAAATTAACCATTTCTCCAAATGGTTTAGAACTGAAGTACTCAGCAGAGAGAACATTTTAATCAAGGTGATGTATTGAGTGATATGCTATAAAATGAATGTTGTGCCTCTTTATATACCAATTCATGTCTGCATAACTGACTGTCGTTAGCCATCAAATTGCTTTTAAGGAAGCTACAAGGTGCTTCAAATTAGCACGTCTGAGGTTCCATTCCGCGTTGTACCCATGAGATTGAATTTTACTAATGTGTATAGTTGATAGCAGAAGAAATGATTGAAGTAGCAGTTGGAATATTAATTTGGCAATATGAATATAGTTCAATGAAACTAAATTCTGAAAGTTGTATGAGAATAGAATGACACAAACATTTTTGGAACAATCTAAAAGGTTCAAATTTTGTCTATACATTGAGAGATGGAGTATCAAATAGCATTCTAAGAACTCAGTAGGGGAAAGCCACAGCATGATTTTGCAAGAGACAATTTGTGCAGTGGGGAGGCCCCCTAATTGAAAGTTGAATTACGATTATACCCTTCCAAAGTTAATTTACCATTATAATCTCTTATTAAACATTAAATATTTATTTCATCTAATTTGGGTTAATTGAAATTCAATTAGTGTAAATTACTACCATTTGAACTTGGTTAACTGAGAATAATATTTTATCCTAATGTAAGTCTTTTCAACTCCTTAGGAGTTAAAAAGGACCTTTGGTTTGCCTTCTGATCTCATCAACTTATATAAATGAACTTTTAAAAGAAGAAACTATATTTCTGTAATCATCTTTTGTAAATTTTTCTTCTTTAATTTTTCTTAGAATTTCATTTCTTATATTATGATTTTTTTTTCCCCTTTCAAGAAGTATATTGTGGATGTCTTCATTAATAAATTGCATTACTTCATAAATAAATAAAATCACAGACTATATTTATCTTTTCTGTAAGTTTATTCTTCCTCATAATATTGTTAATGATCTAGCTATAGTTGAACCTAATTATTAATTCTTGGTTTAATAGTAGTTCTTAATTGAAATATTTTTATTATGGAACATAACATGTGAAGAGATTGTCAAATATCCAGAATTTGTTTGTCTAAGATAAGAATTCACGTATAAGTTTTTTTGTATGTCTTAAAGTGAAACCTGACGGTTTCTATTATTCAAGTTATGAGATTTTTAGCTTTGTAACGGGGTGACTATTTCATATTTCGTGCTCATTGTCATTGTCCTGTTGATGTGTTGGGTTCGGGAGGAAAAAAAATTCCTCAACATGCAACGCACATTCACGAAAACTAGTTGGTATATAATGGTGGGGGAAAGGCTGCACAGAAGTGTTTCCATATCCCTGGAGAATGTCAACTGTCTGTAATTTGTTTTGCATCAGGCAATTATTTGATCGATAATCAATGCCAAAAAAATAGCATAATGCAAATGGAACCACATAGCTAGCTGAGAAAATGAAATAGCATAATTCCATGTATATTCTACATTGTCTTATTTATAAGCTGTATAGATGAACAAAAACACTAGTAGCTCATTATCTTTTTTCTGTCTACTCATGCTGATCAAAACCAACATATTCTACATTACAACAGCATCAACACATATAGAACAGCATTTATGAAAAAGTGGCCGAGTTGTTTGGCCTATCTATGCAAAGACTACGTTGAAGGTAAAAAAGTCAAAACAAGTCACTCCCATTTGCAAGAGAAACTAATCTTCAAGAGGCATATCAAATCTACTTCAACTGAAAGCAAACCCCTGCACAAACCGTGAGATAATTAGATTCAAGAATCATAGCAGGTGTTTCAAGGAATAGAACACACCAGTAAATTGCCATACCTTGTCACGTTACTCAAACATATCATCTAGCTTTTGTCTGTACTGAGCCAATTTCTGTGATTATGAAAAAGAAAGGAGTACTTGGTCATTCAAAGATAATCAATTACCTATTATCGGCTAAATGCTAAAATGCAGGACTTAACAAATGTAAAGACTATTTGCTTTGCATTTTACTATGTTCCTTTTTGACTTATTGAAAAAAGGATAGACTGTGGAGAATTTGACGTCTAGACAAAGACGAAACAACTTCAAACATAACTTTGAGAATTTGCATACCTTCGTGTAAGCATAAACCGTTGCCTCAGTTGGTGCTGGAGGACTTCCTCTGCGAATAAACCTTCCTTCTTTGAATATGTAAAGCATGGGGATTCCAGTGGCAAGCTCCAAACTTATAACCTGATCAGAAGAGTTTCAATTCGTAATGTTTCATAACAGGACAAGACAAAACAAATGCAAGAGATTCCAATAAGTTCGAAATTCCACCTCTTGGGATGTTAGCTTGTCAAGATACATAATGATGGACCTCAATGAGTTCCCATGGGCTGCAATCATTATATTTTTTCCATCTGCCAGTTGGGGTTCAATCTGCAACATTACAGCAACAATGTCATATCATAAAACCTAAAACTGGATTGATAATATGATGGAAAAGAAATATGCTTCAGCTTACATGTTCTGTGAAGTAGGCAACAGCTCTCTCTGCACACATTTCCAAACTTTCTCCGTTTGGAGGAGGAATATCATAGCTACGACGCCACTCATGAACCTGCTCACTTCCATATTTATCAGCTGTTTCCTGCTTATTAAGACCTTGTAATTCCCCATACCTACAAAACAGCAAAGTCATACATCAGAACCATCAACTGATATATAAAGATGTAGGAAAAATAACCTTGGAAGGAGAAGATATTTTTACATTCTCTCATTTAGTTGCCAAGCTGTTACAACTGGTATACATTGAATGTTGGTCTCTTCACTAAAGATCTGACTCCAAGCTCCTGCTTGCGCACTCTCTTCATGAATGATAGTTGGCACCTAAAATTGACATGAAAGTGGCAATGATAAATATTTTAGGCAACCAATACAGAAGTTTCAAACACTTCAGAGCGGAAGGATAAACAAAACTGAAAGGAGTCTACTGCAGTTTGAAAGCACGTATAGACAAAACGCACAAGGCTTCTAATCAACCATAATATTTTATCTGTTGTGATACAGTTTCCCCCAAACACATCTTATCCTTGTGAAATGAAAGTAAGAAAAATCCAATGTTACAAGCTTTAACCACAAAATTACCTTCTTGCGGCGGTGCTGAGTCATGGCAAGCATGGCAGTCATTTGAGCACGAATCAAAGCAGAAGTATAGATCATGTCGACAGGTATATTGCTAATTCGTTTCCCAGCTTCAATGGCCTCTTCCACACCCTTAGTAGTCAAAGGAACATCTACACAACCAGTGAACAAGTTTTTTTCGTTCCACATAGACTCACCATGTCTAATCAGGATCAAAGCAGCTTCACCTGAAGGGAAAAGAGGAAGATGGGAATCAGATGTGGTGCTGCAGAGTAGCTTAAAACAATCATATAATTTATAATTTATCCCATGAAAATCATTTCTAGGAAGGGGAACAATTACTTCTTAATGTGATAATGAAAGAAATGATCATGGATTCTTATCTTATGCTGTGCTTATGATTATTTTGAAAATAACAGTTCAAGAGATGGACTATCATACTTGTTTTCTTGTTAGAGTCACTGGTGGTGGCACTTGATGGTGCTGAAGCTTCATCGAAAACCGCAGCCTGAGAAGCAGAGGCTTGAATTACACAAGTACTTCTCTTTCTAGAACAAAAACTTCCTCCTCTCAACAATCCCACATCAACCTTGAAACCCTTGGATACCGATCTAAAGGAAACATGCCCAAAATCAGGACACAATCCAGAGTTACCATTATTTCTACAAGACTGAAGAGTTCCAACCGATTGGTAAAGTGTCGTTGCAGCCATTCTGAGATCAGAGAAACCATAATTGTCAATAAAAGTTCATGCAGATCAAAAAAACCAGCATTTCTACATCAAGATGAAAATGAAACAGAGGAACTAATTCTTGAGTTCCAAGAGTTCAACACAAAATGTTGCCCTCCTTCATAGGGACAATTTCTACATCAAGATGAAAATGAATGTGCATTGAGCAAAATCCCATCAATTGATTACTAAGCATTACAAATAAAACTAATTAGCAATCAAGATAGATCTAATTCAAGATTAAGAACTACTAAACCTACTGACTAACAAGTAACAAGATATTCCATCGATTAAACAAAGTGGGGTTAGCCCATTTCAAATCATACATACATTACATCAACAGATTAAAGCAGAAATCATAAAATCACAAATCAATCCATTAACATCGAACATATCGAAATGAAAAACAGAACTCACATAACCAAGAAAACAAAAACCCAGTTAAGAACACAGAGATCAACACCAGAAAATGCAGAATACACAGAGAATTAATCAGAGATCGTACGCTTATTTATACAGCCAAACGATGCTTGCAAGTTAGCGAAGAAACCAAAGCAATAGAAAATGGAAACGATGCTACCCAAAAGAAAAATCTTGTTTTTCCCCACTTTTCTTGTTAAATGGTTGAAAATGAAAAAGGGTGTTGAGTTTATATCAAAAAAAGTTGGCGGAGAAGAAGATAGAAAAAAAAATGCTTCACATTACATGCATAAAATGGTATAAAGATTCAGTTTTTATAGGGTAGAAAGTGACTGACAAATCAAGATTAAGAGGGAAAATGATGAATGCTTAGGAGAAATCGTTTTCTTGAAAAAGGAAGAAAGAAAAGCCAAGAAATTTCTCCCAAAATGCAGTTGGCAACTGGTGTTGAGAAGAATATAATATTGTGTCTGTATATGTGGGTAGGTAATGGCTCTATTTCAGCTTCCCTATTCTCATTTTGACCATCTTTTTACTCTTTTTCCCATTTGGACTCCCTTTTTTTCACTTTCAAAATATGATTATTCCTTTTCTTTCCTTAATCGTGACGTTTGAGTCAGATTACATATAGTTAAATTAATTTTATACAATATTTACTAGGGGTATGTATTTGATTTTTCAATTTAGTTTTGCACTATTTGGTTTGAATTTTTTAGTTTTTGGTTTTGAAAAAGAGCAACCCAATCCGAATAAAAATAAATTTGGTTTTTCTCTTTTCGATCTGGTTTTTTCTGTTCGGTTATTCAATTTTTTTAATTTTGAATCCGAAACCAAACAAAGTAAATTATTAATCCAAAACCAAACTAAAAAATTAATCCAAATTAAAATCCAGTTCAATTTGATTTGATTTGATTTTCTAATTTAATCCAAATAGTGCACATCTCTAATATCTACTATTTTCATTAGTATTAATATTGAATAAGTTTATTCATTAAAACTTAGACATATGAATAACGTTTTTTTAGGGGAGATGTCCTCATAATTAGAGAGCAATCTCTACTTTAGTTTTGATATTTGTCAACTAATAACTCCTTTGGTCAAGTTTATGCGAAGTCAAAGTAATTATTTTTTAGAGTTTGAAGAATTTGACTAAGGTTTCAGATTTTTTTTTTCAGAAACTGAAAAAGATAATTTGTTCAATAAGTATTTTGGAATTGATCAAGTATAAATTGTTGTTTTCATATTAGAAAAATTATTTTTGAAATTGTTTTGCCAATCACAAATGACTATTCTACAAAAATACTTTTTGAGAAAAACAAACATTTTAGAAGTTTGACCAAACACAAACATTTTGAAGTTTGGCCAAACATGTGTATAATTTCCTAAATAGAAATTCATATTTGATTTTTTTTTCTCCTTCAATTTTATGAGAGCGAATAGTGAAGGAAGATACAATAATTACATATACAATGTAATCCTCACAAAATAGAGTGTACATAGATCTTATCACTATCTTGAATAGTAAAAGAAATTCAATTTTATGAGAGCAAATAGTGAAGGAAGATACAACAACAACATATACAATGTAATCCTCACAAAATAGAGTGTACATAGATCTTATCACTATCTTGAATAGTAAAAGAAATTCAATTTTATGAGAGCAAATAGTGAAGGAAGATACAACAACAACATATACAATGTAATCCTCACAAAATAGAGTGTACATAGATCTTATCACTATCTTGAATAGTAAAAGAAAGACGAGAATATAATTTAATATTTTAATTTACATCATTATTTTATTAATTTAATTTATATGTATATATCATTAGTGTAGGAATGAAGTCATTTAAAAATCATCTACTACTCCCTCCGTCCAGCAATAGTTGTCCACTATACTATTTTAGGATATCCAACAATACTTGTCCACTTTATGAAATCAATGGATAATTTTACATTTAGTTCCTAATTTACCTTTATTATTAATTATAGTCATTTTCCAAAGGTGATATAGTAAAATTGTCATTATATTTATAGTTTCTTAAGAAATGTGCAAAGTCAATAATAGACAAGTATTGTTGGACGGAGGGAGTATAACATAAACATATATCCTGATGTGTGAAAATCTTGTATATAATTTAAACTCTTATTTTATTACCCTCACAAGCATTTCGTAAGAGTTTCAAATCTTAATCCCTCTTAGAAATTCTCATATATCACAAGGATATTATATTATAGACTAATATATTATATATACGTTACTTTTTGTTTCCCATCCGGTGTTCGGAGTCCACATTGGAATCCCGATTAAATTTGGATCACGCACTGCACGGCCCATTTGGGGGTGGCGTTCCTAACAAAATTTTTTTATATCTAGGGCTCAAGCTCGAGACCTCTGGTTAAGAGTAAAGCAGTCACACCATTGCACCACAATCCATGTTGATAAATCACATTTATTTAATGTTATGGGACTAGTGTATATATTTGATGAATCACATTCATTTATTTTTAAATGTAAATAGACAACCTTTGAAGGGTTCTTAGGGACCTAACCCTTTCGAGTCTCAACAATACAACGACTTTTAATACAAACACCAAACATATTCATTATTTGGCAGCTCTTCAAAAATTGTCCATTAACATCACCTAACTCCTGCACGTGCCTCCCTTTAATGTCACGTGCTTATAATGTTCAACAATATATGGCTGCTAATTCCATTTCCACCCACCTAACATATTGCACCTCTACCTTCTAACACCAACTACCAACATACTTTGTTTGTTTGAAGAATTTTGATTTTGATCTTTGTGATATATGATTTAACGTGTGCTTTCATGGTTTCTTTTATATAGATAGATACGTTATTTTTGGGCTATTTTAATAAGAATATTATCTTCAAATATGTATAATAATACAAATTTAATAAATTACATGAATAGTTAGATGATTGAATAGTTAATAATATTGAAAATTGTGAATATTTATAAGCAAAGGAATTAAAAGTGAATATATCAAGTAATTGAACTATGCTTAATCAAATATTACAAGAACGAGAATTTGATTGTATCAACAATTGAGGGATCAAAAGAGTTATTATTAACCCTTCTGATTTATGTACTCCAGTCTCCATGATATATCATTTTCTTTTTAATTCATTTAAAAATTAGTGACGAATTCTTAAATTTAAAAATAATAATTTGACTTAGTTTTTTTAATTTATCATTGATGACAAACTTTTTTATAGTCATTTAAATATCATGACATGTAGTTAATACCATGTGTGTCCTACATAGCGTGTTATATATGACAATTAATTCACGTCTTATGTGGTGTTTTATATGTATTATGACACGTAGGACGATGCGTGTGTTTAGCTACTTATTCAATTTTATACAATCCTTTAATTATTTTCTATTTGTGCACACCAAAAATTGAAAAGCATAGATATCACCTAAGACTAAATTAAAAAACATATTTATATATGTATTATGCAACAATATGGAAAAAATCTTAAAAGACATATAATATGAACATGAGGTAATACTAAAGTTATTTATATTAAATTAAATTTATGCATACCACAAATGAGTAATAAATACAATGACATTCTATAGTATTCACGAATTAAAATTTTGAATCGTCCTTTTAACGGATCTTATATTGGATAGTTGACCTCTTACCATTTTCCTTTTTCTTCATAGTAGATTTTCCATATGGTTATTGAATTACTAGTTATTATTTTAAAAGTCAGAAAACTGAAATAAAAAGAACGATAATTTTATGAAACACCATTTTAGAAATCAAGACCTTTCTTCATTCCGATTTTCTTGAGCATTATTTATTTATTTAATTTTTCATATGGCAACTCAGATTATGGTCAAACCTAATAATAAGTTGGTGAGGTGAAAGAATATGCTGTTTGCAATTCAAACTTAGTCGACCTAATGTCTATTTCCCAAAAAGCAAAGTAAATTGGTTCTACTTCATAATACTCATTATTATTTGTCGAATAAATCGTGTGGGTGCAAATTAAGTTAGATTTATAAAAACAATATTAAAAACAAGTGAATTAAGTTCGATTGAATTTTCTTTTTCTTTTGGCTAGCTCACATGAACGAAGCAAATACCACCTCTGTTTATTTGTCCATTATTTATGTGTCGAATTGATGTTGGCCCAATAGTGGGACTTAATTTTTATCAAAGGGAAAATTCTGCTCAATTTTGCATAGTAGGATAGCATATTTGAATCTTTTTTTTGAAAAGAAACATATTTATAGATTTATGGGTTAAATGAGGAAAACAATTTTCATATAGAATCTAACATAAGTTATACAATGTTTGGTTGTTTTTTCTCTTTTCCACGTAAAAACCAAACATTGAACAAAATGACAGGTTCTTGTTTTCCTTTTCCATATAACTAATGCATGTATAAGTTATGAGAGAATTTATGTATGATTTTAAGTAGAATAATTGATAAAATAACTAATAAATGATTAATAAACTCTACTTAACTAATCCGTATATTATTGTATAGTAAGCAATCAAACAACCCCTTAGAGGACAGGACAATCTTGTTTGTTCTATCTGAGTCAGTGAGTTTTCTGACTTATTAATGTTCAAATTCTTGTTTCAGCTAAATTTTCAGGCATTAATTAACGCCTAATTCTCTCTTTGCACTAAATGAACTATGGCGATGAAATCAATAACAGTTTCATTTAATTTACTATTTCTGCTGACCAACTATGCACAGGTAACAAAATGTCACATTTATGATAAATTGTCTCTTAACTACTCATCTTAATAATGCAATAACTTCAGCACACAACGAAGAATTCATGCTTTTATCAAGGACATTGATTTTGTAAGAAAACTGCAGCCTTGCACTAAGGTCTCGTTATGTGCGGGGTTCGGAAAGGGACATTGATTATGTATTCTAAGTAAATACTATATTTTCAATTTATTTAATCACAGCTTGTGTAATTTTGGTTCCTGTATTTTATTTTTTCTGAAGTGTACCTTCAACAAGTATTTAAAGTCAAGTAATGTAAGATATTCTCAAGGAAAATGATAAATCATAGTATCAATGTAGGCATTACTCTTCAAACTTGCAGCACTCAAATGGTATTATGTTAAGTAAAATAGCTATTTTTCTCGGAAGGAGGATTTGTATGTAAGTCATGATAGAAATGAACGGAAAGTTGACATCCAATCAAGAAAGAATCACTTCGGAAAATTAGACTACACTTCCCCCTTGTCTCTCTTCATTAGCTAATGATGAAGTAAACTCCTAAAGTCAAAGTACTCCATGAAAGCATACATACTTTTCATTCAAGAAATTGCGTAAGTAAAGATAGGTGAGTCTAGTATAAGATCTTCCTTTCTTCTCTTTTCTTTTATTAGAATCTTTATAAAATTATGTGTATTTGAAAGTTTATAATATCATGTAATCATAAATATTTATTTATATAAAAAGGATCATAAAAATACGTGATTTATTAATGCGACTATTAGAATATTTCGATACTTTGTTTATGATTTGCTCATGTGATAAAATTATATAAGAGTAAGACAAGTCTGGACGGTTTTCATATTTATAAAATAAAAATACAACTTTTGTGATTCAAATTGCCTGTCCAAAAAAAAAAATTCATAATAAAGAAAAACAATAATTTTAGGAAATACTAAAAAACATTAATAAGAACAATAAAATAGTTAAAATTTAGTAAGAATTGGACAAATTGAGTTATACCCTGCATTTTGACTGCCCATTTGCACAAATGTCCCTATTTTGAATGGTCTTTAATTTTTGGCCCTCAAAATCACTACTGTTTAATTTTTACCCTTCAGAGTTTTAAGTAAAAAAAATTGAAAATACCCTTGACAGCGAAAAAAATCACGAGGCAAAAGAAAATTTGCAATGCATAAGTAATTTATGCCTCAAGACAAAAGAAATTAAGCTAAGACACAAGTTAAGTCTCAAGGTATAAGTTCAGTAACACAAATTATACCTAAAGACAAAAGAAATTAAGTCCCAGGCATAAGATTATAACCCATGTTAAGCCTTAGGAAAAAAGCTTAGTCGCGATCAAGTTATGCCACAGGGCAATATAAGTTCAGTGACAAAAGTTATACCCAAAGGCCAAGGCATAAGTTCAGTGCCAAAAATTATGTTTTAAAACAAAAATTTTCTAAAAGTCTAGCCCTACAAATCAGATTTTATACCTTAAGGCAAAACATCCCTCACTTCCAGTCCCAACGTTGTGAATTCAAGTCACTAAGGGAGCAAAACACCCCTCAATTCCAATCCTAAGGTTGTGAGTTGTTGTCACCGAGGGAACAAAAAATACAGAATTTACATGGTAAATGATTTGTCCTTGACAAATTTCATATGTGGTTATTTCTATTTCAACTCATTTCAGCCCAAATAACTTTTGCCCCGTTTTGAACTGCCCGAATTCAGTGCAATATGCCCAACTCCTCTATTCATAGCCTATATTAAGCATATATGTTGATAGAATAGAAAATAACAAAAGTGAGTAATCGTGCCAACGTATGTTTATAGAAGAAGAGTAACACTTACAAATTATGCGGTGCAATGGAACCAAAATTGGTGACAACATTGACCGATCGACAGAAAACGATGGAAAATTGTGAAGTGTCCCTTGTGTCCAATGACAACTATATACCTTAACAATATGCCAAAAATATAACACATGATCAATGTTGATGATGATAACAAGAGTCCAGGACAAACATATTATAAATAGAAAAAAGAATCCATAAGTGTGTGACAGAGACGTGAAAGAGCGGCACAAAACAGTTGGAAATAACGACATGACTTTTCCATCATAGACCGGTGTATGCTTATATGTACTTGGATAATCTACTTGATATCAGAGTCAAGTCCATTTATGTTTTGGTTCCTGATCCACGCTCCAATTGGGCTTGAGTGTGAAGGGAGTGGTAGAGTAGATTAGAATCCCATGTGGATTAGGAATGAACTGGTATAATGAGTTTTGGATAGTTTTAGAATTAGTCAAGTACAGTATTATACAGTGAGTTTCATACAGAGAAGACACACAAGTAGAAAACAAAAGAAGTAAAAGAAAAGGTGGAATCGGCTCGCTAGAAACTGCTTTCTGTTCAATTTGGCTTATGTAATAAATATTCATGTATATATATAACCATCAGAGATAACATCAGTTTCAAGATTGAATTTTGAGTCGAATTGTTTGAGGCCAAGACTAATTCCATGGAGGTCAGTGCTGGTCTAGTTGCAGGCACTCACAACCGGGATGAAATAGTTGTTATTCGTCGTGATGGTGAATTTTCTGTAAGTTGTCTACTTGATCAGGCCATTTTTTGTAGTACTTGTTGATGTGTTATGAATGTAATCATGTTGATTTATGGTCATCAGACAAGGTCAATGCAGCAGCAGAGTGGTCATATTTGCAAAATTTGTGGAGATGAAGTGGGGTTTACAATAGATGGAGAGCCTTTTGTAGCTTGCAATGAATGTGCTTTTCCAGTTTGTAGAACTTGTTATGATTATGAGCGTCGAGAAGGTAGCCAAGTTTGTCCTCAGTGCAAAACTCGTTTCAAACGCCTAAAAGGTAATGTATCATTGTTTTTTCTTCCTGTGAAATGTTATTTGGTACTGTATATATTTCTAATTCTTGAACTTTTTTATAGGGTTTACTAGAGTACATGGGGATGAGGAAGAAGATAACATTGATGATGTTGAAAATGAGTTCAATTTTCAAAATGATCGCGTAAAATATGATTTCCAGAGTTATGGTTTTGAGTACTTTGAGCAAGACATTCCTTCTCGCGACTCAAGACATCAACTTCCACAAGTTCCTCTGCCCAGTGTTATGCATATGCATTATCATGTAATGATTCATTCAGTTTTAATTTTCTTTTAGCTATGTAAATGCATTGATGAACAAGACTATGATAACATATGTACATTGCTTTGCAGGTAGATACTGATATCGATCCAGACAAACATGCATTAGTACCAATTGGTTCAGCAGGGTACGGTGGCAAGGGGGTACTTTCCCTTCCCTACCACTACAACATCAGAGGTGATACACTATATTAAGACATTGAATCCAAAATCGGAATATATACCATCTGCAGGGATATTGATGAATTCTTGAGTTTTGTTTCTGCAGTACCACCAAGGTCTCTGGATCCTTCAAAGGACTTAGCTGTTTATGGTTATGGAAGTATAGCTTGGAAGGAGAGGATGGGAAGTTGGAAACAAAAGCAAGAGAAACAAGAGATGATGAAAGACGGGGATAATGATGGCGAAGAAGAATTTGATTTATCAGTGTAAGTTGTTGAAAATTGTATTTTGTGCATTTTAGTTTCCATCATGTGTATAACATGCATAGCTAAAGTCAACCTTCCAGTTAATTTTTTTTATGCAACTCCCAATTCCCAACACATTACTAAATTTTGATTAATATGGCAGCAGTTAACAGCTAGTAATATTTAATGTGTTTATGAAAATGTTGCTGCATCTTCTATGTATTTGAAGTGACAGATAGAGATCCAAACATTTATGGAATTGTACGTCATATTGCTGATTCTTGTATTACTTATTGTGAAATCAGGTTGAATGAAGCAAGACAACCATTATCAAGGAGATTGCCAATTCCATCAAGCCAAATCAACCCGTATAGAATCATCATCATGATTCGGCTTGTTGTTCTTGGTTTTTTCTTTCATTATAGAGTCACTCATCCTGTTAACGATGCGTATGGACTGTGGCTAGTCTCTGTAATATGTGAAATTTGGTTTGCTGTCTCATGGATTCTTGATCAATTTCCTAAGTGGCTTCCCGTTGACAGGGAAACTTACCTCGATCGATTGTCCCTCAGGTACTGTGGTTAACCAATTTTACTCCTCTATCATGTTCACATTCTCTTTGTTAATAATATCTAAGTAATTTATGTCTTTTAGATATGAAAAAGAAGGGAAGCCTTGTCAACTTTCTGCAGTGGATATATTTGTGAGTACAGTAGATCCTCTTAAAGAACCTCCTCTGGTGACTGCAAACACGGTTTTGTCCATTCTAGCGGTGAACTACCCTGTCGATAAGGTGACATGCTATGTATCAGATGATGGGGCTGCTATGTTGACCTTTGAAGCATTATCAGAAACAGCTGAGTTTGCTAAGAAATGGATTCCTTTCTGCAAGAAATATAATATTGAGCCTCGGGCTCCTGAGTCTTATTTTTCTCAGAATATGGATTATCTCCAAGGCAAGGTTTTGACTTCATTTATAAAAGAGCGACGAGCAGTGAAGGTACATCATGAGTCATGACTCCCCAATTTTTTCCAGAGGACTTTAAGTCAAAAAAATACTGTCTTTAGTTTTTGGTTGGTGTTTCTTTTGAATTGAGTTTTCCTGATATTGCAGAGAGATTATGAGGAATTTAAAGTACGCGTAAATGCTCTGGTTGCTAAGGTGCAAAAGGTTCCCGAGGGAGGGTGGACGATGCAGGATGGGACTCCTTGGCCAGGGAATAATGTTGGAGATCATCCTGGCATGATTCAGGTGCTGAAATTTAGATTTCATTATTAATGTTGGTTATTTTGTTCATTCTAGCTGTAGTAACTTCTTATGGTCATCATTTCCAGGTCTTCCTAGGACAGAATGGGGGCCAGGATACAGATGGAAACGAATTACCTCGACTAGTATATGTATCTAGAGAAAAAAGACCTGGATTCAACCATCACAAGAAGGCTGGTGCAATGAATGCTCTGGTTTGTAATGCATAAAGTTTTATTTTTGCTCTATAGATACGCGATGTTTCTGTTTATGAGCTTAAAATCTATTTGACAGGTCAGGGTGTCTGCTGTGCTCACTAATGCTCCTTATTTGTTAAATTTGGATTGTGATCACTATATCAACAACAGCAAAGCCATCAGGGAAGCTATGTGTTTCATGATGGATCCAACGCTTGGGAAGACAGTTTGTTATGTTCAATTCCCTCAGAGATTTGATGGCATTGATAGGAATGATCGGTATGCTAATAGGAACACAGTGTTCTTTGATGTAAGTGCAAACTTGTACAATCAATGACTACATATCTGCTTAACATTTCTTTGTACTTGAGTGAAGAGTATAATTGGTTTTACATGAATCAGATTAACATGAAAGGATTGGATGGCATTCAAGGACCTATATACGTTGGAACTGGATGCGTGTTCAGACGTCAGGCACTGTATGGGCTCGATGCACCCAAGCAGAAGAATGCTCCATCTAGGATATGCAGTTGCTGGTTAAAGTGGTGCTGCTGCCGTAGCTGTTGCTCCGGAAAGAAAAAGAAAAATAAGAAGCCTAAATCGGAGGTCAAGCCTCTTTTAAATGATGAAGACTCCCTTGCATTAACGGTCTCTCAAGAGGTCACACAAGGTAAACTGATTCGGACATCCTTCTGCATACTATGCTAGTACTATTTAATTGAAGTTCAATAGCCAGTTCAATTGTTTTATGTTAATGTGGCTTGAGCAGGTGAAAATCGAGCTCTTATTTCTGACCACAAGTTAGAAACTAAATTCGGACAATCTCCTGCTTTTATTGTATCAACACTGCTAGAAAATGACGGGACTCTTAAAAGTGCTAGTACAGCTTCTCTACTAAAAGAGTCCATTTATATAATAAGCTGTTGCTATGAAGATGAAACAGAATGGGGAAAAGAGGTAAGACTGATCCATCTCGTAAACTTCCTTGCTTTCTAATCGCGTTCAATATGTATTGATTGTTCAACCTGACTACTTTGAAAATGCAGATTGGCTGGATATATGGTTCAGTCACTGAGGACATATTAACAGGCTTCAAAATGCATTGTCATGGCTGGAGATCCATATATTGCATGCCTAAAAGGCCTGCATTTAAAGGATCAGCACCGATCAATCTATCAGATCGTCTTCACCAGGTTCTTCGATGGGCTCTTGGTTCTATTGAAATCTTTTTCAGCAGGCATTGTCCTCTCTGGTATGGATATGGTCGTGGTCTTAACTGGCTCGAACGTTTCTCATACATAAACGCCACCATTTATCCATTCACGTCTCTTCCCCTTGTCGCTTATTGCACTCTACCTGCTGTATGCTTGCTCACAGGAAACTTCATTGCACCTAAGGTAAAAAAAAGACTTAGCTTCCTTATATCTACATGATCAAGTTATATTGAACTCATCAAGAAAGATAATTCATTCTGTTAAATGTTGCAGCTTGACAATATTGCTAGCCTGTGGTTTTTGTTACTTTTCATTAGCATTTTTGCAACAAGCATTCTTGAAATGAGATGGAGTGGAGTAGCGATAGATGAGTGGTGGAGGAACGAACAATTTTGGGTGATCGGAGGTGTTTCAGCACATCTATTTGCTGTGTTCCAAGGTTTACTAAATGTGTTAGCCGGTGTAGACACAAACTTCACAGTAACATCAAAATCCGGAGACGATGAAGAATATGCAGAGCTTTATGCATTCAAATGGACAACTCTACTCATTCCACCAACCACATTGTTAGTCATAAACATTATGGGAGTTGTTGCTGGTATCTCCAATGCTATAAACAACGGATACGAGTCATGGGGACCGTTGTTTGGGAAGCTGTTTTTTGCATTCTGGGTGATTCTTCATCTCTATCCATTCTTGAAAGGACTTGTTGGTAGAAAGAATAGAACTCCTACAATCATCATTGTCTGGTCTATCTTACTTGCTTCCATATTTTCACTTTTGTGGATTAGGATTGATCCATTTTTGGCGAAAACAGACGGTCCTCTTCTTGAAGAGTGTGGATTGGATTGTAACTAGTATGGAAACTCAAGTTCAATATTTGTGTGTAAATTGTATCCACTTCTTGTTGCTTTGGCTATTTGGTTTTTATTTGGGATTCTGAGGATTCTGCTTCATTAACTTTTTGTACATTCCATTGAGCTATATGTCAATAGAACTAAAGCAAATTATCTTTTTTTGCACAAGACATAATGAAGGCATGATTTCATCTCCTACTACTACATGGTCTACCATTGCTCACCATTATTAACTACTATTGTCGTGGTCGCCTACCATTATCAGCTATCACCCAATGCAACACCTCCATGATGCCATAACTATGATAAACCGCCACTATCACTGCCTATCATTTACAATTATCACCACGAACCACCATTAACAGAATTAACCATCAATCACTATCGATAATCATTATCATAGTCATTACTATATATTGCCAAAAGCCATTATCATTTACTTCACCATTAGTTATCCATATTATCCACCACGACTATCAAACTTCACCACCATCAATCACTCCAGTCATCCACTAGCTATTACCTACAACGTACAGCACGATTAGCCAGCACCGTCCTAATTGACACCAACAACCACCGTCACCAGCCATCAACATCGATCACCAACCGCCACATATATAATATTTTTAAAAATATTTTGTTGATATAACTAGATTAATCTAATATTCTATTAAGCTTTATATTTATTAATTTTTAAAATAGACAAAAAAATTACTTACAAGTTACTAATGTTTATTTTAATATCCATATGGACATTCAGATTCAAACATTTAAATATTAATGCATATTTTAATGGCCATCGAAGTGTCAAGGTCTAATCAAGAATTGTGATGAACATCCTCCAAAGATAAGATTTTTTCATGATGAGCACTAATTAAGCTGTATTTATTATCAGACAAGTGTAACTTTAGTAACTGACTAAAGTGGATTCCAAGGTATATAGTATACTTATAAGATAGGTTAGCCTTTTTGGAGGCATAATTACTTTGCCAATTAATTTCTATCCCATGTTAGTGGCAAACATATATATGATCCCTATCAACCACTAACACTTCCAATTGGCAATTGCAACATTTTATTGATTTATATTGATCATGAATTATATATGATGCTCTTAAAAATGAGCATCAACGATCCATTAAATTATATAATCTCCTTTTACTGCTCTTAGGAATGTATAAAATTAAAGTCACTTTGTAGTGATCAAAGAAGTAAAAAAGTAAAGATAAAATGACAAAAATGGCCCTTTCTATACGTTTGGAAGTAAATTCAAAATAGTCTCTTAGATATTGCACTAAACAGTTTCGGTCATTTGAGTTCATCAAAAATTAATATTATTAGTCTTTTTCAGTATGGATCGGTCGATTCGGTTTGATTTATTGGTTTTCAATTTTTAAATATTTCAAATCAATAATCAAATAAATAAGATATTTTTTAATCTATTTTTGATTTATCGATTTTTGGTCCTTGACAGTTCGATTTCGGATTAAGTGATAAGAAAATGCTCATAAAATAAATATATGACTTCCCCAACAATTTGGCACGACAGAACAATAATGTACTTTACATAATGCTCATAAAATAAAAACAGTAATAACTAACATGAAAAAAACTGTAGAAGTGCAACACAAACTAAAGATTTAGGACAATAATGTAAATTGAAGACTAAAGGGCCAAAGGTAGTAACCAATAAGGTACTGATATTAATATTTAATATTTATATAGGGGTAAAGGAGTAAATTACTACAATTTTAATGGGTTATAGGTTTACCCAATATTAAATAACCAAAACCAAACCAATAGTTTGATATTTTTTTTTATAAAATCATTAAAACCCCGTCAACCCAATAATAATAAATCAATAACATTTTTTCGATTCGACTTATTGGTCCGTTCAGTTTTTGCACACCCGTACCGTCAAATATTTACATAACTTTGTTTGTTAGTAACATAAGACCAGAAGAATCTTAATAGCTCAGTTGATTACCTGAACTCTCATCTTATTAGCCAGGGTTTGATTCTCGTGTTTTTTTTTGGCATTGATAAATTAAAGGGGAAAGGAATTTATCGAAGGAGACAAATAGCGCTATCAAACAATTAGCTGTTTCTCATGAAGTTGAAGAATCTAAGAGAGGACCACTCACTAATAAGAAGGTTCAGAATGTCACTAATAATGCCTCAGAACTGACACTGCCACAATTCTTTTTCAAATGTATGGACATGGTCGACATTTATATTCTTCCCCCAATCACTTGTTCAATTTTCAGAAAATTGAATAAATATCGACTCTTAATTATCAATCATACCAATAGTTTAGTCTATTAATTTGTTGTGTTTGATCGCTCTGTATTAGAGTGAATCAATATTAGGGGTGTACAAAAATCGAACCAATCGATAAATCGAATCGAAAAAAGTTTCATTGGTTTATTGTTATTGGGTTAACGGTTTTTTAATGATTTTATAAAAAATAATTATCGGGTTATTGGTTTGGTAGTGGTTTTTAATATTGGGTTATCGGTTTACATTAAAACTATAGTAATTTACTACTTTTACTTGTACATAAATATTATATATTAATCTCAATACCTTACTAGTTACTGTATTTGTCCTTTAGTCTTCAATTCACACTTCATCGTGACTTTGAGTTCACAAGTTCAAACTATACAAAACGTTAAAACCTAAAGTAAGAACCTTATTCCTCTTAATTTCTCTTTATGTTACACTTGTATAGTTCTTTTCATGTTTGTTATTATTATTTCTATTTTATGAGCATTTATGAAGTAACATTATTGTCTTGTCGCGTCAATTTTTTTTAGAGAAGTCATATATTTATTTTATAAGTATTTTCTTATTGGTTAAACTGAAAACCGAACCGTTAAGGACCAAAACCGATAAATCGAAAATCGATAAAAAATATCTTATTGGTTTGTTTATAAGTTTAGCGTATTTAAAAACCGAAAACTGATATACCAAACCGATAATACATAAAATCGAACCGAACCGACCGATACACACCCCTAATCATATACTAATATAGAAAGAATCGATACAACTTCAAGTGAAACTATTAAAAATCAAACTCTCGCTATGACAGATAAATATAAGACATACGCTTGCTCAATCAGGTAAATTTCCCTTAAATTTTTTACGCGATCAATGTAATTTATAGAGTTTTTAGATGATAAATAAGAAATTATAAGCTAAGATTTTGATTTTAATTTCTTATGATTCTTTTTCTTTCCCCTTGTTATTATTCTATCTATTCCACTGTATAGGACGGCTCACTTTTTTTTTGAGGTAGTCTTAGAGCCTGTTTGGCATTTCTGCTAAAAATTGCTTATTTTTATAATCATTTTTTTAAAATAGTTTTTCAGAAAAATGCTTTGGAAAAAGAGTAATTTGTGTTTGGCTAATTCATTTGAAAAGTGCTTTTTATAAGCAAATTTTGTTTGGCTAATCTTTTTTAAAAAGTGTTTTTGAGAGTCAAATTACGACAAAGGGCAAATATTAATGTACTTTTAATATTAAGATTATTTTATAGAAAGAAACTAATTTAAACATCTATTACAAAAAAATTAAAATATTAAATTAAAATGTTCATACTCAAATATTCAATCAATATTATACATTTTTTTGAAGGGTTGAAACCTTTAATTGTTATTTTTATTTTTTTTCTAATCGTGCAAAAATATTGTTGTTACCTTTTTTTTAACTCTGCAAAATAATATGTAAAATAATAAATAAAATAATGATACATAAACGTAAAATAAAATATAAAATGTATTATATATAAATAAAAAAAGTAAAAAAAAAAAATTATTAAATGGAGTGTGTCTATATATATATATATAATTATTTTTTTTCTCAAAATAAGTGTTTCTGGGCTCCCAACAACAATGTCAAATAGGCTCTTAGTCACACAAACACATGAGATTTATTTCAGATCACAAGCTTCAAAAATCTTCTTTTTCATAAAATTTGTATCAAGTCAAACTAGGTCATTTAAAGTGGGACGGAGAGAGTACATTTTTAAGTGAAGAAACCACCAAAAGGAGGTGGATTTTCCCCCCTAAAAGTTGTCCATCATAAAGTAAAAGAAGTAAAAAATAAAAATAAAAAAAAAAAAAGTAGGGAGATGATGATTCTTGAAAGGAATTGCTTTCATGACGTAGTGCTCTTTAATTATAAACTAGTGAATTAGTGGAATTTGCTTACGCAACTCCATTTTTCAACTAATTCATTCATCATCCTTCTATGATGCATTCGCAATTAATTATCATATACTATATAGTTCTTGATATATATGCTGATGAAATGATGTAGGACTTGTTTCCAACAGGACGTAAATTTTCTTCTTTTTTTTTGCTTATTAAGCCTAATCTTTTATTGATTGGGACATGATCGAAACACCGATTTTGTGGCACAAAACGTTAGCAACAATGTTACATAACGTCTATGGTTCAAAGTCGAGAGGTCAAAAGTAAAAATTATTTTGATTTTTAAAATAAAGTTGGAACGGAAAAATATTTTGCGTCCTAGAACAAATATCTACATATTAGAAGACATGGTGTTGTCAATTTTAATTTACTTCCAAGTAAAAAGGGCTCTGGAACCAAAAAAAAATAGGTGGAACCAGTGAGACCACCTTATTGACTTATAGTGAATCTGACATACATAATTTAATTAAGTATAGCAGAGGCCAGTGTGTCAGCAATTCACCGCACGAACACATACACTTAACCATAACCCCCGCCCCCCGCCCACCCCTTATAATTATTTTTTTACTGTATATATTCTTACAGATAGGTTTATGTTATTTGATTTAGGGAGAAGTATTGAAAATATATTTGAATTCAAACTCTTGTAGCCTGTAGGAGCACGAGATTATTAATAAAAAGTTGAGAGAAGTGTTGAAAATGCTTTTAAACTTGGCGAGTACTTAAGGATGTATTTCACCTATGTGGCAAGATCAGGAGTGCATTTAAGTTTAGTTAGTCAAGTAGAATGGTGTTTTTAAGATTGTTAATAGTTTGGGAACGAAACTAATAATTCACGCCATATTTAAGGATATTTTCAATATTTCGCACTTTTATTTATGTGCTCGTATAGTAAACATCATTCATCGTCACTTCTAAAATTATGAGTTTGAGATAATAAAGAAGCAAAAGGGAGTAATTCAAAAATACTTTGTGATAACGAACTCTGTTTTATTTCAATTTATTTGTCTGATTATTTTAACCTTATCGAACTCCGTCCCTCCCGTTTGTTTATCCGAGAGAGTTAGCACCAATGCTTTACTTCAAAAATATTCTTCTTTCAGAAAAAAGAAAGATTAAATTGTTGGTTCTTGTATGGTTCATTAATATTTATATACTTACTTTAATTATAAAATGAAGTTTATGATATGGTCCCCTCAATTATTTACAGATTCTAATTTTTGTGATATCTTGCTCACCATCCTCTATTTTCCTTCTGCAGTCTTCCTATGTCCTAGACAAAAGATTAAAAAATAAGTAAACATATAAATGACCAATGGAGTAATTATTTTTACACTGATTGAACTTCGTTATTTGTCTAACCAAGAGAGCTGGCACACTGCGCTGTGTATGGGTCAAAATCCTATTTTGAAGTTCAAATGCATTAAACGGTGATACGTGACCGTCAAAATTTTAGTTAAAATTAGCTTAGTGAAGTTAAGATCGAGTGTGGCTTTGTGTCGTACCCAATAAGGCTACTTCTATTATTTCGAGGTCCGAAACAACGATGCAAACATAGCTCGGAGCAAGGAGATATTATTTACGATTAGGTTATAAATATATTTTTTCGCCTCACTTATAACGATGCATTTGATTTTTATCAGAATAGCTTTATTATTCACACAATTATAAACTCAAGCTCTTAAAGTTATTACTTTTCTGGTGGCATTATCTGACAGTCACATCTAGAATAACAAATAAAAAATACTTTTTTGCATTACTTCTTTATATATATTTTTGAAAAAAATGAAATTGATGATTCTTGTATTGTTTAATTACTTGTATATTTTCAATATAAAAAGAAGACTATATGATCTGGGCCCCTCAATTATTGGCATATTCTAATTTTAATAATAACTCGATCACCATCCTCTTTTTTTTTCCCTTCCACAATGTACTAGACAAGAAATTCAATTAATTAAAAAAAAATACAGAAAACTCTTTTTTTTTTTTAAAAAAAAGAACGATATAAGAAATTATTTTAACTAAATCGATTTTACGCTGATTGAACTCCATTATTTACGTAACCGAGAGAGTTAGCACCAAATATTCATCTTCTTTTCTTTTTCCGGAAAAACTGTAATCGATTGTTCTTGTATCATTCATTTACTTTTATACTTTAATTATAAAAAGATAATTTATTATCGTCGGCTCAAATAAAACATATCATACTAGATTTGGAAAGGAAGTATATAAATAACAAGAAATTAAAATAAGTAAAAAAAGAAAAAGGACCTTATAATACATTTTAATTTATAATAATAAGGCTAAGAAATGACAATAATGATGGATACCATTTTTATATTCCCAACTGGCTTTACTTTAGATGGGGTTCTCATTGCTGGCCTGCCCCAATCAGAGGGACAACAGGTTTTACACCACTCACCAGGGAATCTCGTAGTAATAGTAGTAAAAACACATGACCTAAATTATTTCATTTTTTCTTATTGAGAAAAAAAGAAAAAGAAAATCATCACATCATGCTCTACTAAGAGAGCAACGATACCAATAATTTCGATATAATCTTATAAATAAGGTTTGAGAAAGATATGATATACATAGAAGAAAAACTATCTCTAACAGACCTTCGACTCGATAGAAAAAGTTACTCACTTACTCAGCTCAACTCCAAAAAAGAAAAATTATTTTTTTAAAAAAATCATGGCTCTTCTAAAACCTGCAATTTTTGAGATTTTCTTCTACTAAAGCAAGCAATTGCATACATAATAATAATTAAAATGGCTGCATACAAATCATTAATTGAAACCTAACAAACTTGTTCAGCACCAGCTTTGTAGAGAGAGAAATATATTTATATAATCATCATCATTCATCATGCAGATCTTACTCTAACAACATGTATATACATACATATTATATAGCAGCTTTGACATGCATTTTTTTTGTGTGTGTGGGTAACGTAGTAATTAACCACATCACATTTGATTCATGATCCATACATGGCCTAATAAAAATTTTCCACTACCTAAACGGCGGCGACGGTCTCGCTTGTGGTGGAGACATCAGATCCCTTCCCGCCGGCTACGGCGGCAGCGACGGAGTTGGGCATGCAGTCCTTCCTAGACGCAACCAACGAACACTTCTCCTTCTTCTCATCTAGACTCATTTGCTGCTGTCTACACTCTAGACTGCAAAAAGCACTATCTCCTCTGCAAAATTGATAATTCGAACAAATTAACAATCAATTTTATAGTGAGAAAGCTGTGTATGTTAACTGAATCGCAGATTAATTTAGTACCTGTACATGTAGATATCGCGGCCAGGGATTAAGCGGCGTTTACAGAGGAAACAAGCTTTCAAAAAATTAGCAGTTTCTAGAAAATCAGAAGATTTACGGCGGTTTCTAGTGGAAACGGTTTTAGCTGCGGTCAATAAACGTTGTTGATCTAGCTGTTGCTGGGTGTTTGCAGGTGAGATTGGTGTGAAAGGGTTGTGAGGATCAAAGGGATTATTGTTGTAATTAGGAGAAGAATTAGGGTCAGGATTATTGAGATCTAAAGTGAATTCTGTCATGCTTGTTGTTCTCTTCATGGGTGGCCGAGTCCTCTTCCCCAGCAACATTTTTTTCTTCTCTGGTTGAAGATTTAGAGAGAGAGGAAGAAGAAGAGGAGTGAGAGTGGTGAAGATGTGTTGGGAAGATAAAGGAGAGAGCCAAAGCGCAAGGAGAGAATCTCCACCCTTGATTGTGTATTATTTCATCGCATAATTTATAAAATATTTTTACTGTATCATTTTCTCAGATTCCATCTCGTTACAACCTCTGCCTAGTTTGATAGAGTGTATTTTGAAAAAATAATTTATATTTTATTTGATATATTTTTTATTAATTTGTGTATATTGACGATTGTATTATTAATATTATGAATTTTTATTTATTAATAATGTATTGGATTCTAATGTATGTATTACCATAGTTAAGATATAATTGTTTCTCAAAACTTTTTTCTTTGTGAAGGGTATTTTTGTAAGTAAATATTCTTTAAATAAAATTGTGTAATGTATGTTGTTTTATGCTACACCAAATTAAATATTATATAACAAAATCTCAATATTACTAATGCAAGCATTACTAATATATTATATTTTACATTATTCGTATACACTCTACCAAATAACTTCTTATTATTTTATTTATTAGCGTGTTTAGCTAAGCTTTAGAAAGATCAAAAGTGTTTATTGTAAAAAATTAAGATATTTTGCTAAGATTTTAGAAAAAGAAAATCAGTGATTTTGAGTGACAGTAAACACAATTTTTTAGAAGTTAAAAAAAATATTTTTTTTCTCAAAAACTACTTTTGAAATATTGGTTAAACACAAATTCTTACTTTAAATATTGATAAAAATATTTTAAAAATTGATTAGTCAAACACATGCTATTTCTATCATTTTGACATAAAAAAAATTTCAAAATAAATAGATTTTTGAAAGCTTAGCCAATCAGACATTGTGTCTTTACCCTTCATATACATCGTGCATCTTTTACCGGATATGAAATTTAAGAATTCTTTTTATTAACTTTATTGTTCAAAATAACAATAAATATTTGTGTAACTATAAATTATCTCAATAATAGTAAAATTAAAGTTTAAAATTAATTTTTTTTAATCTTAGCAAACTAAAAAGTAACATATTTTTTATTTTTAAAAATGATGTAATCTTAATATAGCCCCCGGTTTCAAAATAAGTGTCATCTTAGCCAAAAAATAATAATATCAAATAAGTGTCAGTTTAAAAATTCAAGGCAATATATTTTTTCAACTATATTTTCAAGAGACATTTATTAAATAATAATAATTTAATAAATTAGTATTTATTAATTTTTAAACAAATATAAATTATATTAAAGCAACGGTTATTTTGAAACAGAAAGAATGTCATACTAGAGGTCGTTTGGTGGGAGGGATAAGAATAAATAGTCTTGGGATAAAACAATAGTCATGGGATAAAATTTTATTGTCTTGTTTGGAATAATTTATCCCACCATTTATACCTTAGTGATGGGATAAGTTATGCCATATACATGGTGAAATAAGTTATCAAGATAACTAATCATAGGATAATTAATTCCAAAATAAATAATTTTGAGATAACGTGTTCCTAACCAAACGACCCATGGCGTTATATAGTACGACTTTTTGATACACACCACTAATATAAAAGTCCATTCATTTATAATGAGTGAGAAAAACGAAAAGATGTGTACTTTAACTTTCATCATCACTCAGTTAAAACTTAAAAGTGTAACTAATATTAATATACTTATATGGAGTTTTAAATTTTGTGCTAGACAAAACTTTTACATAAAGTGAAATGGAGGAAATACGTAATATTTATTTTAAAATTTTGATTCACTTTGATTAAAGAAAAAAAAGATGAATAGCAAATAATCGCCATTAGTATATTTGGAAAAGAAATGAGAATCAGATGTGATTGCTCATACATCCTTAAAATTAAACAGAAAATCAACTGTTCTTTTTTCTACGAAAAAGTTTTGAATGTATGTTATACATATCGAAATTTTGTAGGACTCTTTAAATGAGTTCTATTTTATTTAGAGTTCTTGGAGACGACTCTACCTTAAATCCTAGTTCATGCCTATATAAAATGAAAATTTCATAAATTCATAGAATATTAATAAAAAGATCAAGATGGGTTTGGATGGCACAATAATTCTTGAATTAAATGAACCCATCAAATATTAATTTTGATTTGACATAATATATATGGATAAATAGTTCATGATGTGATTATTAATTAGTAAAACTTGTGTTTCGTGGAAAATTTCCATTTTCAATTAATCATCTCATTAAAACAATCAAAATGTCCATTCTATTTGGCCTTAATTATCAACCTGGTTTGTTGCAGAATTAGAAAATTATTGTATTTGTAATGAAGTTTCCAAAGAAAATGAATGATCACACTAATAATATTTAGATTAGGACACTTAATTAAGCAGTTAAAATAGTCGTTAAGAAATCAAGTTATTCAACAATATTTGATTAACGAATGTATTTGATTATAATCTTTTTCAAACTTTTGTTGAGTACTTGAGTATATCTGAAGTTCCCCATTCTTAGCTGTAAATATGGTTTAAGTTAGGGCGGTTCAAAATCGAATTGAAATAGATAATTCGAATTAAAAAAAAAAATTGGTTTATCATTAATGGGTTATTGGTTTAGCGATTTTGATAATAGTTTTTTTTTTTTTGTTATTGAGTTATTGGTTCTTAACGGTTTGAGTTTTTTCTTAACGGCTTAACCGATAACCCGATAGTAAATTAAATAATTATATATATATATATCATTTTGTATATAAAGTCCTTGACTTAGAGTTCAGTTCATACTTTTATTTCTAGTTGTCTCAAATTCTTGGTTATTTTACAATGTAAAAGTGTTAGCTTTTGAGTAAGATGCAATCTGTGAACTCATTTGCATGGTTCATTTGGTTTGTCACCTTGTTTCTAAGTGATTTTCAATAAAAAAATTTGTGTCAAATCTTAATGGTTAAACCAATAACAATCAATACCTAATAAATCAATAACCGATAAGTCAATGTATTAATGATTCTATAATGATTTAACATGTCTACAAATCGATAACTAATAAATCGAATCGATAAACTTCAAAACTGAACCGAATCAATCGATACACAACCTTAACTTAAGTATTCTAGAAATAAAAATATATAACTTAATTACCTGCATTTAAAAATTTATAAAATTCAAATTCTGAATCTACTCCACCAATTATTTTTAGTAGTGGATTAATATTTTGTTGAGGTATGGAAGAAGAGGTTAGTCAGCATCCCATGAAATGGGACCCATAAATGTGCCATTATTAGAAGGGAGATTCAATGGTATTCGGTGAAACGGTCCCACTCAATGAATTCGTTTGTCCCCCATTCCAAAATCTTAACCACACAATTTCATATTCCACTTTTTTACTGTTTGAATTTTATGATTATAAATATAAAATATAAAAATATCAGGTAGAAAGTTAAAATTAAAATTAAAATGTTATCAAAAAGAAGATAGACATTTTTTTGAAGCAGATTAAAAAAAAAGAAAAAAAATAGGACAAATTAATTATAGTACTTTTTTTTTCTATTTTTCTTTGCCTTTTTAATTCTCCTTCTATATAAAAGTACATAAATACTATACCAAAAATTATTTTTAACAGTAAATAATTAATTATCGTTAAAAATATTTTTTTGGAGGTGATTAATTACTAGTGACAATTATATTTTAGCATATTTTTTAAAATATCGCTAAAGTCTATAGCAAGATTAAATCTATTGACAATTAACTGATGTTGATAAATATTTTAGCACTCTTTATTAGTAATATGCATATTTATTAACCGCTAAAAATTATTTTTCTCGAGTGAATTTAAATTCTGATCCCATCTTTGGATCACATCACCCTATATTTCTAAGATTATTTTGAAGGAAAAATGAAAAAAAAAAAGCTGGAAGGGAAAAATAATGTAATACTCCTACAATACTAAAATATTCTGCTCTTTTTTCATTTTCCTTCTTTATTTATTTTATATATTAATGGAAAACTATATTAAGAGAACTTTTATGACTAATTGAACAAATATCATTTTTTTTATATTGAATATATGGGAGGATTTGAGGCCATTATTGGTCCAATTGTTCACCAGTTTGGCTTTAACACAACATAGCTTTAGTATTCCCTTCATTTTACTCATCTAATTAAATTGGTTAATCATATCTTATCTTATTCACGAGTTTTATCAAATTTATTCAATTCATTCACCTCCTTCTGCCCCCCTCTGCAAAAAGAATTATTTTTAAATTAGATTATTGGTGTGAGATAAATCTTAGAACACTAGATTGAAGGAATACATAAGAGATTTGGGAGGTTGAAAGACGGTCACAAGTTGGCCAATTGGATCAGAAAAGAATTTATGAGTTGGAATATATAAGGGTAATAATTATTACTACTTTAATTTGATTCTCTTTCTTGGGAATTTTAAACAATTCACTCTTTATTTTGATTATGAATTATGATCAAAGTCATGTTGTTATTTATTTTTTAACGTAACTTTTGTGCGTGTCATGTTCCTTCCAGACATATCATAAACATAAACTTCATTTTTTATAACGACAATTTGTGTGCACTTCTACGAATTTAACATTTAAAGTTTACAAGTTTTATATTTTAACTCTTCTAAATAAATAATTTATAAATATAAATTTTTTATAAGACGAAATTTGGACAAAAACTATTTGCTCAATTTTATCGAACTTACATATATTTTTTTCTACACCCAGCTCTAACCTTTAACTATCATAACCATTATTTATAAAAGTTCAATTTGTTCATCAAAGTTTAAATATAATTACTTCGAATATGTTTTGGTTGTCGTTGTGGGATAATAATAATTATTATTAGAAATACATGTGTTTTTTCTTATTGTGAATAGTGAAAAATTTATGCTATAAAACGTGATTTTTTCACTCTATTTCCACTGAATTAGTTCATTAGGAAGATGCATGGTGGAAAACAAGTTTTCGTTGAAACCTGGGAATAGTTGTTTGGACTTTTTTTTTTCTTTTCTTACTGATTCTATCAAAAATCTGTGAAAATAGTCACTAAATATTTTTCCCGTGGATAACTTCAATGGCAAAATAATAATTTTTTTGGTAGTCTTTCTTAAGCTCATTATCTCCCTTACGCATAATTTTGTTTGTTTTATTGTCCTTATCTTTCCTTTCCATTCTAAGTTTCAACTGAAATAATAAGAAATTTGCCGCAATTAGCTTAAACAAAACATAATACAAACGGAAAGAAAATTTATTGTCCTAGTGATCATGATAAGATTATCAAATAGAGTAATTTATACTTTAATGGAAGCAGTATTATTTATTGTATAGAAGGTTGAATTTAATTTATTGATGCATGTTGTTGCTCTATTATGAATTACAATCGACATGAAGACCGTATTGAAAATTATTCTCCCTCCATTTTAAAATAGTTGTCACAGTTCATCTTTTGGGAGTCAGTTTGACTAACTTTCAAAGATAAATTTAATTAGATTAATACGATATTTTAAACTTTAAATAGCATATTCAATAACAATGCGGAAAACACCATTTGTTTTCCTCATATCAATAGTCTTGATAAAAAAAATACATTTTAAAATGTTAATCAAAGCTTATATCGTTTGATACTCAAAAAGGAAAAAACATGTGCAAATAAAAATGGACGAGAGAATATCTGATAATCAAATGTATGCAAACGTACAATTGAAGTAAAGGTATACAATTAATTAAATTTGGTACACAAACAATACTAGCCAGTAAAACTCTGTGTGAAGAAATGGAATATGCCTCTCAATTAAACAAAAAATCCCACTTATCAATAACATAAAAAATAAAAAAAATAATCATGGTCCTCTTAACATTTTGGTAAAAACATAGTAATTTTTTTGAAAGTATCATATTGATGAGGTCATAGATGGTGTATCAAAATTAGTAAACTAATTAAATATCTTAGTATTAATTAATATTTACACATTGGAAAATGAAATAAAATGTTAGGTTGCTTCCATAACGGGGTTATGGGGGTGTCTCTGCAGATTACAATCTTCATTTTTTGCCGTCGATGAGGAAACAATTCCCAAAATTAATATATTTAATTATTTAAAAGACATGTACTTTGATATAAAAAAAAGGGAAAAGGGTCAAAAATGCCCTTCAACTTTATTTTATTGGTTGACTATACCCTCGCCGTTAAAAGTAAATTATTATTACCCCTGCCATTACTAATTTCATCATCTGTACCCCTCCTTGGACGGAAATCCCCAAATCAACATAAATTAACCCGAAATCTTTAAAAATGACCCGTTCCCCATTTTAAACCAATGCCCCGACCCCTCTTAACATATAACCCATTCCCCTTTAACCCATTTTATCAAATAACCCATTTTAACTCATTCCCTCTTTGAACTCACGAACCCAACCTTCTCTGATTATCGAATTTCCATCAGAATTTCCACTAAACTTTCTTAAGGTATGACCAACCTTCTTTGATTTACGAGTTAGGGTTTGTGGGTTCTGGGTTTATACAATTTTTTTAGCTATTTGTTTGTCTTTTTACCGATAAAATTTCACGATCTATTAGTTTAGTTGTTGATTTACGAGTTAGGGTTTGTGGGTTAAGGTTTTATACAAGTTTTTTAGCTATTTGTTTGCCTTTTACCGATAAAATTTCACGATCTGTTAGTTTAGTTGTTGATTTACGAGTTAGAGTTTGTGGGTTAGAGTTTGATTTACGAGTTAGAGTTAGAGTTGTTAACGAAAAGCATTCTCCTGTGTTAGTGTGAAAACATTGAAAGGAGAGCATAAATGTGATGATCCATATGGTAACTACACGGTTAGTGCAACTACACTTGCTTTCTACTTTAAGGAGAAATTGCAAGCTAATCCCAAATACAAGATCAAGGAAATGAGAGTTGATCTCAAAACTGCTTTCAACATTAATGCTCATTTTGAGAAGTGTAAAAGAGCTAAAAGGATGATTTTGGAAAATATGGAAGGCAGTTTTTGTGATGATTATAAAAAGCTTGTTGGGTATGCAAATGCTTTAAAAGAGAGTAATGCAGGAAGTGATGTGGTCCTTAAGGTTTCAAGAGATACATTATCAGATGGAAAAAGGAAATTTTTGAGAATGTACATTTGTTTTGAAGCAATGAAGAATGGTTTTAAGAATGGGTACGTTGAGACCTTTCATTGGTCTGGATGGTACATTTTTGAAAGGTAAAGCTAAAGGTCAACTATTATGTGCTATTGGTCAGGACTCAATAAACCATTTCTATCCTATTGCTTGGGCTATTGTGGACAGAGAGTGCAAGGTATCTTGGGTGTGGTTCTTAGAATTGCTTCAGAAGTCTCTAAGCATCAACAATGGAGAAGGAATCACATTTATCTCTGATATGCAAAAGGTAAAATCTCACTGATTTATTCATTCTTATTTTATCTTTATCTGATGTATCTTTATTTGTTACTGTCATTGTTTATCTATATATCATTATCTTATGTATTTGCACTTGTCATGTATATATTTATGACTGATAAACAGGGATTAATTGAAGCTGTTAAAAAGGTTTTACCTAATGCTATGCATAGATATTGTGTGAGACACATAGAGGCCAATTGGAGAAAAAAAAGGTAAGAGATCTAAAGTTATGTCTAATATATTGTGGTGGTGTGTATGGAGCAGCTACAAAAAGGAGTTGGATGATCATTTAAAGACATTAGGTCAAATGTCTTAAGAAGCAAAAGACCATTTGTTGCATTTTCCAATACAAACTTGGTGTAGAGTTTTTTTTTACACTGTTTGCAAGAATAATAAGGTGGAAAATAATGTGGCTGAGTCATTCAACTCTTGGATATTGAAAGCAAGATACAAATCAATAATTGGGATGCTTGAGGATATAAGAATCAAAGTTATGACCAAGTTTGTTGACAATGAAAATGAAGTTATGACTTGGAAATGTGACTGAAGTCCAACAGCTATTGAAATTTACAATGAATTCTTGAAGATTGCTAATGTGTGTGAATTAAATTTCAATGGAGATGATGGATTTGAGGTAAGTGAAGGAATTGACAGGCATATTGTCAATTTGGCAACTAAGAAATGCACCTGTAGGGTATGAGATCTTACTGGAATACCATGTTTCCATTCAATCAAGGCACTTCTTTGCAAGAATCTTGATCCATTAAAAGAGATCCACTAGTGGTACTCCAAGGAGGCATATCTTAAGCTACAACCAGTGCCTGGTTAAAAATTCTGGAAAATAGAAGCAGAACAAGAAATGGAACCACCAGAATTAGTAAATTTAGCTGGCAGACCTAGAATGAATAGGAAAAGAGATAAAGATGAAGCACTTAAAAGACAAACAGAGTGGGTTGCACCAAGAAGAGGGAAAAAAATGACATGTTCAAGATGTGGGATTCCTGGACACAATGCTAGAGGTTGTCATAAGGTAATACACTTCATTTGTTATGTAATCGGTTATTTGTTAGAGTCTTGTAATTGTGAGGGTCAAAAATATTATCAAATTTATCTTGTAATTGTGATACTTCTTTTATTTTATCAGTTTAATCAAAATAGTGAAGAAGGCACTTCTAAGACTGGGCAGATTAAGAATAAGAAGCAAAAGGTAAATACTTTTTGTTTAGTAATCACTTATTTTAGAATGTGATGTTTTAGTATTGCTTTAGTATTACATTCATCATAATGTTATCAGATGGATAAGCAATGCCACAAGGGAAAAAGGCAAACAAAGGAGAGGCATAGGACACTAATTGATGAAGAAGATGTTGAGCCTAGCCCTCCAACATCTCCCTATGCTGCAACAGTGGAGGACTTTCCCTTGACAGCTCCACAACCTAGTCAAGATTGCGCATTAGATGAAGATTTTGGTTTTGAAGTTGAGGATGACATATCCTGGAAGCCAAGAAGTGTCTCAGAGTTGAAGTCTAGAATCCAACAAAGACAGAAACAAGCACAACCTACTGGATCAAGACAAATCAATTTTCTTGGTGATGGTCTGACTGTACCAGGTGACTATGCACCAAAAGGACCTACATGGAAGGGGAATGCATCTGAAACTGGAAAAATGTTAGAGCAATTAAGAAAGGAAAAGGTATGAAAGCATTGATGTAATTTAGTAACTTATTTTAGAATGTGATGCTTAAGTATTATACAGTAATTATTTTGCTCTTTTATCATATGGCTCTTCGAGATTGTGCATCAGATGAAGATTTTGGTCTTGAAGGTGAGGATGACATACCATGGAAGTCAAATGATTTTTCAGAGTTGAAGTGTAGAATCCAACAAAGACAGAAACAAGCACAACCTAGTGGATCAAGAGAAATCAACTTCCTTGGTGATGGTCTGAATGCACCACGTGACTTGTATGCACCAAAAGGGCTTACATGGAAGGGCAATGCATCTATTACTGGAAGAATGTTGGAGCAATTAAGAGTGGAAAAAATTAAGCCAAGGAAGGGTAATGGCAAGGCACAACAGTGACAAGTTTAGTAATGAAGACAATATTTTGTTATTTTGTTGCATCTTTTTGAGATACTAATGTCAACGCAAACATGTTTATGTGTTTAAAAGTTTTTCGTATTTGCACTAACTTCTTTTGGAATATGTACTGAACTAACTTCTCTATGTTCGAATAAGTTTTTTGTCAATATATATGAAGTGTTCGTCAATATATATGTAATGTTCAGAATCAGTTTCTTTTCAATATTTGATCTTGCAATTTTGTTCAGGTTCTATGACTATGTAAAAGAAAGATCATTAGTGATTAGTACAAATATTAACATTACCACAACAACTAAACATTACTTCATATTACATCAGTGCTTAGGAAATGATCTTTCACAAATCACCCAACTGGATTTCACAACACCAAAATGTCATAACTTCATCAACATCACAAAAGACACTAAACACTAACAACGGAATTCACTACACACTAACTACTTATTTGGAAAGTAAACACTAACAACGAATTCACTTTGTCATTAGTGCACCTACAAATCCAACAAAAAGAAAACATGAAATCATAAATTTGTGTTTTATCTTGTGATACTTGTCTTCAAATGTCCTAACTTTTTCCACTTCCAAATCATTAGTTGCCTCTAATGTAGCAACTTTTTTCGACAAATGACCTCCTTCAATCTTTAAATTTTCCATTTCAATCTTCATGTTCTCCATTTCAATCTTCAAATTCTCCATTTCAATCTTTACATCTTTCAACGACAACTCCAAATTACGTAGGTAAGCTATTTCGAAAAAAGCTTGGTCTTCCCATTCCCAATATCCACATGAAGAAAACTGCCAATAGCAGTCAAAAATACCGTAATAACAATAATTAAAGACGAAAAAATTGAATAATAGGAAGAAAACAGTTCATATACTTACATTCGGACGAGGACATCTGAAAAATCTTCTTCCCGGATTAGATGTAGTACTCGAGATCAGTGTTTTGACTACCAAACCACAAGCACATTTTCTTTGAGACGAATAATTATTTTGTGACATTAGAAGAACTATCAAATGCGAAGGAAGAGAATGGAAGAACAATCAGATGGAAGGAAACTGAAGAACAATTGGAGGAGAAGTTAATGGGTAAAGGGGAATGTTATATATGATATAGGTTATTTGATAAAAATTGGTTAAAGGGGAATGGGTTATATGTTAAGAGGGGTCGGGGCATGGGTTTAAAATGGGGAACGGGTCGTTTTTAAAGATTTCGAGTCAATTTATGTTGATTTGGGGATTTCCATCCAAGGAGGGGTACATATGATGAAATTAGTAACGGCAGGGGTAATAATAACTTACTTTTAACGGTGAGGGCATAGTCAACCAATAAAACAAAATTGAGGGATATTTTTTATCCTTTTCCCTAAAAAAAAAAACTCTATGTACTTCAAGTTAAAGTTATGTCATTTTTACTAGTAATTGTACTTGAAGTAAGAAAAAAAAAAAGAACTAATCAGGCTGGCATTAAGTTGTACAAGTGGCAGGCACCAGTCTACTTCCAATGTTAATTACTATTAAAATCATATTTTTTTAGTATTCCCTCCGTGCTCCGTCAATTTTTACTTGTCTATTATACCAAAAATAAGTAGTTCATTCGGTTAAAAAAGAATAACATGTTTTCCGATTTAGTTTGTTTTAAAAAAAATGACTCTTTTTCTTTTTTGACAACACTTTAATTTCAGTTTTTCACGTGATATGTTTAAGACCACAAGATTAAAGAGCATTTTGGTACATTTGATCTTTATTTTTTAAAACTTTGTGCCAGGTCAAACTAGACCATTCTTTTTTAAACGAGGGAGTATCTATTTTTACTTGTTCAGTTTGAAAAACCAAAATAAAATTTATCAATTAAGAAGTTGTGTTAAGTCAATACTCGATAGGTAAAAATGGATGGATGGAGGGGATATTACTCGCTCCGTTTTAATTTGTTTGTCTAATTTTAGCTTGATATGAAGTTTAAGAAAGCAAAGAGAATTTTTAAATCTTGTATAAATTAAAGATATGTAGTCATAATACTCTTTAATCTCACAGTCTTAAAAATTTAAACATATCACGTGAAAAGTTAGTATTACAAAATTATCAAAAAAGAAAAGAGATAGTTTTTTTAAAAAAATAAAACAAACAAATTAAAACGGAGAAACTATTTAATTTATTAAAATTTTAATTTGATTAGTACAAGTGCTCATTAATTAAAAAGTTAGTCAGGTGAGCCGTGTCACTGACTCGAAAGATTCTTACTTAGTGTCACAGGGTCGGTCAGCCTTATCTAAGAAGTACTTAATTTTCTATCCTAATATTAATCTAAATTCTAGCTATATATATGTGATAGAATTATTTGCTAAATGTGTCAACATAAAATGTTTCATATAAACTATGTAAAAGTATTCAAAGGTTATCTTTATTTGATTATGTACTTCAGGCTTAAGAAATAGTAAATAAAATAATATTTTTAATATATTATCTCTAATTATTATAAATTATTTAAATATTAAAAAATGAATAGTACTTAATAATAAAGGTAAAATAGAATGAAATGATAAATTGTCTTTTGAATTTTCAAACTAATTTCAATATTTAGAGTCATACATATCTTGTCTTACCAAATCGTTTCCTATTTATCCTTTAATTAATGGAATTTCAGAATGTATTAGATGGTTACGTATTAAAACCATTCAAAAAGGGTCCAAATGTGTCCATATAGTACTTTAATTTTGTCATATAACTTTAAATTACCATATGATATACTTCATGTATTGGAGCAACGTTAAGGTCAACGAAAAATACTAGATAATTTACTTATCGCAAGGGCGATGAATGACCCTAAAATATAATGATGGTAAATTTTAAATATTTATTTTAGTAAAAACTATCTTTAGGTCTATTAAAGTTTTATTATATATAAAAGCTAAAAAAAATTTTTAAAAAAATAACTTCTTTCATACGGACAGAAAATCTCCTTAAAATTATCTTAACTTAATTACTTAAATTTCCATCAAAAACTGTATGATTTATTAATATTATATTTTCAGCATATACCAACCAACTGATCTTAATTAATATCATTTTTTATTACATTATTTAATCTATTAATTATTTATTTCTGTATAGGCATGTCAAATGTCAATCCTTCACTCCATATGTCAAATGTTACCCACAAAGCAAAAAATATAAAAAAATAATTCCATAAACATACTTGGAAAGACTAATTAAGGAGAAATCTCAAGCTTCCAATCAGAAGTAAATGCTTATAACAATTTTATACTGTTTTTAACTTGACATAGAATTTAAGATCATAAAAAAGACTTTTCAATCTTATTATAAAGAAACCATTTTTTAAACGAGTTAAAAAAGAAAATAAAATAAAAAATTGAAATAAAGGAAATATATATTTAAAGTTTATACAAAAAATATTTCAATCTTTTTCATCTTTTGTTATTATAAAAATGAGAAAGAGTTCAAACAATATTATTACCATACCCAAAGACTAGTACTAATATTTATTTTCAATTTGCATAGTACTTGAATTGATTTGATTCGAATAATCACATTCGATAATATTTTAATTCCCAAAAAACCCAAGCATAAAATAACAAGAGAAGGATGAAGAACATTCTGAATATGTGAAAACTAGCTCCCAAATCATCCATGGCCACAAAACCAAATCTTGGAATCTTACTAGCTACGAGAGTTATTATTTGAAGAACAAAATTTGTAGCTTTCCACTCAATTATTTAAAGTTACATTGTTCTTTTCTCAAACGATAATCTTTTTGGTTATTGTCATGTGTCGCACGTTAGTTAAGAAAATAAACTATATATTATCTGACTCTTTACATATAGATTTTGAACAATCCTCACCTCATGAGTTATCTTTTGAAATTCAGTTTAATTTGATTCAAGCTAATCCATTTTCCTTATCGTTGTATCTGAATCCACCTTATCCTAATACTCCAATTCTTAGTTTATCCAATGCTTGACTCTTATATTATATCGCCCACATATCTTCAAATGTACAATTTAAAGAGTATTGGGAGTCGATAAAGCGTTAAGTGTTGAAAACAAGGTATTATCTCCAAATAATTTTAATTTACCTAATGTTGAGCTTTCACGCGGGTTATATATACAAAATATCCTTTCTAGCCATTCGAATGAGATTTAATGATTTCTGAACCATTTTCACCTCATAAACTAGTTTTTAAGACTCAATTTGAATAAATATCCAATTTTTCTTACTAAACAATGACTAGATGAATATAGTAGGGTCATTTTAGGAGGCCTCAAATAATAACATATATTCTCACTTTTCTAACTTTACACCTAAGCATGAACCTCTAACAATGTCACATTTCTAGTCTTGTCGTCAATGTCAACCACTTGTTTTAATTTCTACATTTCATTATATTGTACATATATAGTTCTCCTATTTGTTTGGATATGCCCCACTTAATTTCTCTTTGGCTATTTTGTTTTGACCTTTCTAATACCTAAAGGGGTTATTTTATACTTTTCATCGCATCACAAACGTACTATATATAAATTCTATTTTTTAAAAGCAAAAATATAGAGGGTTTCATTTATTATATTTTGTCTTTCGCTTTCCACAAGACTCATATAATTATAGTGGGGAACACTCTTTATTTTTATTTAATTTTTTGATTGTCAAGCTTAGGCTGACCAAATTCTCATATTAAATGATGAATATTAGGTGTTAAAATCATCATTTGTAGAAAAATACACTCTTTGTATTATTGACTAGCGACCTTAGACTCTGATCAAGATATATTAATTTCAACTAATTTAATTGTATGAACATACATTACATTGTATATTGTAAAAGTTGTCTAAGCTTTTATTGATACATTATATTTCGATATAATACTTTTGGTCCCTAAGTTATTAATAATTTTTGCTTTTGATTCTTGTGATATATGACTCACATAATATAAATTTAATATAATAAATGTGTAACTAAGTGGTGGAATGGTTAATAACTATGATAAATTTTTGAATATTCACAAAACAAAGAGATCAAAAGTGCACAATTCAGTTAAGAGAATGATAAAAAATACACCTAAATTATTTTAATTTTTTGAGTTTCATACATAAACTATCAGGTGTCTGAGTTTCCTACCTGAGCTACCACTAACAATTTATTAAAACACACCTCATGAACTATTAGGTGTGCGAGTTTCCTACCTGAAATATCGCCATTGTTTAGGTAGGAAAAGGGAATAATTGATAGTTGGGGACTTGGGGTGTATGTTGATAAATAGTTGGTGATAGCTTAGATCGGAAACTCGCTCATGTGATAATTCGGGATGAAACTCAAAATTGATATACGACCCTTCACTCTTTAATTAAGTAAAGATTTAATGTGCTTTGTCAAATATCACATGAACAAACAACATAACTTACCAATAATTGAGAGACAAAAATGCTATTAACCTAAAAAAATAAAAAGATGAAAAAGAATCTTTCCCTTAGAAATATAAAAATATAACTGGTTAGGTTGATATAGAAAGCTAGCTATGTGTGACAAGCCCAATCACTACATACACACATCTGAGAGCTAAGCTCTCATATTATTAGGGTTTGGAGCAGTCCACATATTGGGGGACCAAATTTATGTGAAGTTAGGTGTTGATCTTTTAACTTTAGCCAAGAAAAATATAATAGTATAGTATATATATCTAAAAAAAAGTAGAATTTTCTTATTATGATAATTGACATTTGTATTACTTCTCACTATTTTTTAATGAGGATGGTCCATGTGGCATAAATAATTTCTTAAACATGCGTATATAGTGATAGAATCATAATTTTTATTAATGATAGTCAAAATATAATATATGTACATAAATAAAATAAAACGTACTAAGCTACGTAGTATAACTTTTTAACGTATGAGTGTCATTACTACTCACGGGACAAAGGTGGCTCCGCCACTGCCTATATGTTCCTTTCCTTTTTCTTTTTGTATAACCTTAATGACATGTTTGAGCTAGTGTTTGATTATTATCACGACTTTGGACCAAATCACATTAGTTTATCATAGTTAAAGGGTAGTTTGAGGTTATAATATATACTAATTAATTATGACGATATAGATTCAATTCATATATTCATTGATTTAAGGTAAACATTCAATGTTTTAAGTGATTTTTTCTCATTTCTAAATGTCCTCCACTAAACTTTTCACTTGACAAGTTTGGATTTTTTAGATTTTTTTATCACTTTACAAATTTGGATTTTTCAGATCTTTTATATCACTTTACATAAAGAAATGAAAAAATGTCGTCTATTTTGAAAAAAAAAGAGTATAAATACACCTATTACTAATTGGGAAAATTGTGCATTATAGCAAACTATTAATTCAAAATAAATGTTATAGCTATAGTTTCATTTAATTCTAATTCGTAGCAAACACTTTGTCATTCAGAGAATCCCGCTCGCCACTCTGGAATCTCGCTCACCCTCTCTCTCGCTCGCCTCTATCACTTTATACAAACACAAATGTATATATTGTGTTTGTGTTTGTATAAAGCGAGAGAGAACTGTATATACAAATACATATCTTTTCGTCATATACACTTATAATTATACAAATACAGATCTTCCCCTGCCTAGTTCTCTTTTGCCTTTTCTCTCTTTCTCGCTTTATACAAACACAAATTATACAAATTACAATGTATAATTTGTGTTGTATAAAGCGAGCGAGAGAGAGAGAGAGATTTGATATACAAACGTTTTAATTCGATTCAATTTCAAATTTTATGCCGAAATACAAACACAATCATTGATACATATACATAGTAGTTACGTATATACAATTATCTAACCGATATACATATACAATCGTTGTGCTTTTATACAAACGAGATGTCTGCCCGCGATTTATACAACTGAGATACTTCATAGCAAACTATGTTTGCTATGGAGCGCAAATAGCAAAACTATAACTATAGAGTATTAATATGATTTTTATATTTGCTAAACCTAAAATTTACTCCTACTAATTTGCTTTCTCTATTTAGAATGGATAGCCACAATTACCATATATATGATGTTAACCAAAAAAAATGTTAAATATCCTAAAGTAATTAACAGAAACACAATTCTTCTATGCGAGACAACAATTCCAAAGTTTCTTTTTGAAAATGAATTTGTACCTAAATGGCTAGATAGGTAAAATGGGTGGGTTGGTGAAATTTGGGTGAGTCAAAATAAGCTGAAAGCCTGAAATAATGAATGAGCGGGTTATTGACCCAACGATTAGCTTGAAATGTGCTAAAATGCATGTCATAATTCAGTCCGTCTAATTTTTACTAAGTTTTGCTTTATTTATTATTTTATAACTTTTTAATTAGTACCTAATAAAACTATCCCCCCCCCCCCCCCTTATCATGGGTATATATAACATATATATCAAATGAATAAATATTTTTTATTAAAATATTAGACAAGATTTCTCATGGGTCAATTTAAGCTATGTATCAACCCAATTCTTTTTATGTATAACTTACAGAAATCTCATATATTTGGGGTCTAATTACACCCTATCCCGGAAGTTTTCCCAATTACAAAAATCTCAAATTTTTCATTGCTCTCGGATACATTCCTCGGTTGTCTGATACATTGCAAATGATACATTACATAATGGGAGGGATGTATCCTAGGGGGATAGGGATGTATCCGAGAGGTGATTTTTGTAATTTTCTTAAAATGGTAGAGAATTTTAGAGATTATGATATCTTAAGCTGTATATTTATGCAATTTTTTCTTATTGTATAGGCTAAAATTGGTTGAGCTAATGATTGGACAGATCAATAACCTGTCCATACTTGGACAGATCAAACGAGTTATCATTTCATGAGTTAATTTTGCCACCTCTATTTATAACGAATAAACAATATTGAACAATAGAGCTGTTGATTGTTGTACAATATAAATAGAACACTCATTGATATGGGCCCATTATGTGGCCCAACTTTATTCACACTTGCTAATACAATGTTAATGATAATTGGGCCTACATGGGTACAGCCAAAAAAGTGGGCCGTGTAATAATTTTGACCCACTAAACAACACATGTAATCCGACTCATACATTATCCTATCAATGACTAACAAAACATTACCCTATTTGGAAATTTTCCCAAAATACATAATAGACAAAATATATTTCATGTATTTACATTTTTATATTTGAAGAGAAAAGAAATTGAAACATTATGAGCACCTAACATTTAAAGACAAAGTGAAAAGCTAAATAGAGTTAAGTTAATTTATTTTTTTCGAAACTAACTACTTTGTATTACTTTATCAAGGAACTATATAATTCAAATGTATTCTTAGCATCATGTACAATTCAGCTTGGGAAAAACCTCATAGAAGCGATCTCATTCAGCAAAGAAATAGAAGATCTAACTAACCTATGAGCTATTTTGTTTAAACATTCAAGAATATATATAAAATGGAAACATGATCAAACATGCTCGAGAGCATCCAAATATCTTCACACGTCACTTCTATCTCTCATGACGTAGCCATTCGTTTCTGGACCATATCGACAACATTCTTCGCGTCAGGAAAAATCTTCAGATTCTTCTATCCATTACTAATAGCATATTCAGGAGTCTTCCTAATACCAATCGCTTTAGCAGTCGTGACTTTCTCAACATATTGGTTGGGGATCCATGGACATCAAACAATTTCCCAAGACTAATCCAAAGTCACAAAATCATTACTTGCCCTCCAATCATTAATCTGCCATCCTTGCATATGTAAACAATAAAATAAAATACCATCTTGCATATTTCCTATTTTTTTTTAATATGAATTGCTTGTTTTTGTTTGGTGAGATCAGGCTTACAACATGATTACATAATACTTTATATATATTAAAATTGCAATTAATAAAATACACTTGCGTAGAATGATAAGGCTTAAGAGGGGATGTACGTGTGATGATGGTACAATAATCTTTTTATTAATAATTTGGAATGACTAATTTTATTTAAATTATGGTTAATTAGCACAATGTACTTGTCAAGCCTTGTTGAGAATTTCCCAATTTAATGTCAACAGTGATTTTAGAGAATAAAATGCACTTTGTACGACACTTTATGTTTAAATAGTGTTAAAATAAAGATGTGAAAACGAAGAACAAGAAGCACACTAAAATTTAACTAAAGATTGTGTATATAGGGATTTATTTTAAGATTCTTATTATTATATACGCCAACTCTTTATATTAATTAGTGAGAGTCCTAAACAATCCATCCCAACACAATAATGCGAGTATATGTATGACAAAGTTTATAAGGTACTAGCATGTATAAAACATAAAATAGGGGTGTGCATAAATACGAAAAATTGAACTATTTGATTCTTCGATTCTATTTTTTCTAAAACTATAGTATTTAATTCAGTTCTCGATTTAGGGTAAATTAATGAACCAATATTTTGAATGAGTAGTCAAAATTTAATGGTCACTCTCCTACAATTGTGATCGAGCTTGAAAAAAAGTTGAACTGAACTAAACTAATTCGATTTGGTGCACACTAATAAATAACTGAAAATCGAATGCTTATCCGTAACATAAAACCTAAACTATGTATTATTTTTTATCCTGATTGAATGAGCTTTCTTTGTCCAATATATTTTTCTTATGCTTTCTGTTGTTTCTCTATAAAGGTGTGAGACTATCCAGATTGAAACGAACGACTATCATTGAAGGAAACTAGGATAATTATTTTTAGGGCTTTTAATAAAATATTTACTGCTTTTAAACATATTTTTTATTTATTACATTGATATACCATATCTTAAAAATATTTATCATCTATAGACACTATATTATGTATGAAACGTGAATTATAAATGCAATATATATGTATTATACTTGTTTTGATTAAAAAAAACTGCACGATATATTAAAAACGAACTATGCATATAATGTAGATGTATTGCACTATGTATAAAAATAAGCTTTGCATGCAATTTAGATGTATTATAAGTGTCTTAAAATGTATTAGGCTTGTTTTGATAAAAAATCTGCACTATATATTAAAAATGAATTATACATATATTAAAATTATATAACTATAAATTATAAATATTTTTTCCTACTTCAAGTTGTTGACATAGGTCCAGTTCCAGGCCCAATTCAGCCAGTGACCCGGATACAAAATTAGGCCTTTCTTCATCAGTTAGAGTTGTTAGTTCTTCTCGGATTTTGTCTGTGTTATTGCAGCTAAGGCCGCTGCCCTATCAAGCATGGGGAAGACAACTTCACGGTGAGATCTTTAATACTAAGCTCTCTGTATCTATTGTCCTTTGTTTTCTCTGTATTTCATTGTCTCCAACTTTTTTCGTTTTGTATTTCAGCGGAGATGCAGCTGCTCGAGCTGAACGTAAATTCGAAACGAAGCTGGATTTCTATGCTAGTAATTTCCCTAAAAGATGTTTTTTTTTGTGTTATGGCATATCTAATTGTAATTCACATATTTTGATGCAAAAATATGATTCTGCTTTATGTTTATTGGGGAAAAGTGCTGATTTTAGTGCCTTAGTTGGGTATATGGTGGGGAATTTTCATTGTGATTGAGTCTTTCTAGATACTGGACCATGTATGACTGATTTCTGAAAATGAAAAAAAAGAGAAGAAGATTGATGTTTACTTTCTTTCTGTCATATTTGCTCATGCTTTTATTTATGGATAGCTATTGCATTCTTCTATGCCTATTTTAACTGGAAAAGTTCGCATGTTTCTTTCTGCAGAGGTTAGACAGACAGTTGCTTCGTTAGCTACCAACAAGGCTATTGCTAAGGTTTGTGTTCTTAGCCGTCTTTTTTTTTTCTTCAGAATATTTGGTAATTGTTTTACGGTTATAATCATTGGTGACTTTAATGTCGAGTTTCTAACTTGAGATCTCTGAACAAACTCAATAATAACCAAGGGAACTGTTGTAATATTGCAATCACTAATTGGAATTACAAAGAAATAACAACTGAACTGATATGGAAGAACAAATAATAATAGTAATAAGAGATCAGATACAGAAGAAGATAAAGGATGAGAAGATAGAGAACTCCACACAAAAATAACCTGCCCTTACTATGCTTACTCACTGCTACTTATAACAAACTCACACTCATTACACTGTTTCCCTGCACCACTTGCTCTTCACGTTTTTTTCATCTGGGCTTCAAAACGAAATCTGCCAACCTTTTAGAGGGAATTGTCATGCGCTTGCTCCTTCTAGGCTGAGTAATATCATTGTCCACTGTGGCTGCCAAGTTGTCCTCCACGTCATCATTTGTGTTCATAACAATCTCTCTGGGAACCTCCTCATTTTCTTTTTCTATAACTTGCTTGATTTCCACTCCAATCTCATGTTTGGACGAATTCATTGTTGTTGTAATTGATTCATGTTCTATGCTTGTTTCGTTGACTCCCTTTAAATTATTCGTCCATGTTGCACTGAGTGTTAGTTGGCCATACTTTTAAGTGTTATATCATCTGAAGTTATTGGAAGTTTTAATGAGTTAGGACATGACCTAAGCTGTGTGCAGGACATGGTAATCAGTTTTTGGTCCCGGAATTTATATTTTTTTCAGTTGTCAAAAAGTCCAAAGTAAATTTCAGATTTACTGGTTTTTAGGTCTGTTACAATAGTAGTGTTTTACATAGGGTTAATGCTACCAAACCCAACTCAGCTAGAAACATACTCCATTCATTTTTTTTGGCTGTGCTGGTAAAATAGAACAGTTGAAATGAATGAAGCTCCAAAGATATTTTGCCTCTTATCTATATCCAAAAATAGATGAAGAAAAAGAGGTAGAAGAAAGGCCAACGCTGCTTTCCTGTAAACTGTCTGTTGCACTAGTTTTATATATGGGAAAAAATGCTAATCCTGGATGAATGCATGTTTACAGCAGAAATTAGGGGTGTATGGTTTGCTCCCTATATTTGAACTTTAACTGTGAACAAATAAAAAAATTGAAGAAGATTATGCATTGGTGTCTAGTGTCCATATTAATTTTGATGAATTCCTCTAAAAGTGACAGCTTGAGCGTAGTGGTGTAATAAGTCTCATCTTGATTAGTTGCCACTTTACTGTTCTATTTCTGCTTTTGATGCTCTAAATGGGATGACATTCCCAAGCAATCCTGTAAGATTTTTGGAAAGTCATTTTCTTAAGTTGTTTTCACCTCGGTTAATATGTCAATTGAGATACATGAGTAGTTCCTCGAAGTTGATTATTTATAGTACCCGGACTTTTGAGTTTGTCCTTGGGTTCATTGTCATTGTCATTGTCATTACTCTTAAGATGCAAAGATATGTCGAGGTAAGTTCTAGTTGCCAACTTTCTATCCAGCATGCTTTCACCAGCCCCAAAAATAACATACACACATTTTCATGCACTCTAAAATGTCAGTGTCAGTTCGTCCCAAATTTTTTCATGTGGTTACATCACAATGGCTGGAGGATACACATCATGATATTGTAGGTTGCATGATACAATATAACAGTGTAATGGTTCTCTATTAATGAATTGAATAGTTAAATTTTACAAGGTACAATCACATTCCTGTTGATGCTTCTTTTTGAAGCTATACCCTTTGTTTATTCTACTGAATAGTTGTTTGTTCTGCCAGAAGAAGAAAGTAAGAAGCAGGCAAAAGAAATTGAAGGCTTATGATCTTTCTACACTTACAGAGTTTCTCCCTGAGTTGAAAGGCTCTCAGCAACCAAAACCTGCAGAGGTCAAGTTGAAAAGTAAAACTAGGAAAAATTTAGTGTGAGTACTTGAAACTTTGTTTATCTTTGAAAATTCGTCGTCCTTTTTATGATAGAGCAATTTGTTCCTAAGAATGTCTACTTTCAACAGGTTGAAGGAAGGCAATCAATTACAAGCAGTCATTAATCATCCTGCTTTCCAGTCAGATCCATTAGGTGCCATTCATCAACATCTGCAAAGTACACAGCCTACTGTGGATGAAAAGCCAAAAATAAGAGAAAATAGAAATGGAAATAGGAAAGGAAAAAAGAAATCTAAAGCGTCAACCTGGCTACAGTCGATGGAGATCTAATGTGCTCTTAAACATTTTCTTTTCGTTTTTCTGCTTCTCCTGGTAGGGAATCCCCCATTTTGGTACGTTGGTCTGTGTTCGTAGTGCTACGTTATGAATAGGGCCACAGTAAGGGGAGTTGGCAAATTGCTTCTTTGATCCTGGTTAAAAAGAGCATGTGAGATGGCTATAAGTAGAACATACAGATACTCCATTAGGGATTTGTGGTATTTTCTTTTCATTAGCTATTTTGTAATAGCCATCTGGAACCTCTCTTTTTTTTATTTTCTTCTTGCTCTTTGGTTACTAAAGTTGATCTGTTGATGAACAATTTGCTTGTAAGTTCCTTTTATTGATCAATACAAAGTTTAGTTTATTACATTGGTGCTTTCATTGATCCTGCCCCGTGCCTCTCTACCCTTCTACCCTGCTCGATGCTCAATTGAACATCCTCTTTGAGTCGTGAAGGCGCTGCAGGAACCCGTGTAGGTGATGCAAGAGAGTCATTAGTCGGGGATTGGATCCTAGGTTGGGGTTAGGACTTTGGGTTGGTTCGCGCTGGAGGCGGTGGTGGGTGGTGAGGGTTGGAAGAGAGTTTTGAAAATGGAGGAAGATAAAGTTCAATAGAAAACATCGTTTAAGCCACCCAAATATGTGGAAATTGATAAACATTTCTCTTCATACCATACACACCGAGATTGTTTGGTACCTGAGCTAAGAATAATAATTTTGGAATAAAATTTGGGATTAACTTTATCTCATGTTTGATTTGGTGTATTATTTATTCCCAGCATAACTTTTATACTTAGGGTCGTTTGGTAGGAAGTATTAGGATAAATAATCCATGTATTATGTTAGGTATTATTTAATACTTTGTTTGGTAGGAATTTTGGGTCCATGTATAAGTAATCCATGGATTAGTTATACACCCTATATGGTATTATATGATGTATTACTAATACCTCCCATTTGGTGGTATTAGTAATACATAGGATTTAATACCATGGGATTATCCATGTAAGGACAAAAATATCCCTCAAATTCTTTTAATCATTTTATTTATTTTCTTGATTTTATGTTTTATGTTTGTACTAGTAAATTTATTTAAATAAATTAGCTTACAGATTTTATTATTTAACATTTACTAATTGAAAAGACAATTATATATCACCACGTGACGTTTATGATCTTAATTGAATGTATTGTTTGTTGATATATGTGATTTTCTAATTATTTGTATTTTGAACAATTTATAAAATTGCATACATATAATTATTAAAACTACAACTTGCAATTTTTATGTGTAAATGTAGATGGTTTATTTGATTATACTATTGTTTACCTTCTTTTCGGTTTTAAAAGTAGTTGGTCTATCTTTTTTAAATTGAATTGACCTTTTGTAAGTAATCAATTTATTAAGATAACAATTATTTTACCCTCAAATAATTCAAGTGAGAAAATAACAAATATGACAACAAAATTGTTCTTCTCCTAACTAGTTAGAAGGCCATAAAAAAATAATATTTTCCGTCAATTATCTACTTTGACCCGATTACATGAAATAAAAAATCTCATAAATAAATCAAGGGTATAATTGGAAAGAAATATTTTGTAGAGTTTTAATCCAAACACAAGATGAGATGGGAAGCAATGAACCAAACACTTGATAAAAAATAAACCCTGCACTACTAATGCATGCATTACTAATCCCTGCATTGCTAATCCCTGTTGTTATCAATCTTTGTACCAAACGACCCCTAAGGGGTTGTTTGGTGTGATGGATAAAAGGAATTAGTCCCGGGAAAATTTTTAAGTGGTCTTTAATCTGTTGTTTGGTTGCAAGGGTTGGGATAACTTATCCCAGGATTAGCAATTAGTCCTGGGATAAGTTATCCCTCCTTGGGGGTAGAATAGTAATCCCAGGATAACTTATCCTGGGATAAAGTATGTGTAGTAACAAAAATACCCCCTTAAACTCTCTTTTATACACCCACCACTTTTACATTCATGTATATTAATATAATTTTTAAAAACTACAATAACATTCATAACCTTAATTAATCATTGTTTTTATGATAATATATTTTTCTATTAAAAAAAATAAATTTTATAAATACAATTTTTATTTGTGAATATGTTATAAGTTGAATTTATTTGCCTAATTCTTATGTCTATCTATATTTTTTATTTCTCTTAAAATATTCACTCCACTACTAAATTGCATATTTTTAATTAAGTAATTTATTACTTACTTAAAAATTATATTTCATGTATCAATTAAAATGTAGATAACTTTAATAATAAAATTTATTTTACTTTGATAAACTTAAAATGGAAGTTTTATTTTTAAGCTAAATAAGATGGAAGTTTTATTTTTAAGCTAAATAAGATGGAAATTTTATTTTTAAGTTGAATAAGATAGACGTTTTTTTTTAAAAGTTAAATAAGATGAAAATTTACTTTTTAAGTTAAATAAGATGAAAGTTTAATTTTAAGAACACACGAGACAATTATGGAAATGCACACAAAAATATTTAAGCTAAATAACATGAAATTTTTACTTTTAAGAATGAATAAGTAAAGTTTGCAAAGAAAATATATATAAAAAAACTAAATAAGGTGGAGGGTATTTTTGTAAACAAACAACTTATTCTTAAAAATTAGGTAATGAATATAAGTTTGAATATGTCAAACCAAACAAGCAATAAAAACTACTCCCAGCATAGCTTGTTTTCAAACCAAACGACCCCTAAGTGTTGGGATTAATTATCTCATATAGAAGGTGGGATAACTAATTCCATGAGATATCCCACCATTGTACCAAACAATCCCTTAATGTTTGTTTTGTTATCGGCCTCTTATGATGTCTTCTTCTGTCATATGATACGTTTGTCGTAAAAGATGATTTTGTTATCGGCCTCTTATGATGTCTTCTTTTGTCATATGATACGTTTGTCGTTGTTTTATTCTAAATTAAAAAAAAGATAGTTGTTTCAAAGAGAGTCTCCACTTAATTTTTAAAGAAAAAATTCAAGAAAACTTAATTTCAAAGCGATTTAAAACAGAAAATTAATTTGAAATAACCAAAGGGGTTCGGGGGTTCAATGTACATTTCGAGAAGGTGTTAGGCACTCGAAATGCCCGCTAACTTGCGGTTGACCGGCAACTTGAACATATTTGACTAATTTTTGAAATAGGCATACCTTTAATTTAAAGAGATAACACTTTATTCTTGAACAAAAATCTTTAAGGTAAAAGACATTTATCTAAAAGACTAAGTAAATGATTTAGACACCTTGAAAAATGATTAAGTATGAATTGTAAATAACTCAAAATGGGCTTCTTTTGGGATTATGAATTAAGTTTTAACTTTAAAATAGACAAACAAATAAGCAAGCAAACAAAACATAAAGTATAATAGAGAGGGAAAGAGATATGGGCCCAAGTCTGGATTCTGTCCACCTGGGCCAGTACTTGGGCCTAAATTCTATTCTTTGGATTTTGGCCCATTTGAACCTGTCCTAATACTAACAACAATTATACAAACATATGGGCTTTGGGCCCAAATAATAAAAGGAAAGGGACTGCTGAATTTGTGGCCCTTTAGGCCCATTTTTCGCCTGTGTATATTAGTTGTATCACACTCGTATACTGCTGTATATCAGCGTATACAGCCTCCTTTAGCTTCCGAACACCTGTATTTCCATCTTCAAACTGTATTTTGACCTGTATTAAATTATTTGGCCCTGCGTTGCTGTATTTGGACCCGTATACCAGTGTATACTGCTGTATACAGCATGTATACAGTCCATTTATGGACTTTCCGAGATCTAAATCTGCATTTCCAGCCCTGTATCTGCTGCACCTGACCACCTAGCTGACTCAATGACGGAAAATATTGAGCCTTTCTGGCTCAACTTGGAAATGCAAACGGACAAAAGTCCATCATGGACTCGGAAAGGGGTTCATGCAAGGAAAATAAAATGATAAGAATTAGAATGGTAATTCAAACAACTCAAAATCATTCACGGCTAATGATGAGAGACACATTAAAAGAAGCATCTAATAAACTATAACCAAATGAATTAACATATTGAGTTTAAATATCCACGAATAATCAAGTCATGTATTTATCAATTTAAGAACAAACATAGATGCTGGACTAAATAAAGGAAAGGAAAGGAACTCTTGATGTATATCAGGACAAATGAATTAACATCTACTCAAGCCAATCACCATATTGTAACAAAATATGAAAATATGTACGGTTCACACGAGCAGAGGCAAGAATTTTTTTTTAAATTATGCACGTAACTCTAATATAAATAGAGAGCTGGACAGAATCGTGGCTACATATCTATTAGGCAACACATATAATAAACCAACATTTGTAATGAGGGTGGCTAATATCACAATGATCTGCACATATCTTGGACTAAAAAGAATGATTTGGAGCCAAAATACTACCAAAAGAAATAACATTCCAGCCATTGACACCAACAGATTTAAACAATTAGACTATGGGAAACCCAAAAGAGCAGTACTTTACAACTTTCAGATGATCACTTGATTCATAAATATAAGAACCTTGAGATGAAAATGGCAGTAGACAGAAAAGGGAACCTCTACAGGCAACCAAGAAAGATATAGACAATAATGTTACAAATTTCAGATTTGTGTCAAAGCTAGAATCAAAATTCTAAACCAAACGAATAGCAATCGAAACTAACACATTACTGTAATATGCCAAGACCAAGCAAGCCTAAACACTACTGCTCAATATTGAGCTAAACTCAAGTAAGGTATACAGCAGAATCTCAAATGATGAACAGAAAGAGTCTTCTGAATCAATAATCTAACTATATTACTGATCTCATAATCCACAATCAATCCAATACTCTTAAAACCCTAACATTTAAATACCTGATGTAGTTAAGAATCAAACCAACCATTATATCGATTAAAACAGAAGAGTCATTAACACCTAAACACCTACAACGACTAGTTCATGATAAGGGAGGATAGAATAAGAACAAGACGCTTATCACTCGAAAAGACAGAGAGTAGAACGTGATAAGGGTGAAGTTGTCACCTTTTCTTGGGCAGCGATACTGGATGACCACGAGTTGGAGACGACTTCCACCACACGGACTGAACTTCGCTGGAACGAGGAAGATTTGAGACAGCCAAAGAGGAAGAATTTCTCTAAAAAAAGTTAAGAACGATGTTCTCTGTTTCACAACTCCGAACCCTTTCTCGATTAAGAATTTTGGTGGTCTTAGAGGGTAAAAACTTATGGTGGTGATGGTATCCTGCCTCTAATTTCAACTTTTCTCCAATCCATTTCCTTTGGTAGAGATTCCCTCTGTTTTAGATAGTGATCAGTGTCCAAAAAACCTCTCCCAAAACAATGAAGGGAGGAAAGATTGGGGGGAAACGATATTTTGACCTCTCCCAAATCTCCAACGTATTGAAAACGAGAGCCCTCCGATTTCGAGCAGGGGTGAGCAAGCACACGAGATTTTGTCTCCAACGGTAGTACGGAGAGGACCACGCGCTCGGGTCGGGTTTGCACTGGTTCGCGCTGGGCTGGCGTGCTTCTGGGTCGTGATTTCGTTCTGGTTTCGCACGTTTGGAGAAGACGAATTGGAGTTGATTATTGTTGTAATGTTGGAATTGTATGTATTGTTGTATGGGTCATATTGTTGTTGGGCTGATTGAAAATATTGAATTGGAACAATGTTGGGATGAGCTTCTGGAATTGGTGGGCTGGGCAGAGAAAAAAATAAATGGCCCTGGGCATTGCATTGGAATTGGACTGAAATTTGGACTGGAGCTGCTGATTGTAGAAGTACAAGGTTAAAAAGGGGTTAAATGTGAAATAAAAGTGGCTAGACTTGTAATTGGAGGGATGGCCATATGGATTTCAATTGTAGCCAATCTAAGTTAAGAAGCTAACCAAATTGAGTCAATTAGCGAATTTGGTTGAAATTTTAAAAAGGTGAATTAATATTAATTAATTAACAAGCTTCTTAATTTAACGAAGTATAATAAATAACTTAATTATAAAAGCTAAATCATTCTAAATTATAATTATAATTTGAACCCAACTAAATTAATAAAAATTTGATAAAAATGTAAAATGTTTTTGAGATGATTTTCAAATATTTATAAAAATATACTAATCATATACAAAATTATATATAAAAAGTATTTATTATTTAAAACATTACAAAAAATGACTAGAAACACTTCAAAAACTTGAAAAATATTTTAAATTTTTTATAAAACTAATTATTTTAAATCGTTTGAAAATTAAGAAGCTCGAAAATTAATCTATATCGCGGAGGTCCAAAATTGGGTGTCAACAACTGTCCCTCGTTTGACTCGGATTGATGCAAAAAATTCGAGGCAAATGAAATTGACGAATTCAATTTTGAACGACCACGTCTTCATCTTTTAAGAAAAGGGGTCTTGGTACGGACTATAGGAATTATGGCCGAACTCCGGAATCGGATTTCCTACATATCTTAGGCTATATGAGAATTCATGTCACTTGTAGTTCGATAAGCTTGATTTGACGCATGATTCTGAAAAAATTTAAAAGCTATCCCGTTATCAAATTATGAAGAAATTGAAATGCTCGGGAATGTTGGAAATTATTTGGGGAAACTATAAAAGATGAGGATATGTTGGAAAAGACACTAACTACTTTCCATGCCTCTAATGTGATATTATAGCACCAATACCGTGAAAAAGGTTTTCACAAATACTCTGAATTGATCTCATGCCTTCTGGTGGTTGAGCAGCATAATGCCTTTTTAATGAAAAATCACGAAGCCCGTCCCACTGGATCTGCTCCATTACCGGAAGCAAATAGGGTAGAAGCACATGGCCAGTCTGAAATAAGATAAATAATCGGGGCCATGATAATGTGCGTGAGCGTGGCAAAGGCAAAAAATGATATAGTAATCGTCGAGATGGTGGTCATAACAAAAGGGAGAATAATATGGATTCTCAAAATATTCCTTCAAAGGGCAAGGGTGATCACTGTCATCATTATGGCCTTAAAGGTCACTGAAAAATGAATGTCGGGTACCTGAGCATTTTGTCAGGCTGTATCAAAATTCCTTAAAAAAAAAAGGAAATAAAGGTGGTGCCTCCTCTTCTAATGCCCGGGTGGAGTCACATTTGAGTCTCAAAGATGATGCTTAAGCAGGGTCTTCTCAGAAATATGATGAGAATGTTGAGGCAAATTTAGCATTGAAAGATGATGCTTTTGGTGGGCTCGATGATATTACTCATCTAGAAGCTGAGGACTTCTTTGGGGATCACAACTGAAAATTGATCATTGAACCGGGAAATGAATAATGTTGTTATGTGTTTTTAATGTCTTACTTAAAGTTGATGTACTTAAATTTTCTTTTGTTAAGTTTCGTACTTCTTATTATGTATTTTTTTATTTTATGAAGATAAATAAAATTTCTCAGTCTTCAGTTGGATCTAAGATGGGTAATGGAGATATGTGCCTTCTGGACAGTGCCACAACTCATAAAATACTAATAGAAAAGAAATATTTCTCTCATTTGGTTATGAAAAAGGCATATGTTAATACAATATCCGGTAGTACAAAATTGATTGAGGGCTCTGGAAGAGCGGCCTTATTACTACTTGGAGGAACATTATTGGTAATTGATAATGCATTGTATTGTAGTAAGTCTTAAAAAAACTTGTTAAGTTTCAAGGTTATTCGACAAAATGGCTATCATGTTGAGACTGCGAATGAAGGAAATGTTGAATACTTTTATATTACTACAACAAATGCGGAGAAGAAAATTGTGCATGAAAAATTGCATGCACTTTCTTCTGGTTTGTACCATACAAATATTGGTACGGTTGAATCACATGTCGTAGTAAACAAAAGGTTTACTGATTCCAATGGTTTTATCATTTGGCATGACCGGTTAGGCCATCCCGATTATAATATGATGCACAGAATAATTGAGAATTCACATGGGCATACTTTGAAGAACCAAAATGCTCTTCAATCAAAGGAATTCTCTTGTGCTGCTTGTTCTCAAGGAAAGTTGGTTATCAAACCATCGGTGGCTAAGGTTGGGGTGGAATCCCCTGCATTTCTAAAACGGATACAAGGTGATATATGTGGGCCTATTCACCCTGCATGTGGACCATTTAAATATTATATGGTCTTGATATATGCATTTACAAGATGGTCACATGTGTGCTTATTATCAACTCACAATTTGGCTTTTACGAGGTTGTTGGCTCAAATAATAAGGTTAAAAGCACAATTTCCAGATTATGTAATAAAGACAATTCGTCTTGATAATGATGGTGAGTTTACATCTTAGGCATTTAATGATTATTGTTTGTCCGCTGGAATAACAGTTGAACATCCTGTTTCACATGTTCATACTCAAAATGGTCTAGCAGAGTCATTGATTAAGCGTTTTCAATTGATAGCTAAACCATTGTTGATGAGGACAAAGTTGCCTATTTCAATATGGGGGCATGCTATTTTGCATGCAGCAACATTTGTGCGCATAAGACCAATCAGTTTTCATGACATCTCCCCATTGCAACTAGTTTTTGGTCAGGAGCCAAACATTTTCCATCTTAGAATCTTTGGTTGTGCGGTATATGTTTCAATTGCACCACCACAACGCACAAAGATGGGTCCCCAAAGAAGGTTGGGGATATATGTTGGGTATGAATCTCGTTCTATTATAAAATATTTGGAACCAAGAACTGGAGATTTATTTACGGCAAGGTTTAGTGATTGTCATTTTGATGAATCAGTATACCCAACATTAGGGGGAGAACAAAAGCAGTTGAGAAATGAGATAGATTGGAATTCACTTTTACTCTCTCATTTAGATCCTCCAACAAATCAATGTGAGCAAAAAGTTCAAAAGAAGATTTATTTGCAGAATATTGCAAATCAGCTGCCGTATGCATTTACTAACCTTCCACGGGTTACTAAATCATATATCCCAGCTGCTAATGCTCAAGTTCGAGTTGATATCCCGATAGCATAAACTATTAAGACAAATGAGTCTGGACCACGCTTAAAACGTGGTAGACCAGTTGGTTCCAAGGATAAAAATCCTCGAAAAAAGGAAAGGAATAAATGATCATAATATTGAGGCAATTGCTCATGAAGAGCTCCGAGACATAATAAATGATGACACCACTGAGGAGGTCCATGTAGCTGAAAATAATGAGAATGAGGAAATCTCAATAAATTATGTCTTGACGAGAAAAGGATGGAATCGAAATAATATTGTGGTGGATAATATTTTTGCCTATAATGTTGCAGTTGAAATAATGCAACAAGATGAGGATTTGGAACCAAAATCTGTCAATGAATGTAGACAGATAGATGATTTGTCAAAATGGGAGGAAGCAATTCAAACAGAATTGGCTTCACTTGAAAAACGTGAAGTTTTCGGACCAATAGTTCGAACACCTGAAGGTGTCAAGCCAGTGGGATACAAATGAGTTTTTGTGGGAAAACGCAATGAAAATAGTAAAGTCGTAAGATATAAAGCACGACTTGTGGCATAAGGATTTTTGCAAGGCCTGACATTGATTATGAGGAGACATATTCTCCTGTGGTAGATGCAATTACCTTCCGGTTTCTAATAAATATGATAGTTCATGAAAATCTTGAAATGCATCTAATGGACGTTGTCACAACCTATTTATATGGCTCACTAGACCACAATATTTTTATGAAAATCCTCGAAGCACTCAAATTGCCTGAAGCATATAAAAGTTCAAAAGAAACTTGTTCAATAAAGCTTCAAAAATCCTTATATGGATTGAAATAATCAAGGCGAATGTGGTATAATCGTCTTAGCGAATATTTGCTAAAGGAAGGGTATAAGAATGACCCTATTTGTCCTTGTATTTTTATACGAAGGTCACAATCTGAATTTGTAATAATATCTGTTTATGTTGATGACTTGAACATCATTGGAACTCCTAAAGAGCTTTCAAAAGTTGTTGAATGTTTGAAGAAAGAATTTGAAATGAAAGATCTTGGTAAAACAAAATTTTGTCTTGGCCTCAGATTGAACATTTGGAAAATAGAGTATTTATCCATCAATCAACATATACTAAAAATATTTTGAAGTGATTTTACATGGATAAATCACACCCATTGAGTACCCCAATGATTGTGAGATCGCTCGATATAAATAAAGATCCATTTTGACCTCAAGAAAAGGATGAAGATCGTCTTGGTGATGAAACTCCATATCTCAGTGCTATTGGGGCACCAATGTACCTTGCCAACAATACTCGACCAGATATTTATTTCGCAGTAAGTTTATTGGAGAGATTCAGCTCATGTCCAATAAGAAGACATTGGAAAGGTGTTGAGCATATATTCAGATATCTTCAAGGAACAATTGATATGGGATTGTTGTATTCTAATGGATCCAAGTCAGAAATGATTAGTTATGCAGATGCGGGATATTTGTCTGACCCACATAAAGCCCGATCTCAGACAGACTATTTATTCACATATGGAGGTACAGCTATATCATGGCGTTCTATGAAGCAAACAATAGTTGCTACTTCTTCAAATCATGCAGAAATAATAGCCATTCATGAAGCTAGTCGAGAGTGTGTATGGTTGAGATCAATGACTCAACATATTTTGCAATTATGCGGTCTTTCTGTGCAAACAAAGACTCCAACAATAATGTATGAAGATAATGCTGCTTGCATAACTCAATTAAAGGGAGGATATATCAAAGGAGATCGAACAAAGCATATTTCACCTAAGTTTTTTTTCACATGATCTTCAACAAAGTGGTGAGATAAATGTTCAACAGATTCGATCGAGTGATAATCTTGCAGACTTATTCACTAAGGCATTGTCAACGTCAACATTTGAGAAGCTAAGATATAAGATTGGAATGCGCCTTCTCCGAGATATCAAATAAATTTTCATCAGGGAGAGTAAAATATGCGTTGTACTCTTTTTCCCTTACCAAGGTTTTGTCCTATTGGGTTTTCATGGTAAGGTTTTTAAAGAGGCAACACTCAAGGCGTATTACAAGATATGTGTACTCTTTTTCCTTCACTAGGCTTTTCCCACTGGGTCTTTCCTAGTAAGGTTTTAACAAGGCACATTATCTATAAACATCCAAGGGATAGTGTTACAAATCCTTTCAATTGTGGTTGTTTCTATTAATCTATCTTTAACGTAATGTATCTATTTATTATATTTATTAAATATTGTAATAACGTATTTGTCAAAGGTTGCAAAAGGATGATTTTTATATCCTATAAAAGGGTAGTCTTCTTCACCCTTGTGAAATACACACTTGAAGATATAAAATAATATTCTCTACTTTATATTTTTTCATTACCGTTTGTCTCCCTTTATTATTTATTATTTTTGTATTTTCCTCTCATTTTACAACAAAAGTACTATTATAAGAACCAAACTAGTGGAACCCAACAGTCAAACTAGAAAGTAAGTAGTGACGGAGCTTAAAATGATCTTTTAAGATATGTATAGTAGATGTTTCATCTCCTTGAGTTTTTTGTGCGTCTACTTATTCATATTTTGAACCCCTCATTAAAATTTTGACTCTGCCATTACTGGCAAGAATGAATTGACAGCACTACTACAATAACCATTGCAAGAATGAATATTAAATCTACCAAACAATAAAAATCTTAAGAAAAAAAAATCATGCTTCACTCTAGAGTGTAGGAAAACTCATGCATATATATAGATTATTATAAAATTATTTGCAAAACATATATAAAAAATAACTTGATAGTTTTCTTTTCCATACGTATTTTTTTAGCCATCAAAATGAATGTATATACTTTCTCACTTCCGTTAATATCCAAACAACTAACTTCAAAGTCACACATTCACAATGTATTTTATTGCACAATACATCCACATCTAAGCATAACACATTTTCACATTCTTATTAGAAAAAGAAATGAAAAACAATTTCATACAAACAACGAATTGCTTCTATCACAAAAGCTAAAGCGGAATTAGAGCTTTTGGGTAAGAAGGCAGAAAAAAGTTCACACCAAAATTGAAGAAACGGATTCAATACAATTTGGATAGCTGAGAAAACAAATAAATAGAAAGTTCACTATGCAAGCTTATAATTAAGCAAATATATAAAAGCTATCAACATTTCAAACAGTAAAATAAAGTCGTTATGACTATGTTACTAACATAGACAGATAAATGATATTCATCTACGGGAGTGACCACTTTCAAGATTTCAAAGGAAATGAATTAATCATTTTCCACAACTCATTTTTTCTTCTTGGCCTTTTGCTTATCTTTTTCTTTCTTTTCCTTGAGTTTCTTTTTCTCCTTTTCTTTCCTTTTTCTCTCTTCTTTTTCCTCCTTCTCCTTTTCTTTCCTTTTTCTCTCTTCTTTTTCCTCCTTCTCTTCTTCCTTTTCTTTCTTTTCCTCTTCTTTCCTTTCCTTTTCCTTCTTTTTCTTCTTCCTCTCTTTCAATTCTTCCTTTGTCAATTCTTTTTTCACATTGAAACACATATTTACAAACTTAAGATATAAAATACCTACTTTCTATTTGATAATTTGGCCTTATATACATACTTTACATGGCTCTATGTTTTACATATTGCCGGCCATTCCGGCTAATGTCTGCCATTTTGTTTTCTAATTCTTGTAACTTGTAACATCAAATGATGTAAAGGAAAGTTACAACAATAACGTTTAGATTCAGTGTCATCTCAAAGACAATTTCACACAATCAACTTTCGAGATTTTTCATACAGAATGAATGTATTGTGTATTTATCGATAATTGATACGTGTGGTTTGTTGAAATAGTCAAATACATAGTAGTAGTAGTGAAATTTCAAATGTTTTATTTCCCAATACAAAATTTACCAAAGATGTTGGACAATATTTCTTCAGAGATGTCTTCTCCACTTATTTGTCCAAGGGCCAAAGCAGCTTCTCTAAGGTCTATTGTCCAGAAATCAAAGGGCATATCTTCCTCAATTGATGATTTCAACCTCTCGAAAGCCTCCTTCGTTCGAATAAGCTGCTCACATTGTCTCTGGAAACCAGAAAAAGCTGCCGTTTAGTGAAGAATTGTATTTCTTACTAAAGCAATCAAATTATAGATGAATTGTATTTCTTACTAAAGCCATCAAATTATAGATGGATTTTAAAGAAAGAATAAATACCATCAAAAAGTTGACTTCATAGAGAACAAAATAAAAAGCACAGTACTTTTAATGAAGAGTAAGAAGCATTAGTGTAGGTCTAGTCATTCAAGTTTGAGGTAGTAAGCAAGCTTTTCTCAGCAGTCCAATTCAGTTGGACATTTGACAATACGTTAAGCGGCAAACTGACACAAACAACAACGTCGCTGTGCCTAAAGGACACACCAACACCTTATGTTGAAGATATCAGTATGAGAAGATCTAGAACTAACATGAATTTCCTGTCTAAACAGTTTTTACCATCCTTAATGAGAGGAATAGATATCATCATTCATTCATAAAAAGAAACGGGGCCAAAGCTATGCAAACAAAAAAGATCATCTGTAATAAGTCACAAGCAGTTTGATACCATTGCAAAGATTCAACCGAAACAACAGAAGATATTTGTAACCTTACAAATCAATTTACTTGTTTTTAAGAAAGGATATTAGATAAGATGCAAAAAAGGGGACTTTTCAGTAGCTAACTCTCATTTTATCATTCACTCATCCTCTCGTTCCCTTATATCTTTTTGGGTAAAAAGCTAGACACTAGAGTTCTACTAAAGGGAGATAATGAGAACAATTTGATTTCATTTTAAGGATCGAGTCTGAAGATTACTTTTACTTCCGGCTATGATTCCACTCCTGACACAAGGTTCAAAAACATAAGCCAATTCGCATCAGAGCTAACTAGCAAGAAATCAGCATTCTCCTCTTTCCTTTTCCATAGAAAAAGCCATTTTCTATTTCCTTTTTACTAGCACAAGTCTGTGTAACAATGTCAAAACATGGTTCTACATTATGCACTCTGAGAGAGAAAAAGATGATTAGCAAGCTAACCTGGTTGACTGTCCATCTGCGACCACCGACAGGGATCTTATTGAGACCCATAATTTCTATTATTGCTGCCTCAAGTTCTTGAATCCCTTGACCATTGACAGCACATGTTGGAATATGCTTGTTGAAGGAGAAGCCGCATGTATTAACCCATTCATGAGAGTCGGACGGAGCACAGTCTATTTTGTTGATTACCAGAATCAATGGAGAGCTACATCCTGATGCAGTCTTAAACTACAGAAATAAACTTTATGTCAAATGTTTTCTCCTAATACTAGAAAACAATAGCAGAGCTGCAGAAACAAGAATCAACTAAAGCTGTCTAACAGTAATGGAAAACAAAAGCTAAGAGACTTTGTTCTATAAGTTCTGTGATAAAGGAATACGAGTAAAGTTTTCCACGTCATTCTGTTCAATGAAGAAGATGGAGTTCTCTAGACAGTCACAAACTTCTTCAAAGAAGCAAATGTTAAAACAATCAGAACAAGTTTTTCAACACATTTCAGTTAAACTGCTACTAAAACTCTATAGGGCATGTGATATAAGTAACCATAGATTCCATTAATAGCCTTGGTCTATCTTACATACTGGGGTCCAAGTTGGATACTAATATGCGGAAAGGTGTCTCATTTGCCTAGGCCCCTATTTTAGGTGTGGGGACAGAGTGGAAACTTGCATGATATTAAGAACTAGCATATAAAGTACAAAAGGCCATCCAATATGACTATATGAGCACTAAACTGTTCTTTTCTATCTCCCTTCATCTCCAGCAGAGCTCCCTAATATCTTGAAAAAAATAGCGAAATCTTCCTTAATCTCCTCCTCTCAATTCCATTTCTTTTTTAATTTGTTATTCAACAATGTAAATACTTTTTATTAAATTCAGAATGAGATACCTTGCATCTTTTTTATTCCTTGAAGACGATCATTAGGGTACACACTTCTTGCTTAAATTTGAACATAACAGAATACCTCCAGATCATCCTGTTTTAGTATTTTCTTACAATAGATTGATACTTCAAAATGCAATACCCACTTGCAGCAACTCAAACACTGAACTGGGGAACTTCCTTTAACTGTTCCTACTCCCATTCTCCATGTCCCCTCTTTAGGTGACTCTTAAGTTTAAGAAGATAGTAGTAGTTTCCAGCTTACAGCTGATAACTTTGGATTTCATTGGCTGCATAATATAGAGCACACTAACTTCCAGCAGATGAAAAAAATATTCATACTAGACTTACTTTGACAAACTCAAAATTAATGGAGACCAATGATAACTGTTAGAATAGTAATAGGTATATACAATCCTACTTAGAAAAGGAATAGTAATAGTATTAGGAATAGTATGTAGTGTTCTACTTAGAAAAGGATTGTATTGCAGTATCCTAGTTGGAAAAAGTGTCTATTGTAGTGTCTATAAATAGGGTCTCTATGTAATAACGTAGACACAACAATTCAATAATATTTTTCTTCAATATTTCTCACATGGTATCAGAGCCTGTACAATCTTGGTAGAAAATCAAAGAGCTTCCGCTGCCGGCGGGTGGCTATTACCCATATATGCCGCCCGTCTGGCCAATGATTATGCTAACAAAAGTAGAACCAATGATACATGCATGAACCCCATATTCAAGGGAAGAAACTCAGTCAGACACGTCATTGTGCGTCAATTTCTGGTGATTTTCTAGGGTTGCTTTTTGTCAACCCCATATCCGTCGTTATTTGTGTAGCACCGTGTCATCTTTCCGGTGACTACTTTTTCATATTTAATTTATGTAGCACTGTGCCATATTTTCGATGACTACTTTTTCATATCTAATTTGTGTTGCACCGTGCCATCTTTCCGGTAACCACTTTTTCATATCTGATTTGCGTAACACCGTGCCATCTTTCCGGTGACTACTTTTTCATATTTAATTTGTGTAGCACCGTGCCATCCTTCCGGTGACTACCTTTTTCTTGCATATCTGATTTGTGTAGCACCGTGCATCTCTCCGGACTACTTGTCATATCTAATTTGCGTAGTACCGTGGATTTTTCCGAACTACTTTCTCATATCTGAGTTGCAGAGCACTGTGTGTCTTTTCGGTGACTCCTCAGATTTGATTTGTGTAGTTTCATTCGTCTTTTCGATGACTCCTCAAATCTGATTTGCGTAGGGTTGTGCCATCATTCTGACCCTACCCATATAATTTTTTTTCAGTAGGATCGTGCCATCATTCCGACCCTACCCATATTATTTCTCTTTTTCAATAGGGTCGTGCCGTCAATCAGCCCTTTCCTATATAATTTCTATTTTCCAGTTGGGTCGTGCCATCATTTCGACCCTACCCATATAATTTTATTTCTTAAATTATGACCACATTCAGCCATCAAATCTAATACTCCGGCGTATGAGCATGTTTCGGTCAGTTTTTTGATAACTTTCTTGTTTAATATCAACTCGTCTATTGATTCCAACATGATCCATATACTGTATACTAGATTTTGAGCACTTTTCGACGACCGTTGCATTGTGAAGAAGTCTATATGGAACAACTACCTAATTTTGTTGCTCAGGGGGAGTTTAGTAGCCTTGTATGTCAGTTACATAAGTCACTCTATGGTCTGAAACAGTCTTTTGCACGCTTAGTTTGGGAAGTTCAACACTGTAATTTGTTTTATTGGCATTATGCATCAAATTCAGTATTTCATGAGAGACATCCCTAAGACAGCATTTAGGACTCGTTACGTCCATTATGAGTTCTTAGTGATGTCTTTTGGGTTGACTAATGCCCCTGCCGCCTTTATGGATTTGATGACTCGTGTATTCAGGCCGTATTTGAACTCCTTCGTCATAGTTTTTATTGATGACATCTTGGAGCCATGGTGAGCATGAGCAGCATCTGAGGATAGTGCTCCAGACTTTGAGAGATCATCGGCTTTATGCCAAGTTCTCAAAGTGCGAGTTCTGGCTTGAGTCTGTAGCAGCACGTTGAGATTGATTGACATTATGCATCTAATCCAGTATTTCATGAAAAGACTAAGCACATTGAGATTGACTGTCAATTTTGTGAAGTCGAGTGATCAACTTGCAGATATCTCACCAAGCTTCTCATCGGTCCTCGTATTAATTATATTTGTAACAAGCTAGATACATATGATTTGTATGCACTAGCTTGAGGGGAAGTGTTAGAATAGTAATAGGTATATACAATCCTACTTAGAATAGAAATAGTAATAGTAATAGGACTAGTATGTAGTGTTCTTAGAAAAGGATTGTATTGCAGTATCCTAGTTGGAAAAGGTATCTGTTGTAGTGTCTATAAATAGGGTCTTTATGTAATAATGTAGACACAACAATTCAATAATATTTTTCTTCTATATTTCTCACAATAACAAGACAAAATAAAGCAAGAATATCTTTGTTCAACTTAACAAGGTAACAGATTAGGGAAGAAACAAATACTTTGTACGGATACTATTTCATATTCAAAGTTAATGATAACATGAATGGAATAGCTTATAAACCTGGTTCCTTTGGATTCTCTCAAGGAGTTTTGTATCCTCCGGTGTCCACCCCTCTGCTGCACTTATGGTCATTATTATGACATCAGCATTTCTGGCAACAGCTTCAGATCTTTCCACACCTGTGAATAGAATGCTAGGAGAATCAAATAAAATAGAAACTTAACACAGGTAGTTCATCTCTAATTTAATTAGATGGAAAAAAAAGGAGACTAGCAGTATCATTAATTGGAGTTCACGAAATACAAGGCTTAGGTAACATAACAAGAACCATCAGTGAGTGGTGACTACGTTCACCAAGAACTTTGACTGGAGATTCAACAAAAGAATATTTATGCAAGGTCTATGATAACTCTGACAGCTCATACAGTTTGGACATATACGATTCTTTGGAGACACAATCATGAGCAAATTCCAAAAATGAAGTTATGTTTCCGATCTAAATGCTAAATGCCACGAGTTAGATGAGAAGACCAATGTAGCAATGACAGAAATACACTTAAATGCTATAAGAAGTATTGAGCCATCTGACTCTGTGTGTAAGAGCTGATAAATTGCCTTTCAAGGGTAAATAGGATTTGGTTCAATCCTTCTCAAAAATAAAAAGAGAAATTTCAAAAGTGAAATGGCAGGCTTCAATCAACATTCGAAATGATATAAACTTGGCAAATAGAAAGGTCTTACCAATTTTTTCCACAACATCATCAGTCTCCCGGATTCCTGCAGTATCAAGAAGTGTAACAGGAACACCACGAACAGAAACATTGGCTTCTACAACATCCCGTGTGGTACCAGCAATATTCGTAACTATTGCTCTATCAGTCTGCACGCTAATATAAGGCACGTGATTAGAAATGAATGTCAGCAAGATAATAACACAGGAAGCTGACACTTTAGACTAGAAAATTCTAAAGAATTGGGAGTGTGCTTAATATGACTTTAAATTTTTGAGGAAAATATTTGTCATGAAACACGTTTAATAATTTTTTTTGGTCTTGTTACTAGTAGTAGTAGGGGTTTGATAGAGTAAAGATCCACAATCATGTTTATATGTTCGTAGAAGTAAGTGGAACGCAATAAGAGTTGCAATACTTGTAGAGGAAAATAACTTTCACCGTTAAGGACACAAGTTATTTTATATTATGCGACATTTTGAGGTAGACAATTATAAATTAGAGGATTGAAATGGCTCATTATTTTTTTAACTGTCCTACAGTTGCAGGTTTGGGAAGAAGTTCTGAACTGTGACTTGTAGATAAATTCACCATGATAAATTGAGTCTAGCATAACCTATTGCTGGCTAGTATATAATGTAGATTGTGAAACTAGCGATTCAAATCCATATATACTTTCTATACCAAAAGGAACAATTTGGTCTTTAGCAATAAGCAAAGTGATGAAAGTGTTCTTCAATGGATCCCTGGAAATGTCTCAACTAGAGCTAAAGGTGCAAGTCACATCCTATGCAAATTATAAGAACTGGGAGCTGGCCATTGCATGGAACTTCTTAGTATATGATGTGGAGAGTGGAAAGCATCAAAGTCTTATTTCAAGTTCGAGAACTGGTGGTTGCAAACAGAAGGCTTCAAGGAAAGGGTAAAGGAGTGGTGGGATTCTTTTAAGTATGAGGGCAGCCCTGACTATATCCTAATGGCAAAACTGAAAGCTCTAAAGGTAAAATTGAAGGAGTGGAGTAAGACAAGGCAGGGGAAGTTGGGGGTTCAAAAACAAAATGTTCTATCACAGTTAGAAGCAATAGAAAAGATACATGAATGCAGACCCTTGAAGGAGGAAGAGATAACATCCAGAATAGCACTCACAGTGGAATTTGAAGATATAGCTAAAAAAGAAGAGATTGCTTGGAGAAAGCGGTCCAGGGCAACTTGGCTAAAAGAGGGGGATAGAAACACAAGTTTCTTCCACAAAACTGCAAATGTCCATAGGAGATTTAACACTATAGATAAGCTGAAAGTTGGGGGGGTAATGGTGGAGGACCCAGGAGAGGTGAAGAAAGAGATAGTCTCATACTATGAAAGATTGTACACAGAAACTGAGGAATGGAGACAACAACTTGAAATGGAGAATTGTCCCAGGATCAATGTTGAGGATAATCTAGTACTGATGGCTCCGTTTGGTTCCCAAGAAGTTTTTGAAAGCATCAAAGCATGCGCTGGAGATAAGGCCCCCGGACCTGATGGTTATTCTATGGAGTTCTTCAAACAATGCTGGGAAACAATCAAAGTGGACCTGTAGCTAGAATTTTCAAGAGAAAGGTTTTTTTGAAAAAAGCTTGAATGCTACATTCGTGGCGTTGATTCCAAAAAAAGTGTGGGCGGCGGAGTTAAATGATTATAGACCTATAAGCTTGATTGGGGGAGTGTACAAGATCATAGCTAAGTTATTAGCAGAAAGATTAAAGAAAGTGATCCATGGTTTAGGTGGCAGACAACAAATGGCATTCATCAAAGGGAGACAAATAATGGATGCAATCTTAATTGCAAATGAGTGTGTAGATTCTAGACAGAACAGCAAGAAACCAGGATTATGTGCAAGCTGATCATTCAGAAGGCATATGACCACTTGAATTGGAATTTTCTGCTAAAGCTAATGGAGAAGATGGGGTTTGCATTTAGGTGGATCAAGTGGATAGAGCATTGCATTAGCACAGTCAAATTCTCAGTGTTTATAGGGAACCAAATGGATTCTTTTCATCCCAGAGAGGTTAGAGAGGTTTGAGACAGGGTGATCCTTTGTCTCCATTTTTGTTCATAATGGCAATGGAGGGCATGAGCAATCTACTGAATAGAGCAAGAGGGAAAAGGTGGATTAGAGGTTTCCAGTTGAGTGAGACAAACAGTTTAGAAGTAACACACTTACAGTATGCAGATGACACCTTAGTATTTTGTGAAGCAAAAGAGGAACACGTTCTGTTACTGAGGGTCATCTTCATAATTTTTGAAGCAGTCTCTGGATTACATATAAACTGGGGAAGAGTTTTATATATCCCATCAACACAGTCAGTGAGATAGATGCTCTAGCAAGCAGATTAGGAGGAAGAGTAGGGGAGCTTCCAACTACATATCTTGGAATGCCTTTGGATGCTAAAAGTAAGTCCGCAACAATTTGGAATGGGGTGGTGGAAAAATGTACAAAGAGGCTTACAAATTAGAAGAGTCAACACCTCTCCAGGGTAGGCAGACTAACCCTACTAAGTAGTGTATTAGACACATTGCCTTCCTACTTGATGTCCATTTTCCCAATGCATGCTAGTGTTAGCAAGAAAATAGATGTCCTGAGAAGGAACTTTTTATGGCAGGGGAATGAAGATAAGAAGAAGTATCACCTCGTTAAGTGGGAGGAGCTGTAAGTGAACAAGAAAGCAGGAGGTCTAAGTATCAGGTATATGAAAAAGCAGAATCAAAGCCTGATGATGAAATGGTTGTGGAAATTTGCTACTGAAGAAGGAATGTTGTGGAAAGAAGCCATTCTTGCAAAGTATGGTATGGAAGATAATTGGATGACTAAGAATGTTACAACACCCTATGGATGTTCAGTCTGGAGAGCTATTAGGAATCTTTGGCCAAAGATGCAGATCAGAACTAAGGCGAGGATAGGAAATGGGCAGAAAACCTCATTCTGGCATGACAAGTGGGCAGGGCTTTTAACAATGAAGCAACAACATCCGGAGCTATACACTCTAAGGCAGCAACAACAAGCCATAGTGGCCATGATGTGGACTGGACAAGGATGGAATCTATATCTAAGGAGATATCTGAATGATTGGGAGATCGGGAGAATAACAGAATTCTATAACTCAGTAGCAAGATTCAACAATCCGACTAAAGAAGTGGACAAACTAGAATGGAACAGAAACAGTAAAGGAATTTTTTCTGTCAAATCTGCATACAGGGAGCTAAATGTAGGAGTGGTGACGGAAAGAGATTGGACTTGGAAGATGATATGGAAACCAAAAATTCCCTACAAAGTTAACTATTTCATTTGGCTTTTGGCCAAAGAAGCAGTGTTAACTCATGATAATCTGAACAAAAGGGGTCACCAACGAACCTCTGGGTGTTTTTTATGTGGGGAACAAGCTGAGACAATCAACCATCTTCTTTTGCATTGCAAATGGACAGATCAACTTTGGAGGATGTTCATCAGTCTGAAAGGGATTAGTTGGGTGAAACCTGGAAGCATTGCAGATGTTCTAAGATGCTGGAATATGGATGGTAATGTGAGCAAGAAGGAAGAAAGATGGAAGATTGTCCCGGCCTGCATTTGGTGGTCAATTTGGATTGAGAGGAACAAGAGGTGCTTTGAGGGGACTCAGAACAGCATTCAGAATCTTAAAATGAATTGTTTAGGCCTTTTTTATTTTTGGTATGAGCAAAAACTATAAGCACAAACAGAAGATATTTGTGATGTTTTAAACTTTTTCTAAGGCACAGAACTGAATTACTATATGTAAGTTGTAATACTTTTGAAGGGGAACTACACTTTGGTTGTAGTATACCTGTGGATATATAGAAGTAAAGTTACCATTATCAAAAAAAAATTACAGGTGGGATTTCTATTTACTGGTCTACATTTTGTTTCAGATTTAGTTGCTGAGTTAAAAGTTTATGCCACTGTTAAGAGAAGTAGTGATAACTATTCAGGAAAATAATAATTACAAGGATCAATGATGAGATGGTAAATAATGGGTATATTGGTGGAACATACTTTGCTCCATGCATTAAGAAGGCTTGATTTCCCAACATTTGGTCGACCAACAATTGCAATCTGCAAGATATTCATTGAAAATCATGTTATCTTAATTATTAGTTCAAAGCAGGGAAACATTAAAAAAAAAACCATTTTTAGACAGCCAGCTAAACAGCTAGATGTGCTTTAAGTTATTCTCAAATTCAATGACAAATTTAAGACATACGTCCTTTGTTCCTTTCTCCTTTTTGCTTTATTAATTAGTTCTCAGGAAAAACGTCCACTAGCCTTTTATAAGAACTTGGTCAGTCTTTGGGCAATATAAAACCTGTAGTCCTGACTGCAGAAGCTTGTCATAGTTGGCAGTTTCCAGCGCATTATCCAGATCATGCAGCATCCCATATATTTTGTCCATAATAAGATTCAGATCAAGGGGTGGCATCTCGTCATCGAAGTCAAGACGAGCCTCAATTTCAGTTAGCAACTCCATACACTGAGTTCTTAGTGATTTGACCAAAGAAGAAAACCCACCCTGACAAAAGGAACACATCATTCAGCATCATTCCCCAGCACTTAGACAAAAGGCAAACAAAATAAAACATAGTGCTGAATCTGTGCCCTTATTAATGTATCGAAGGGTCAACAGCTCTTTTCTTTTTAGAAGGGTCAACAATTCTTGTAATTAAAAAGTGATTTGATACAGCTGAACACCTCAATTCCTGCCAATGCAGCATCTGCAGCAGCCACTGACTTGGCTGATATTAACTTTTCCACATTCTCAGCTTGAGAAAGATCCAAACGACCATTTAAGAAGGCACGCAGAGTGAACTCACCTAGTAAAAGTGAAACATAAAAAGAGGTGAGTTGGAGTAGAAAGACTCTCACCTATTTTATGGCTGCACAGAAAAAGGAGACAGTTGCTGTGAATTGGCCTAGTAACTAAAGCTTTGACAAGTCAATGCAACGGAACTATAGAATGATGTACAGACAAATGAATCTTCACAACAGTTTTTGAACTATAGAGCCCAATTCTCATCAAAACCGTAGCTGCTGCAGGTTATAGACATCAAAACAGTCAATTAAAGAATACAAGGATGAAGCTAACCTGGCTCTGCGAGCTTCGCACCAGCCTCCAGACACGCCCTCAAAACACGTTGAAGACACACTTCACTTCCATGACACTGAAGCTCTATCACATCTTCTCTAGTGTAAGACTTTGGAGCCAGCATAGGAACCACCAGAACCTAAGCAAGAAAAAGAGAAATGAATTTAGAGAGAAAGAGATGAAGAAGAAGAAGAAGAAGAAGAAGAACTATTGAAACTATTAACAATGACTTCCAACATATTAATTATTTTAGTGTCTATTTATTTCTTCAAGGTAAACGGAGAAGCCACTAGAAATGCCCTGAAACAGACTCTCCTTTCCATTCTATAGACACCTTTCCCTCACCTTATCTACGGGGTTATAATAGAATTAAAGGAAGAACCAATTCCCCACAGGTATGAACTTAATAAGAACAGATAAAAGTACTAGATATAGTAAGAAGACGTCGCAAAGGCTAAATTCAGATATGAAGCAACAACAGCATCAAGCTCTTAAAATCTCCAATGTAGTGTAATTGACATGTCAAATCTAAAGAACAAATGCACCAACGAGAAGGGAAAATCTAGAGTTTCAAATTATACCTCATCAATCACATTCCCATGAGAGTCAGAAACAAAACCATACTCTACAACATGGCTACTAGGCCTCCACTCTGAAGAACTCCTTTTCTTCTTTTTCACCTTGGGATGAAATACACGACCAACTATAGGCACTGCAGAAGGACCAGATAACCGAATAATCCCAACTGCAGCTGCTGGACCACCCAAAGAAGTGACAATAGCAGCAATGGTGCTAGTATTAACTGCTGGGTGAAGAGGGCTCACTGTACCAGACCCCAATAACCTCTCATCTTGCTTCAGCACCAGTGTACTCTCTGCGATAAAAATAAACAAAAAAAAACATTGAAACTTAAGCATTCAAATCAATTCTTTCAGCACCAGAGTATTCTACACAATAAAAGAAAAATTGAAACTTTAGAATTAAAACCCAATTCTTTTACAACCACATTACTCTCTGCTATAAAAAGATTGAAAATTTGGCAGTAAAAAACAATTCTTTCAGCACCATAGTATTCTTAGCAACAGAAAGATTAAAATTTTAGCACCAAAAACCATTTTTTTCAGTACCAAGATTGAACTTGTAGCACTAAAAATCAATTCTTTCAACACTAGAGTACTATATGCAATAAAAAGATTGAATCTTTAGCATTAAAATAACAATCCTTTCAACACTAGAGCACTATACTCAATGAATAGATTGAAACATAAGCATTATAAAACAAATCCTTTAAAGCAAAATGGGTATGTTGGAAGATGAAAGGAGTTACCTTTAGAAATAGCATGAGATTTAGTAGTGGGTTGAGAAGAAGAAAGAGGGAAGAGAGAAGAGAGTGCTGTGTGAATTGGGATTGACAATTTTGGGAAGATGGAAAAGGCTATGGAAGTGGCTGGTGGGGTAAAAGGGGAACGTAAGCGGGTGAAGATATGGCGGAGTGCAGGTAGCAAAGCCATTATTTGGGGCTTTGTGTTACACAAAACTAAAACTGATAAACCCCTTGTGCCTTTCTTGATTGATGATGAAGTATGAACCTTTCATTTTCAATCATGTGTTTTGCACGTGACCAAGCAAAGTTTACCTCACGAGTCATAATTTTCACAAATTTATTACCTTTTCTCAAGTTTTATTAGGTTGTTCGTAAGTTATGGTAAATAATGAGAATTGATAAAGTTTAAATTTCCACTTCTGGATATCATAATAGTCCAAATTTGACTTGGTTTTTCTTAATTAGGTAATTGTGTGGTCACATTAACTAAAAAACTCATGAAAATTATGCAATAAAGTTACTTTTGATTTTTTATTTGTTTTAATAATAAGGTCATTAGTGTTAACACATCATTCATAGGATATTTCCTCAGTCTTGGCACCTTGCTGATGATATTCCTTCTTCCCTCCTCATCATATTGAAATTGAACAACTACCATTGATCTTCCTAATTAGTATTGCTTCCTTCCCAATAACACTATTTTAAAATTCGAATCGCCTCACGAATAATATATCAAAAGAATTGAGATATCGAGAAGAACTCATATCTAAATTTTGAGTTGTTTAGAAAAAGTTTTGAGCTAACGTGTATTCAAATTTGCCATTGAAAAGCTTTGAAGCTCAAATTTTAAAAGTTAACCGCCGCAAACATGAATTGTTTCGAGTGAATAATATATCCAATACCCAAAACATCGAGAGAAGCTCATATCTAAAATTTGGGACGGTTTAGAGAAGATAATCAGCTCGTTGAGATAAGCTGCTGCAATATATAAATACTGTATAATAGTGTATATGAATGTATATTCATCTCTTATACATGAGTTATAATTTTAAAAGGAACTTTCAATGATACACTAACACCTACTTATAACTTTTTTGGTGAATGGCATACTGGAATCACATGCATAAATTCCTGGTAAGTTCAACATTGCTTAATTTCAGTAAAACCTCATTGAGAAGAAAGTTTTGAACTATACAATCCAAAAGGTAGCTAACAAATCTTTGGCTTATTCAACCAACAACCCAACAGCAGCATTATAACCACAATTGGCTTATTCACTCTACATTTAACAAGTATATGCAGGTTCATTCTCTCGGCTGATTTTTCTTTCTCCAAGTCGACGTTAGACTACTTCTCTCGGCTATATAATGCCTGGACATCCAAGCATAGGTCAGTTTCCATGGTTCTATTGCATTTACAAGTTACAACTTTAGACTACTTCTGCAGGGGACTTTGCAGAACAGGTCAGGACAGCATCTCCTACGGTGAGAAAGATCTTGTCCTCGCCAATTTGATTCACGAAATCTGATGCATGCAGCTTGTCAATCACTACTCTTCCAGGATTAGAGAGAACTAGCTGTTCACACACGTATGAGCGCACACAAATTTTAGTTCAGATACTATGTTTGGGGTTAATTAGATTATCAGGTTTATGAAAGTTACCTGAACTTCTCTCTTATGTAGGCTTCTGTGCAACTCTTCAAAGGCATGGATACCGCTAGTGTCAATGTCAGTAACAGCTGCAAAGAGTAAGTGAAAAGAAATACGCGATGAGTGTCATTTGCTTCTATGGTTATCAAATTTGGTTGGGATTTTTAAAGACAAAGGTAACCATTTTCTCAACTTACGCGACATATCAACTATCAAGAACTGAATTTTAGGTTGGTTAACAGATTCTAGTTGCTCGTCTTCATCCGTTAGCCATCTCAATATCCTGGAAAACAAGTCATTCTCATGAATTAGACACTCTTTTCGCCAATATGAAGCCAGAATTAGTTCATGTTTTCAGTTGAAAATCGAAATAACATCATATCAACTCTGATTAAAGATGGAGGAAATAATGTCTTACCTCTCTCTCATGTAGTTAGAATTTGAAAAGTAGATAGCAGAATCAACTCTCACAATTAGTACACCGGGAACTTGTGTTGCCTCGGGATATTGTTGAATGTTCCTATATACATTTGTCCTAGGGATCTTGCCAAGAAGAGCTGTTCGTGGCCTTGTGACTTGGAGGAGAATCTTAGCAAATGATATTGAGACCTATTTAATAATAAAGACAACGAGATTCAATCATTGAACTATCGTGGCTTTCACTAATGAAATTGTTAAGCCTTGCTGAGAGATATACTTACAGCAATTATAAGACCTATCTCAACAGAGGCGAAAACCACACCGAAAAATGCTCCCATGCAAGCAACAAAATCAAATTTGTCGATCTTCCAAATCAAAATTGTTGCTTCATAGTCTACTAATCCAATGACAGCAGAGATAATGATGGCAGAGAGGATTGCATTTGGAGTGTACTCAAAAAGTGGGGTTATGAACAATAATGTCAGGACCACAACAATAGACATGACAATGTTGGAAACTGCAGTTTGGCAGCCAGCAATGTAATTTACTGCTGAACGAGAGAAGGAACCTGCAAGAGCGAATTGATCAACTAGTTACAGAATGCCAAGAGAAACGAAGTACTCGTAGTATTTGTTTGCCTTAATCATAAAACATATGATATTGATGGAACATATTAACAGATCAATCAACATTTGATTTGAAGCGATTGTAAAATATTACTATATGTTTTATTAGTACTTTAGTCATTTTTTCTACCTGTTGTCACATAGCATGATGTCATGGAGCCGACGACATTCATTGTTCCAAGAGCCACCATTTCTTTGTTTCCATCCAACTGATAGTCCTTCTTTGCAGCAAATGATCTTCCAATTGCAACAGCTTCCTATAAATGAGAAGATAGAAGTATCACAATTGAGTAGAAGAAGCTAAATTTTTTGACCTGTTTCAACATTTAATTAACCAATTTTCTTACCGTCAATGCAATCATGCCAGCTACAATACCAATCCTAAGCCCTTTTAGGAGATAATTGCCGGTGAAATATATTTCCCTGACAGAAGGAGGATTGATTCCTTTCTCAATGTGTTTCACCTGGTAAGTTCATTACAGAATTGCATGAAATATTATTTCATTACGCTCAACGCTGAATGACTACTCAAAGAAACAATGCCACGAAGCAACTAAACTAAGCACTTACAATCTGGACTCCTTGTTTTTCAGCATGGGTTATGTAGACCAAGAAGGTGGAAAGAACGACAGAGATCAGAGGAGCAATTGCAGGTATCCAAAAGAGCTTTTTGTTCTTCTTTCCCTGATTTTCAAAGTCATTTATGAATCAACAAGAAGCTACCAAGTACTTTAGGTTCAGTGATAGACAAAAGTTAGAAGTCTTACAGCATACTTCGCGAACAAAAGTAAAGTTAAAAAGATTGCTCCAATGAGAATCGTTGGCCAGTTCCACTGCAAGTTTGTTGATTATAAAAAAAGTGCTATTATTATCATTTCTTCAAGAAAAAACCTCTTTAGAAAGGATGCCTGAAAGGACAAGATAACTTACTCCATGCTGGGCTGAACGGCATACTGATTTCATCACCGAAATGATATCAGTTTCCTTAGTAAACTTCTTTATGCCCAGAAAACCTTTAAGTTGCTGAAGCGCAATTGTAATGGCCGCACCACCCATGAAACCAACAATAGCAGCATGTGATAGGAAGTCAATTAAAAATCCCAATCTGAAAAGGAAGCAAAGCAATAGTTAAACCAAGCTGTCTGTTAGCATTGTCAAATGATATGAAGAAAATCAAAATATAAGGTGTACACTACAAGCTGTTAATCTTAGAAATTCCTATATACCTTAGGATTCCAAGAGTAGCTTGGGTAATGCCAGCGAAAAAAGTAGCTGTCAACGCAAGCCTCCGGTATTCAATTGGATTTGTCGTTGGATCGATTTCACTGCTGAGGAGAGACCCTAGCAATAGTGATACAACAGCAACAGGTCCTATGGCTATATCTCTCGAGCTACCCATGAAGGCATAAACCAAAGGTGGAACAAAGCTGGAGTCTAGCAAATGTAAAGAAAAAACATGTATGAGAAAGGCTCTTCTAATACTATACTAAAATGTACTAAATAGGAAACCGGACACTTACATAGCCCGTACTGAGGAGCTAAGTTTGCGAGTTTTGCATATCCAATGTCCTGTTAAACCAGTTACAATATGGTCAAACTCATCAAAAATAAAAGTCTGAAACTTTTTCAATTGATTTACACAAGTCATATGCACATGTTCTATACCTGAGGAATGCAGAGACTTGCAATAGTCAGACCAGCAATAACATCACCTCTGAATTTGGAAACATTATAGCTTTTACCCCACTCTAGTATGGGAAATACAGCCTGCAAACCAAGGACAAACTTCCGAGACCTTGGCTGATCCTTAAAGGGGCGTAGAGGATCATCTGAAAACAATGTTTCCTTTACAGTAGTCTTAAATTCATCGAATAGGTTCTGTTTCGGTGGGACTCCAACCTTGTGCATATATGGTGGTTGTTGATGCTCCGTGGATGATAAACTTCGGTAGTCCATTTCTTTTGCGTCTATTGCCTCAACGCTAGATAGACCCATCTTAGATTAGAATGGACTTGTTCACCTGTAAGACATCAGTAATATAATTTCTAATACATCAGTAGGAGAACTACTAACTTTCAACACAAGCTTGTCCTGAGCCAAATCAACAAAATACATTTGTATGTTCCATTACAAGCTTATTATTGAGCCAAATCAACAAATGCATTTGAGATGATCAAATTAATTAGCTTCTAGCCAACTACTAAACAAATACTCTAATCTTAGCATTATTCAGTGCTACATTCTCTAAAACTTGAGAGCAACTAATAAGAGAAAGATGACAGAAAAATAAATAAATCAAGGCTCTAAAGAAGGATCAATGACTATATACTGTTAGCATGATGGACAGATCGTAGAATATCTTGTAGGATCTACACTAAGATATTCTCGATATGGTAAATATGTAAGAGATATTCTAGATACTAAACTTAGTGTAGAATATCATGCATAATATTTTATAGGATTTACATTAAGTGTAGAATATTTTACTTCCTTTCATCTCTTATTTCTCGTGGACAAATACCGATGTATTCTTATGTATTTGGATCAATGAATTGAGACTCGTTCTTCAATTTTTCTCATGTAATATAGCTATCCTTAAGTTTCTTCATGCATGTTATTGGGGGTAAGGCATAAGAACCCCTTGAACCATGGTGAAATTATCAGTTACACTCCTAAACTATGTGGGGGTCATATTACCGCTAAACTTAATTTTTCCTTAGTATTTACACCCTTAAACTATGCGAGAATCCTATTACCCTAAACAGCTTTGATGTGACACATAAAGAAAGCATTAAGTATTAAGTACAAAACAGTTCTGTTGGTGACAGAGCTATTTTCTGCCATTACGTTACAAGTTATTAATTGCATGATGAATTTCTTAGCTTAAATTACTCCCTTTTTTCATCTTTACTCTCCATCCCAACCACCTTTGTCCTTTGCTTTATGATGGAAAAAAAGTTTAACTCCAAAACAAGGATATAATAAATCAAAATCACTAAAATCCAGTACCCAACCACCACCTAAGAAAAAAAAAGATTTTCACTATAAATTTTATTTTTAATTATCAAGGAACTAAAGCCAAATTCTAACCTCCTTCCAAACTCCATTTCTTTTATACCATTTATAGTGAAATGACACATTACTACCTATGTCCCCCACTTTGGTCACACACCATCTATAGCCAAATATACCTACTAATAAACAAATTGAATAAAAAAGAAATTAAAGCAAGGTGTAACATTAAGCTGCTAATTAATTAATAACATTAGCCAGGGTCCTTCAAAAATAATCTCTCTACCCTACAAGGTAGGGTTAAGGTCTGCATACACTCTAATAGTAGCGAAACCAAATTTTCACTAAAAGGACTCAAAATATAAAAACAAACTCATAAAGAAGCCAGAGAGGTTTCAACATTTGTAATATATACATAAAAAATAATTCTAACTATATATAAGCAATATAATTTTCGATCTACGGATTCACCCCTGGGTCCTACCACCCTTGGTACTTGTAAAAGATATCATGAAAAGGACAGATATATAAAGAGAGAGACGCTAAGATTAAGTAACTAACTACCTTAGCCTTTTTGTTCGCACTTTTGATGGTCCTCTTACTTGTTCTGGGGATCAAATAATAATTCCAATGATTCCAAGAAAACAGAAAAAGTAGAATTGAAAAAAATAAAATTGAGCCTCCTTCAGATCAAGAATTCAATTAAGTAACAATCTCAAGTCAATGTATGAAAATGCAAAAATGTTGCAAATTTTCAATCTTTTGTTTGGTTAATTAACAACAAGATGGCCAGATGAATGCATGTGTAGGAGTGTTCTTTTTGATGAGTTAAACAAGAAAAACAATATTAGGGTAATGAAATGAGAAAATGAAAAGAAATGTTTTTGTGTTTTTCTTGTTTGAGGACAAATATAAGGGGGCGAAGTAGTAATAGAGTATGTTGCAATAACTATATTTGTTGGAGGTTAGCGGTATTAATTTTCCTAAAGTGTAGGTCCTGAATCTTTACTCTTTTACTGTCCATATTCATTAACTTCACATAATTGACCAAATTCCCATCTTTGAAAAGTCTAAAATCATAAGTTCAATGGATTTGGACCTTTGAGCCCACTAACTTCGAAAGGCCCAAAAGAAACATCTATTATGGCAAAACCAGGGCAACTTACGTAAACTCCACTAGTATATGAGTTAATTACTTAGATACACTCTAGCTTATAATATTACGTATCTTACCAGATTTTGATGCCTCCAGATACGTCCAGTTACATGTATCTCATATACATGGGATCAAATTTAGGTGTAATTTATTCTAGATATATTGTAACAAAGTGGAATCACATGTATCTAGGATACATAGAAAATTTCGCTCGCCAAGAAAATTTCGCTCGCCTCTCTTCCATCTCGCTCGCAACTCTCCCTTGTTTTTGGTATCCCAGATACATGCGAATCACTTCAGATACATGTATCTAGTGTGATTCACATGTATCAGTGATATATACGAATCTCGCTCGCCTCTCTCTTTATTTTTGTGTGTCTGGTAGTAAAAATACATGTATCTAAGTGTAAGATATGTAGGAAACTCTTAATTAATGGTAAGATATGTAATATTTTGAAAGAATAGGTAATAATAGTATATATAGTAGTGAAGTATGTCTAATTATGTAGTTTTTCCAAAATAATTACTCCCTCCGTCCCATTTTATATGACACCCTTTGACTTGGCACGACGTTTAAGAAAAAAAGAAAAAAATTTGAAACTTGTGGTCTAAAACAATCCTTAGATATTTGTATGGTTGAAAATCATTTCATTAAGGGTAAAAAAGGAATTTTAAAGTTAAATTATTTCTAATTATAGTAAGATAACATTCTTTTTGGGATGGATTAAAAAGGAAAGGTGCAACACAAAATGGACAGAGGGAGTACTAGATATACATCACTACCATATATACTAATTCTATCTATATACTTTTAAATAATTATATATATTACCACTAGTTAAGAATTTAATACCATATGTTGGGAAAGATACATTCAGATCCACATATCTCTAAATAATAGCCTAAATTAGTTAAACCATCCAAAATTCACGCTTTAATGTCAATCAGCTCTCTCTTGTCAACCTCCCACCCTTAATCCTCCACCATCATTTTTTTGTATGATACACATTAATCCATATCTTGATAAAAATTATAATAAACAATTAAAGATACAATTATAGATACACTACGCTCTAAAATGAAGTTGTCGTTCTTTTGTTTTTTTACTTCATATTTGTTGCTTATCTAATTTATCAAAATATAAGATTAAGCGGGTTATGATCCAACATTAGCTCATTTAGTCTAATCCAATTCTAAGTAAGTTTGAATATGTTATTTCTGAAGTCAGTCTATTTTAACTCTCTCGATTTCAGTCCAACACACTCATTTGATATCTTAGAATCAACTAATTTTCCAACTTTGATTAAGGGACAATAAGATTTATATTTTGGGGATTTCGAACTACATTCTAATTTGCTCCTTCCTATCATGTCTATTTGACGAAATTATGATCGATGTTATATAAATTAGTACATGGGGCATGTCTAACTTGAGCTGATATGGCAAGATCTCCGACGGACATGAGGCCCATAGATAATCGAGCATCAATATATAAGTATCAAATAGCTTCAAATACTTTGTTATGTAATCATTTTAAAAAAATGATATAACTTAAATAGCAGAATGAAAATTGATCAAGTCGTAAGTTTTTCCTCATAATAATAAAGTATCGTGCTAATTAAGTCTCTAAACAAACAGATCAATTCATAGTTCCTTGCAATTACATAGGCCAACTTCTCCCCAAGCAACCCAACAATATTTGATGAAAATTATATCAACTTAATAATATATCAACAAAATCATGAGTTGTGGCCCATAAAAGTGCTAATGCACATAGTATTGATTGGAAAGGACACTTATAAGTAGAGCCGTAAAGATTTTACCCAATAAACAATTCATGTGGATTTGTAAGAATGGTCCATATAACATGCGATCCTGAATTTTTAGCCTTGCTTAAAATTTTAAAAGATATTTTTTTTGTTGTTCATCAGGCATAAGTTGTAGGCATAACATTTTAATAAGTCAAAAACAACGAATTTGTTCAATATAAGTACTGTCTCATAGGTAAAAGTTGACGATGTTGTTTAACAATTGAGACTCAATGCCTAATAGACAACACATTACATTATCTCGATAGTCTGTAACTACTTGAAACATATCGATTTTTCCATTAGCCTCATGACATACAATTGAAGGATTTTGTAGGATGTTAAATTTTTAATTTTTCTCGTACATGTTAGAAGAAACAATAGATAAAAATCCAATTTTTTTTTCTGTCAAATCAAATGATGAAAAATAGTAGAACTAGAATACACTTTAATTGTTGCGTGTTGACTTAGGGACATTTTTAAAAAAAAAATCCATGAAAGTGTATATATATATGTCAATTCATGGAAGTTGAATATGAGCACTAACAAAACTTATCCCATGCACGTGTAATTGAGTGATCACAAGATTGAAATATATATACACGTGTATTAATTCCCAGCTAATATATACTGTGCACAAATAGTTTGAGCATTTGGAACAATCTCAATAATTAACTACCTACATCAAAAGAATAATATATATATATATCCTATAATCGATAATATTATGTTATAGTGGGAGGATATATATCTACAATATATGCAACTCAAATTGATCACGTAAATTTTCTCTTCGATTTGGAATTTGATTATATTCTACGACGTACAATAATAGGAAGAATTCAATTATTATGACTTTTAGTGGATGGCCTAATAGATAACGGTATCTAATACTCAAACATTATAATTGACTCATCGAGGGTGACTGCATCTAAATCTAATGTAGCAAGGTAATATATATTCGACCTTAAGAAAACGATTCATTAATTAGTGGCTCTTAATTATGTTAATTATTAAAGCTTATGTAGCTACACATTCCGAAGAATGTGGGTGGACGTTAATTTTTTTGGACCATTCGGATTGGATATGAAAATTTTGTATTTTTGATTTTGACTTTTGAGCCAGTTCAACTAATAGTTTGTTCCTTAAAATGTATAATTTTGTTTAATTAACAAGGATTGAATTCATCCTGCCATCCATGCCATATATGTAACTTCATATTTGATTCAATACTATAATGAGGAGGGTCGTGGGGTACTAATCTATTGGATCTTTGAAAATTGGACTTAATTATTAGTATTAAATACCTACAATATGAATAAAAATATACCTTTTTTTTGGATTTTCTGATATCTGAAAATCCGTAATACTAAATCTGATATTCGATCCAAAATCCATGAATTTTAAAAATAAAATTCATAGTCCAATTTGGACAGTTTGTTAGTTCTATTTTCCCCCAATAAATTTAATCATGAGAATTTTCCTCTTATGTTACAGCAGTTAGGTTTATGCCATACATGACCTTTTCCAATCCTATATCACATGCATACACATATAGTCTTTCTTGAAGAAACAAAAAAAAAACTCAATTATTCTAAACTAACTGAAATCTTTCCTTAAAAATACAAAAAAATGTTTAGACAATTTTTTTCTTTTGGAATTGAATCTAAAATGAGAGAAGTGACAACAGGGATAAAACATGATACCCTAAATTAGGACTGAAATTTAGAAAAACTTTTAGTATGACAGTTTGGCTTATTTTCCTGATAATAAAAAAATAGCATCAATTAGAGGTGGACGTTCAATTTTTCGATTCAATTCTTCAGTTTTAAAAAAATGTGTATCGAATATCAAACCAAATTAATTTGGTATAGTGAATGCATTATATTGATTACAATTTGTTTTAATGTTTCTAGATAATGTCTAGCTCAAACACAATTATCCTCCATATCATTGTTTTTCTTTAAAAAGATATTTTCAATAAAAAATTTCAAACATTTTGAAAAAAACAGTCCAAATCCCATGGAAAAGTCTCTTGATGCGACAATATAATGCCAATGGTAGATAAACGGACTATTCAGTAGTGCGTTACATATGTTAGGTGATTACGCTGTGGGAACACTGCACACTTTTACTATATATTAGACTTATCTCAACACCAATATTGCTGAGAAGCCTAACTATAATCTTAATGGAATTTTTAGGTTAGTATAGTTGTCCACTAAAATAATAGCTAGCTGACAAATGTATTTTTCATATATATACATAATTAGTGTATATTATTTAGCTAGTGATTGTAGTTATTTTTGTGTGCGGCTAAATATGTATCTTAAAGAGAAGAGTATTGAAAACATCCTTAAACTTAACGCAAATTATTTGTTTCATTTCCGAACTATTGACAGGTTTAAAAATAACCCTCTACTTGACTAACTGAACGTAAATACACACCTGATCTTGCTACATGGGTGAAATACACCCCTAAATTGTCGCCAAGTTTAAGGGTGTTTTCAACACTTCTCTCCACTTTTTATTAAGAGCTCCACGCTCCTACAAGAGTTTGAGACCACTTGTTATGTGATGTGGCAGATCGGAGTTGTATTTAAGTTCAATTAGTCAAGTAGATGGATGTTTTTAAAGCTATCAATAGTTTGGGGACGAAACTAATAATTCACGATAAGTTTAGGGATATTTTTAATACTTCTCTCTTTCTTATTAATACATCTTGGGCAAAAGACGATTTTTCTCAAGATGTCACGCACAGTTAAGAGTATCACTGCACTTTATATGTAATTCTTTTTCTATGCTTATATATTAATACATAGCTAGCTAGCTTCTTAAACTTGCCAACAGTTTTCATTTAGACACTCGAATTACTATTTGTTTCAATTGAATACCTGAACACATGATAAAATGTTCCAAATTTAATTTAGACAATTTCTCGATTCAAATTTTGGAAAAAAAATTCACGTGTTCGCAAGCGTCTAGCGATCTATTTGGTAGCTAAGTTACCACATTAAAATTTCATCTTTTTTAGTTATATGCATCAACCTCAATCAAAAAATGTATGAGGTTTTATGGCTTATTAAGACGAATGCATATAACTAAGGAGATTTGAGCCGAAAATATCTAATTGAAACACTTTATCATGTATTCATGTGCTCAATTGAAACATGTCATAATTCAAGTATCTAAATAAAATTTGATGACAAGTTTAAAAGGTAACGTATGTATTACTCTAAATCTTCTTTTTAACTGTCAATACGAGACTTTATTCACACTCGCAAACGAGTATTTGACTTTCCAAAACTTGGAGTTTTCAAAGTAGTTTTATAGGGACCACAAAATTTAAGGGGTGCACATGGAAGTCGGCAGAAGCATTATTATGGTAGGCTAACTTGCCACCATAGAGAGAATCTAATGTATCTATAGCTTTATTAGAGCACTCTGTAAAGTGATCAATCCATTTCTGAGAAAATGAAAAGCATAGGCATAGAAAACGAAGACAAAAATGACCAAAAATGAAAGACTTACATATATATATATATATATATATGATTTAGTCCTTTCATAACAATAATTGAATAGGGGACCAAATTACCAATATAACAGTAACAATGTCATACGGAACTTAAGTATGCCACTACATCGATCTCACAAAGTGAATTAATTAGCTCACGCTTATATTATAATATATATACGTGTTAGATATACATTTCAAAATTCACTTTCTTTCTTTCGTCATCGAAGTTTCTTACAAGGATAGCCTCATTTGGAGAAACAATTCATTCATTCAAAAGAAGATTGTTTTGCACCACATGGATAATATGTGGACGGTTGGAAATGAAACTTTGTTTGGTAGGGGTCGTTTCGTTGGAACAAGTTACCCCGAGATTAATTATTTTGGGATAAGTTATTCCACTATGTATGAGGGATAACCTATCCCATCACTAAGATATACATAGTGGGATAAATAATCTCTGGACTGCCTAATACCTCCAACCAACTTATGGATAACATAATCCTATATATTATCCCTAGGATGTCAATTATGTATTATACCTAACATCAAACGACTCGTAAAAGTTTAAAAGACAAAAGTTGCCTGTTTTGGCCATGGGAAGTTAAGTCTGCTTGCTCGAATAAAAAGCATCCACCACCTAAGGTTGTGTATTTAAGTCATCAAAAAAGCATTAACGGTGGAAGCGATCCTAGGAAAAGCGGTAAAAAAAGAGAAGGTGTTTGGCCAAATAATTAGGAAAAAGATATTTTTGAATAGTAAGCACACAAATGTCTTTTTTCAAAAGCTAAAAAGTAAGTTTCTTTAAAGGTGTTTTTTAAAACCTTGGCCAAACATATATTGATGATGATCTAACCTTGGTAACCTATTTTTCAACTTGATTAACAAACTCAAATTGTTACTTTTTGTAAGTACTTATAACAAAAATAAAAGCACTTGTCGAAATATGCTAATTTTGAAAGGTTGACAAATAGGTTATTAATTTCTAAGGGTAAAATTTGTTCAAAACACTAAGTGGCAATGCATTAGTTCCAATTTTTCCAAAAGTGAGTTTGAGAAACTTCTTTTAATTTGGTTCTCAAAAACAAAAAAACTTGTACAATTGATGCTATACTTTTAGGAAAAGTAGGTAACATTTCTTTTTGTGTGTGGATATTTTCAAAACATTATTTTTCTAATCATGAATATTGAGGAGCTTTAATTAGTTTTTGCAAGATTAGAAAAATTGATTTTAGAGATTTCCAAAAATAACAAGTTTTTGCAAAGTTTGGAACAAACGCATTAGTTAAATATCTGGGACAAAAAGGTCTGCCATATATAACTAAAGTTGGGCATGTTTTTGTCAAGATAGAATATTCTTGGACATGCCCCATTTAAATTTTGTCAGGGATAATATATGTGCTTTGTCAAATTTTTAGTAATTGTTACTGTTGATACAGTAAGGGAATCAGAGGATGGAGGCCCATTTAGAGTCTCGAGTTTGAGTCTTCTTTTATTCTTAACCAGAGGTCTTAAGTTCGAGTCCTTCTGGAAACGGAATCGTTTTTATTAAGGAGCGCTTTATTCCCAATGTGAGATTTTTGGCATGAATCCAAATTTAATCAGACTCCACTATGAATAGCAAACACGATCAGAAGAAAAAAATTTTCTCTAACACCGGGTTCGCTGCTTGCAAACTGTGCTGAGTAAACGTTTGTTTGATGGACTAAATTGAATCAAAGTTAAGAGTATGTGGCAAAGGTATATAGAATTTTTCATCAAGAGGTTTATTATATACTTTATTCGTCCTGAATTACGTGCACCTTTCGAATTTCGAGATTCAAAAAGTCATATATCTTTTAAACATTTTGAATTATCACTTCCTTTTTATGTAGGTTTCAATTGATTTTTAAAAACTTTAAGATATCATGTCTGAATTTACGATCAAAATTGAATAGTTTAACGACTACAAAATTAAAGAAACGTTTTGGTACAAATTACGTAACTTTAGCTTAAGATCATAAGATTCAAAAGAGACTTCTTTATTTTCTTAAACTTTATGCCTAGTCAAAACCAGACAAACAAATTGAAACGAAGGGAGCATGATTTTTGACATGATTTCACTCTGATTAGAGTCGTCATGGACAAAGAAATCTTTTTCCCTCCATGTTTGTGTTTTTCTTTGGGGTGTTATCTAGAAAAACTAAAGTACTGGCGGCTCAACATGTTAAGGAGTTGTCTTGATCAAGCAAAATAAAATAAAATTGCAAGCTCCACACTAGATTGAATAATGGATTAGAACAAAGAAAGTACGTAGACTCAACAGGGCTATCAAGTGTTCCTTGAAGTCCATAAAAGAATTACAAATGGAAGATGGGGTACAAAGTTGACTTTTTTATGTTTTCATCCGATGTCTGATATCCGTATTGGAGCCTGACTATTCAGATTCGCATCGCATAGGGTCTCATTTGGGGAGAAGCGTGCCCTACTAAGGATTTTTTCATACTCGGGACTCGAACCTGAGACCTCTAATTAAGGAAAGAGCAGCTCAATACGCTACACCACATCCGTTGGTGATCAAAATTAACTTATCAATAGTTGACTTTAGGAGAAAAAATTGACTTGATATCATGTGAAAAGGTTTTGAGCATCAAACTCAAAAATTAAAGAGATAAAATAGCCTATGCCCATTATTATCTTATAGATAGATCACCTTGAGAATCTTTCTGCAATTCATGGGGACATGTGTATCGTCTAAAAGAACTAGTATACATAGTGACATAATAATGAAATTATGAATTCAGTATTTCAGAGTAATGGGTGTCCTACTATCTTAAGTGTCTGGATACGTGATATGAAATCATGATATAAAATCTGATTGATATGAAGTTAAAGTTTTGTCTGGATATGTAATATGAATTTTTTAAATTGTATTTTTTTTTCCATAAACATGAAAACCCACAAGTTGTGAAAACTTAAAATTTTTTCAATTCTTATACAATCTTATCAAATAAGCAAACTATAGTTCATAAACAATATATCGGAATATCTTAAGGTGCCGCATTGATAAATCACATATCTCCATGCATGTTCCTTTATAAATAAATGTTTGCGATTACAAACTTTCAAATACACATAATTTTATAAAAATCCACTTGTCAACATGCAATAGTAATAACTATAACTAGTTATTCTTTAATATAATCATTTCACAAGGTACAAACAATCTCTTTATGCCGAGCATAAGTCTTTTTTAGCAAAATTTAAAATAATGAATTTTCTTACCAAATATAAATTTATGGGACAAGTTGTACCTTCAAAAAAAAACTGAAATTGGAATCCCAAATCATACTTTATATGATGATCACAAATCGCATGTCCAAATATTGATATGAAATTATAACTTCATATTGCATGTCCAAACGTAAGCTAAGTGTATCACTACTTGGAACATAAGACAATAAATTTAATAATAAAAATATATTAAGATTATCAATATAACAAAAATTAAATAGAGCACCTAGTACTATTTGTTAGGATTTGGTTTGAGTTTTTAGTTTTATTTAAATTTTACCATAATCGATTTTTATTTTTCTCAAAAGAAAATTATAAGTCTTCTATATTTAGGTAACCCATTCCTGTGAGGAAAAATAATTTGGACTTCTATAAATTGAGGATTTTTATTTCAGACAAATAATACAATAATATCGACAATCATTAAAAGAGTCTTGTTTAGGAAGGAATTTTTCTCTCAATAATTTTTATGTTTTCTTTTATTTTAGTTATATCATATCATATAGGCCAATTGACCAAATCATATAATTTTATTTTTTTTAGTATATATACTTCTTTTTGTAAAATATTTTTTACAACAATTTTTTTTTGTGCAACAAATTAAAGAGATGTGATTTGCTAAGGTTTTTTTTAAAAAAAAATAGATAATTGAATTACATAATGATAAATAATTTAAAGACTTAAATGTAAGTTATTTTAAACATGCAATAGATTTGTGTAATTATTAAAACAAAGACTACAAATCACACTAGAAAGTAAAGTCAAAGAGTTGATGGATTATCAAAATAAAGACTATAAATCAAACTAGAAAATAAATTCAAAGAGTTGGATTATCAAAATAAAGACTATCAAAATAAAGACTACAAATCAGTTTTAAAAAATAAAGTCAAAGAGTTGGATTATCAAAATAAATACTACAAATCAATTTAGAAAATAAATTCAAAGAGTTAGGATTACTATAATGTAACAGCAAACAACTAGATCATGAATCAAGAGTGCAAACAACTATTATGTACTAGTAAAATTATCTACGCCTCGCGCGAGAATTTATTATCACAAAATTTATAAAATAATACTTAAAATCTATCAGTCATTAAAAATAAAACACTATATTACCTTACATACAAGATTACGTAGTAACGGGCATTAATAATGTAAAGGAAAATAATAATTATAATATCTTATCATTTATCGTTCAATCAATCATCTTTAATTTGATTTTATAATTTATCCTTTTGCTTCCTGAAAGTGTTACTATTTGATATTTTTGGGGAATCAAATGAACATCAACCCAAGATTTTAAATTTTCTAATAAATAAATAATCGTTGGTGAAGGGATAAATAAGTTTTAAAAGGCTGAAAAAATTGAACAAATATTCTAATTTAACGTGTAGAAAATTCAACCCTACCTTTTGCTTTACATATATCATTTTAAAGTTCTCCATTTAAATGTATCATAAGTAATTATAAAAATAGAAAATTAAAGGGAGAATGTATCATATTGGACAATAATTCAACTTAATATATATACTTGAAAGGGAAAAATATTACACAAATTAAACTATTCAGTTTGTTTGGGTGCTTTTTAAAAATCAGCATACCAGAGTGATGGAGTTCAATTTGAAACTACACTTCTATTCCAATTGCAGTGTCGAGAAACACATCTATTACTTCAAGAAAAGTATTTACAACTTGCAGTAAACTTGAGAATCTATCAATACTTCATATTGAATATGAACAATTAATTTATTGTGTAGTTATCTATGTCTTTGAGATTAAAAGAGGCTCCAATCTAGTCATATTCCTCTATAGGTCATCCGGCAAAACATCCTTGAAGCCATGTCAAAAGTTTATTAGTTTTTGTCTTCTTTTCCTAGTTGACTTCGCACGTCAAGGTGCAATAAGGTTTCTAAGGTCTTTATGTCCTTACAATGACATACCAAATTTGATTTTTGTCTTCAAGAGATGGTAGTATAGATCTTTAAGAAATTTTTTTATTGTACCTTCAACAATTTTAGTAGAGAAAACTTGCGTGAATACTCAATTAACGTGTGTTATTTAATCTGTACTAACAAATACTTATAACAATAACTTTGCAGAAACATAAACAACAAAGTTTAAAGCATGTACTCAAAAATAGCAATTAATAACATAAGCATAAATTAATGAATGTAAAAAACATACCATGATCTGTAACAATAGAATGAAACAGAAAGGAAAAAATCGAGCCCACTGAATGCACAGTGTCCCCTTAAGGAAATTATTCTCCTCTAATACCTGAGTTTTAAAGGAATAGATCCTCTTAGGATAGAACGATTCTATTCACAAGTGTATTGATACGAAAACAATGGTGTCAGTGAGCCACTCAAGTGGAGCAAAGTACACGAATATTTAATTGTGCAGAAGAAGAAGAAGAAGTTAAGAATTTTCGTTATTTTAAAATGAGAGGAAATCCTTCTATTTATAGACAACAAAGGGTAGTGTGAATAAATGCTTATTGTGCCTTATCGAAAATGTCACAACTCTTTGGAAAAGTTACAACGCTTCGGAAACGTCACAACCTTTCATAAAAGTGATCACAACTCTTCATAAAAGTCGCAACTCTTCATAAAAGTCACAGCTCTTCATAAAAGTCACAACTTTTCATAAAAGTTACAACTTTTCATGAAAGTCACAACTCTTCATATTTCATTCACACCTTTTAAAATCCAATAATGTGTACTTCATATATCAATTCAAAGCTCTAATAAATGACATTGACCTTCAATCAATATCGTACCACCCCTAGACAAAAAATTGATTAACTTAAATCACAAAAGGTAAAGTAAGATTATGGAGAAACGGTAGACTAATGCATGCAACAATGCAAGTATACATTGGATTAAAGGAGAAGCATTCACAATTCCAAAATTAAAAAGAAAATTCTCAAGGTATAACTGTTATATATATATATGGTGGAATGACCTGGGAGACCCCTGTACTTGGCTCCGTTTGTCACCTAGACCCTTCTACTCACGATTTTGCCAACTGAACACTTAAAGTTATTAAAACGCATTATTTTAAACCCCTCTAACCATTGACCAAACTTATGTGGCGTTTATTTGCTGAATCAGATAAAATGCATGGTTACACGCATTTAAAAGCAAGTGAAAGACAATTTTAATTAAAAAAAATTACTATATATATATATATATATATATATATATATATATATATATATATAATAATAATAATAATAATTAAAAGAAATCAGAAAAGATCCCCACCTTCCCCATACCCATTTACTGTTGCTCTTCTTCTTCTTCTTCATAAGCTTACCGCCGCCGCCGCCACAGTTGCCCCCCACCCTCCTCCCTCCCCCCACTTCTTCTTCTTCTTCTATCATCTTCCATCCTCTTTCTATCATCAACTTGTTTCTTACTTTCCTCTTCTAACACAAGATTTACAAGAAAAAACAAAAAACAAAAAAGAAAAAAAACAAAGAAGAGAAAACAAAATTTAAATAGCAAATACATGGAAAGGTTTAGAAGAGAGAGAAAAATGGAAGCTTAAAAAGATTAAAATTTACTCCAATTTCAGTTTTGAGGGATCTATCGGCCAAACAATTTGTCGGCGTCATTTTTTTGGCACTGACTGGAGCTATCATAGAGATTATTATTATCTTCCGGCAAATCAACACTTCGCAACTGATAACATCTTCGACATTTCTTCAAAATTTTCTTCAATTTCTTAAGATCTACACGCGACAATTTCTTATTCTGGCATTGCCTTTCCATAAACTCCTCATATTTCTTGCAAAATTTCATCTTCAAAATTAAAAAATTGTTCCAAATCTGAGAATTTTCTGGAAAAAAAGAAGAAGATTAAGGGGTGCGAACAATTATTAGTGAAAATAAATACTGAAAAGTCTCTGTTTGTTTTTCGTGTTCAAGTAGTATTTTTGAATAAAGTGGCCGGGGAGACATTTTTTCCGGTGAATCAATTTCACAAGGCTAATTTTAGAGATGAATTTTGAGATTTTCTTTTTAGAAAAATAGTATTTGTAATGATAAAAATGATGTAGCAATTTTTATCTATGTGGCAATTTTTATCTGATGTGGATAGTGATGTGTTATCCACATCAGCGCAATTGAGACACACTCATGATCAGAGAGGTTTAAAATAATGCGTTTTAATAACTTTAAGTGTTCAGTTGGCAAAGTCGTGAGTAGAAGGATCCATGTGACAAACGGAGCCAAGTACGAGGGTCTCCCAGGTCATTCCGCCTATATATATCTGATCCAACTAACTCACATAGTTTGGCCCAATATTTCATTCTGATACTAGTTGGTTAAACTTAAATTTGGCCTAGTATTCCTATCTGACGATCAGTTGATTAAGTAAGTTCAAAGGGGGTTGATATTTATACATATGAAAAAATTGGTGGAGGCTTAATTTGTAAGATGGTGGTGACGGTTGTGAAGGTTTCTGAGAGGAGGGGAAGGCTAGTTTTGGAAATAAATAAATTAAAAGGGAATCATGGTTTGTGGTGGCGCCACGTAGGCGGGCCTATGATTCTCTTATATATATATGATATGATATATGATATGATGATTGTAAATTGGTATTTCTATAGTTGACTTGGTAGGATTTTGTTAGTTATTTTTTTTGTGTAAAATTAAAATCAAATTAAAACCAAAATTAAATCAAACAAAAAAATTATTGATTATTTTCTTCAATGCACCCAGCCCTGCTTTTAATTAGTAGGTACTCATCTCTTTTATATGGGGTTTTCGCCAATTTGCATGTACAAACTTCAAGATAGAGACAATGGGTGTCTCAAAATATATTTTAAAAAGATTATTTTTGAAAAAAAAAACCTTGTGATTTAAAATAATTTATAGAAATTTGAATTATTTTAAGATAAAATGAAACGTTTAAAATATATATTATTTCCTTCATTTCAATTTATTTGTTTTACTTTCTTTTTTTAGTCCGTTTAAAGAAAACTTTCTTTTTTTAATAACTCTTTAATTTAAGCAACTTTCTATATGACAAAGTTAAAACCAAAAAGATTAAAAAATATTTTAGTACATTATACATATCTTAGTTTAAGGTTACAAGATACAATTTTTCTTTATTTTCTTAAATTTTGACCATCACACCCTTCACCTCCCATTTTAAGATTGCGATTCGAGTCACCAAGATAGTGAGGGAGTCGATAAGGAGTTGACCATCACACCCTCCACCTCTTGCGGTTTGAGTCACTGACGTAGTGAGGGAGTCGAGTTCACCATCACACTCTCCACATCTCATTTTAAGATTACGGTTCAAGTCACCAAGAGAGAAAAAAAAACGGAAAGTTCCTAGGGAGTGATAAAAAAGAAGTACAAAGGGAGTAGTATTTATAGCTCATGTTGGATTATGATAAAAGGGGAGTTTAGCTCCAAGAGTTAACCCAAACACTTCAAAGAAACAGAATGGGATCACTAGCCAATGAGAGCTTCAACATTGAACTACAGCACCTTGATGCAGCTACTGATACTGCAAGGAATCAGAGGACTCAATGGCTCCTTACTTCTCCTAATCCACCAAGTCTTTGCCATCAACTCATTCATTCTGTTAAAAAAAATGTTGACAAAACCACAAAACAATCAAGAAATGGAGTTTTCTTTTCATTCTTGAAAGGCTTATTTCCAATCCTTAGCTGGGGAAGACATTATAAAAGTACAAAGTTTAAGCATGACATAATGGCTGGCTTAACTCTTGCTAGTCTCTGCATACCTCAGGTAATAAAAATGATCCTATTTTATTAGTCGTGTAAGGGTCTGAAAACAAGTTCAGACCCTTACACGCCTAATATATTTGTATACATTAATTCTGTTCCTAACTGTTAACATTGGGTTCAAATGTAAATCTTCTTTCAGAGTATTGGATATGCTAATCTTGCGAAACTTGATCCTCAATATGGCTTATGTAAGTTCAAAAATACCAATTTAGTTCATTTCTCTGTTTCTTGTTGATATAGTTTATGATTTGTCCCCCTTTTTTTTTTGTTCTAGACACTAGTGTTGTTCCACCACTAATATATGCTATGATGGGAAGTTCGCGAGAGATCGCCATTGGCCCTGTTGCTGTTGTATCACTCCTGATTTCTGCACTGGTTCCCAAAATTATAGACCCTGCCGTTGATCATATCGCTTATAGGAATCTTGTTTTCACTGCCACATTCTTCACTGGTGCATTTCAGGCACTTTTTGGACTATTCAGGTAGTCTTTTTACTCTGTTTTTTCGCGCTTTAAAATGACTCTGCCTCTCCTGGAAAAATGGCTGTTAACTTTTACTACTTATCAGGTTGGGATTTCTAGTGGATTTTTTATCACATGCTGCTATAGTTGGATTCATGGGAGGTGCAGCCATTGTTATAGGCCTTCAACAGTTAAAGGGTTTGCTAGGAATCAACCATTTTACTACCAAAACTGATGTGGTGTCTGTGTTGGAAGCTGTTTACAAATCACTCCATAATGAACCAGTGAGCCTTTTCTTTATTTGGGAAAAATTCTGTTCTTTCTTTTATCGGGTTGATTTCTCACGTCACTCAACTAATAGTTATTATCTCCGAAAGTCATGTTTCTTCTCCAAAGTACGTGACATTCTGAGATAATAATTATTAGCTGATTGACCACTTGAGAAATAATTGGTTGCTTTTTTCATCTCACGAAAATTTCTTTTGCATTTCTAGTGGTTTCCTTTGAATTTTGTACTTGGCTGCTCCTTCCTCATCTTCATTCTAATGACCAGGTTCATTGTAAGTAACTTGTTTTTGTTTCATTATCTTTTTCTCTCTTATCATATGGTAATTGTTTTATTTTCATTTTATATTCATCTCTTTGAAACTTTTGAAAAACTACAGGGGAAAAGGAACAAGAAACTGTTCTGGCTACCAGCAATTGCTCCTCTTTTATCAGTTGTACTCTCAACTTTGATAGTTTATCTAACAAAAGCTGATCAACATGGAGTCAAGATTGTAAAACACTTCAAAGGGGGTATCAATCCAAGTTCACTTCACCAATTACAGTTCAACAGTCCACACATTGGAGAACTCGCGAAAGTTGGACTGATTTGTGCCATTGTCGCTCTCACTGTCTGTCTCTTTACTCTTTATCCTCTCAATTCCATTTCATGGTTACTATAAAAGATCCTTATTCAGATATGTTATGTAAACTTTCCTTAGGAGGCCATTGCTGTTGGTCGATCTTTCGCTTCAATAAAAGGCTATCATCTTGATGGTAACAAAGAAATGGTAGCCATGGGATGTATGAACCTAGTGGGATCTTTAACTTCTTGCTACACAGCAACTGGTAAAAGTGTTTTTTTTTTCTCTAACAGATTAAGTTTTTAGATGAAGTGGTCACATACTTCAGTATGCGATAACGTTATGTTATGACTGTTGTAGGTTCATTTTCAAGAACAGCAGTGAATTTCAGTGCAGGATGTGAAACTGTGGTGTCAAACATAGTTATGGCAATAACAGTCCTGATATCACTAGAGTTGTTAACAAAGTTATTGTACTATACTCCATTGGCAATACTGGCATCAATTATCATGTCAGCTCTACCAGGATTAATTGACATTAGTGAAGCAGTTCATATTTGGAAAGTGGATAAAACAGACTTCATTATTTGCATTGCTGCTTTCTTGGGAGTACTCTTTGGCTCTGTGGAAATTGGTCTTATAATAGCGGTAACTAAATCAGTCCCTATTTTATATACATCTATATACCAGAAGTGTGAACCTAGCCGGGCTAATATTTTTACGAGAAATTTCTAGCCAACCTTTCCGCGAGAGATTCTTTCTTAACATCATGTCTATCGTGACTAGATAGAAATGATAAGATAACTCTACAAATTTTTTGTTTTAGTGCCTCTTAATGTCGAGGAATCAGTCACTTCAATAGTTATATGGGTATCCAAAAGACGAAAGAGATGGATGTTTGTTAGTCCAACCATTCTTTTAGTCTCAAGCCCGCAACAAAAAGGGTTGACTTAGTATAATGGTTTCTTGGCCTATGCTGCCTCTTAGCACTAGTAATAAAGTATGATTGGCCCGTAATATAAAACAAAACCTCTTTACCACCAAAGGTTGTGGTCGGATATAGGTGAATCCAAGATTTGAAATTTGTGGGTTCCTATAGGCTTTAGCAACTTCAAGTTAATATTATAGTTCATGGTTAAATAGTTATAGTCTGTAGATATTTTATAGATTTCTAAGTATATACACATATATGACCTAAACAAAAGCAACTGCATTCACGTAAAAACATATTCAAACTTCAAGATTCGTCCCTTGGTGCTAACTGCTAAGTAGTAGAGATCTCGAATTTGATTTTTGAAAATGACATCGTCATTGATAGGACTGTTATACCCTTAAAATAGAATTTCGTGGCCCAAGAGACTTCCACATATTGGGTAGGAAATCAAGAAAATCTATACTTAATTTACATCTTCTTGGCTAATTATACGAATTTTATATAAAAGACAAAAAGGTTAGGAATTTTATGTTGATGTGAAATATCAAATAATTAAAAGACATAGATAGTCCTTTTAAAGTCATTTGTGGGTTCCATTGTTTTATATAATGGAGTTGGATTCTTTTACTAGTAAACAATACATGGACAGTAGGTGATTATGCTCTTTCTTTGGCTCCAAAAATAATAGACTCATGTCCACTCTTTGGTCATCTGTCATGTTCTTTTCAACTTTTAGTAACCATTTGCACACAAAGCAACAACTTGCCTATGCTTTATGGATAAGGTACAATTCAATTGACCACATCTGATTCCACACTATGTATGTCAGACATAAAAATTTGAGTGTTCAAATCAATTTGCACAGAACAAGTCATTGAACGTTGTTTTTTTATTAACATTTGTAACTTAATTTCCCATAATTTTCATCACTTTATTGACCGCTAGACACTTGCAGGTTGGCATTTCATTTGGTAAAATAATACTTGGTACCATTAGACCAAGTGTAGAACTCCAAGGTAGACTTCCTGGCACAGACACATTTTGTGACATTACTCAATTTCCTGTGGCCACTGAAACTCCAGGAATATTGATAATTAGAGTGAACAATGCTTCACTCTGCTTTGCAAATGCTAATTTCATAAGAGGAAGGTACATGTTTTAAATATCACATAGGAAAATGGAAACAAAAATTTAATAATTATATGAAATTTATTAAATAATTGTTTGTAATTTTATTTTTTAATTTTTGCATCAAGGGTATTGCGCACAGTGACAAATAGAAGTGAAGAGCAGTCCAAGGGAAAAATTCGTGTTTTAGTGCTAGATATGTCAAGTAAGTTTCTTTACTTGCACAAATTTAATACTTTTGATTTTCGTCAAATATTTAACAAATTTCTGACTATTAGATTTAAGCATAACTATGAAAAAATAAAATTTAATAAAAAATATTAGAAAAGTATTGTCAAATTCTAGAAATCGCAACATTACAAATAGGCTAAAAATTACATTGATGACATTTTTTTTCAGGTGTAATGAGCATTGATACATCAGGAATTGTTGCATTGGAGGAGTTGTACAGAGAATTGGTATCACAGGGCATACAAGTTAGTCTCTCGTTTTTTTCTCTCTAATAATGTGACAAAAAAATGTCAATAAACAATTATACTAATCCCTCCGTCCAAAATTATGTGGCATAATTTTTTTTTAGTCTGTCCAAAATGAATCTCATAGTTTTTATTTAGAAATGTTGTCTTAAATCTTTGAGTTTTATCTTGAATGAGATGATTTATAGTCATACAAATGTTTATGACTTGTTTTAGACCATAAGCTTTAAGAGTCTTTCGTTCATTCTTTTTTAAAATTTCATATCCAGTCAAACTTCGTCACATGATTTATACTCAACGTTTTTCTTGTGTGTGTTTTCTTTTTTACTTTTTTGCAGTTAGCTATAGCAAATCCAAGGTGGAAAGTAATCAACAAGTTGAAGGTAGCAAAATTTCTAGAAAAAGTTGGAAAAGTGTGGATTTTTCTCACTGTTGGGGATGCAGTAGATGCCTGTTTGAATACCAAATTGGCTGATCTTAGCACTATCAATTGTTGAGATGTTTATAATATATATTCATAAATTGATGTTGTATCTTCAATCAAAATCGAGTTACATATGTAATAAGAGTATCATTTCAAGAAAATAGTTGTTTTCACCCATTAATCCTTCCTCAATCAGTCTTGGCCAATGCGATATTTCATTAGTTACGTTTTCAAGAACTATATTGACACCACATTCGTAAATTAGATTATACTCCCTCCATTCTTATTTTTATTCTTGTTTAAATTCTTAAGACCAATAGAAGGAATTGTATTCGAAAAAAATCATATTGAAGAATAATGTCAAATCCATATTTTTGATGATCCAAAAGAGTCAATTTATAAAGAATCATTTCGAGAGATTAAGCAAGAAAACCTATACTGAGAGAAAAGTAACCGAGAGACTCATACCGAGAAAGAAGTTGAATCCTTGTCCAAAATTGAAGTTTTAAAATAGTTAAAAGAGTGGTATTGAAAAGTAATGTCAAGACGAGTTTGTAATCCTACTCGAGTCTTAAAAGTTAATCGAGAAAGTATACCAAGACTTGATGAGTCTCCATTCAAGGCCGTTTTCGAGTCTATTGTTGCTTCCAATTGCATACGCAAGGGTACGTGGTCACGCAAGTAATATAGTGGCTCTAAAAGAGCCGGATTATCGAACTCACAGGGACTTGTCAATTAACTATTTACTAAATTATACTAGTATAATTATTTATTTAAGAGTGTCAAAAGAAATAAAATAATGCAAGAATTAAATAAAAAGATTTAACTTACAATGCTTTGGGCAATTCCAGGGCTGCAGCATGCATAGGGTTCCATGTATCACATCTCATGCATGAATTAAATACGGTTATCAAATTACTGATTTACAGGGTTGATTTTATTATCATGGTCTCCCGACCTCTAATCTCCTACTCCAATTGGCTGTCTAACTATATCGTTGAGCGGGGATAGACAGTCCCAATTGGCGAGCATTTATATTTCATCCTGTTTCGTAACCAAGCTTGGTGTTCGTCCGGGCGTCACTCCTAAACACGAATCTAATCAAGTGATATGCAAGAAAGATCAAGCTCTTTGTATCCTTTGGTCTATCTACCTCTTCGTCTCCCGAGTCCAAGAATAGAAAATATATTTATTTCTATGGTGATCAAGCATGAAATACTAAAACAAGAATACAAAAGTAATTTAAGCGATAACCAATATTAATTCAAAACAATCGATGTTCAACAATTACCCGTAGCCACAGTCCCAGAACAAGGGTCTTTAACTACTAATATATAAGAAAAGATGAAGAAGAAGAAGAACCCCAATGATGAATTCTATTCCTTGCCTCTAGCACTTGAAAAAGAAGTTATTCCCTTGCAAAATAACCCTAGGGTCCTATTTATAGAGTTTAAGAGATAATTTCCAATTCTAAACTAATTTGGACTCCTAACTTAACTCAATTTTGTCCGGAATATCAGCCCAAGGTTGGGGCAATGCGCCACCAATGCGCCAGAGGGGCTGGTGCGCTGCCCCTGCAGTGCGCCCAAAACAGCTCTCTGAAGTTTCTCTTTTGGCGCCCTGCGCCCCCAATGCGCCAAGCAAGCTGGGGCCTTGCGCCCCCAATGCGCCAGGCAGGCTGGGGCCTTGCGCCCAACTTCTCCTTTGGCGTAACTTTGTCGTCCTTGTTTCCTTTGCTCCCATTATGCGCACATGTCTCTTAGGAACCCTGCAAAATGGCTAATCATGTATATTAGTACGCAATCATCGCAATAATCAATCAAACCATAGAGAATGTCCTCGAAACTTAAGATAAATGTGGGTACTTTGTAGCAATTGGGCATATAAATATGCCCAAGATCATGTATCTATAGATATAGTGTTAAGGTTGTGATAATCATATATAAAAGAGAAAACTACTGAATCATTTCTTTATATATTACGAAGTTTACATATGTAACACCCTAAAAAAATTTTAGCTAAGACTCGAGCCATTGTTCATATGCGTAGGTCCAAACTCAATGACTTCTAATGGTATATATTTATTCCTAAGTATTTGAAGTGTATTAGAGGTGAATTAGGGTCATAAGGAACCTCTAGTACTAAGTCGAGTTCAAAGATCTTCTATCGATTAAGTTTTCGTAGAAGATCATATAAGGGTTAACTACAAACGATCATATCTCCCAGAAAATAATGAATTAGGTGGCCCATAACCAATCAAATTAAAGGTCTTTGAGTCCTCTTTCCAACGCCACCAAGTTTACCTTTTTTCGAGCTCTAAGTAAAATTTTATGGCCATTTTACCAAAGACTGTCATATCAGAATTCTGAGTCTGTGAACGACGAACCGTAGGTAGGTCTCGTGGGTGGTTCTGTCAAGTCGTCAAAAAGGTTCAAAAACTCAATTTTTGGGGACCCAAGACCTACGGATGGTACCTACGGTCCGTAGGTTGAACCACGAGCCGTAGGTGACCTCGTAGGTCATTTCGGCAGTTTTAAAGAGGGGTGTTTTCGTCTTTTACCACCCTTTTATAATTAAAACCATGACGTTTTGGGACTAAAATTAGTCCCTTATCAGTACCCAATGTGTTTTTTCTCTCATTAACACTTAGAATTATTGAGAGCAAGATTGAAGAGGAGAAAAACTAGGGTTTCAAGAGTTTTCATTGAGGCTTTCGAATTTCGACTGTAACCTTAATCTTCCAGGTATGTAAGGCCAATCATAGCGTTGGATTGAGTTCGTCCACGCGCCCTACATTTAGATTCTATCAATTTTTTAGTATAAGTTGAATTGAGCCCTAATTCCTTGAGTCCCGAATTTGAGTTGATTTCTTGTTCTTTGAGTTCTATTGAATTATGCATTGAAATTGTTGTTGTTTCTATACTTCTACTTCTTAAGATTGTCATTCATGGGTACATTCCCACGAACCCTAATTGAGTTAATGATCATGGTTTTACTACTCTTTATTTTGAATTGGGATTGATGGTTTTCATGCATTGAACAAAGTATGATTTTTAACTGATTTGAAGCATAATTTATTGAGTCTAAATGAGTATGAGTTTTGAGCATAAATGATGGTTTTGAGAAAAGAGTTTTAATGAGATGTGAGTGGTTTGAAAGCATATGATTTGTAAACGAAAGAATATGATGAGTTGAGATGAGATTGAGTTTTGATAGGTCCATTGAGACTTGATGAAATGATTTGAAATGTGTTACTTGATAGATATGAGTATAACGAATTGATTTGGGGAGTAGTATTGAGCATCGATTTGGGTAAGAGTGTAAATAACTCAAGGCCCATGAACTACGTAGCCAGCGTAGGATAGGATCGCACCGTTAATTCAGATGTTTCCTTATTGTCCCAAAATAGGACTTGCTGATTGTGGATCCAAAGATGGTTGATCGTCCCTTACCCCAGCAAGGTATTGGACGGCTGCGGCAATGGCAGTGCAAAGCGTTGTATCATCACTAGCTCATAGGTGATGGTTATCGGTTAGAGAAACTCTCAAATAAAAATAAATGATTTGAATTGATTGAAATTGCATATGATTGAGTCGATTTGAAAAGCATTGTTTTACTTGTATTGTATGCTTTGGTGAGTTGAGTTATTTCTTAGAGTTGAGTCCTTTGAGTTGAGTTGAGTTGAGTGTCTTTGAGTAAGTTCCTTTCTAGCTTTATTACATACTCGTACATTTCATGTACTGACGTCATTTGGCCTGCATCGTTTTATGATACAAACACAGGTGATAGAGATCCTCAACAGGCGTACCGTTGAAAGTCAGATTCCACCCAACGTTTTGGTGACACCTCTTTGCATTCGGAGGTGCTCCTGGGTCTTTACTTTCAGTATTTCGAGGTAGCAGTGGGCTTGTCTCGGCACCTTCTTACAAGCCAGTTAAAGGCTTCATAGATAGAGTCAGAGTTGAGTTAAAATGATTCTTTCAGAGTCTGTTTTTTTAAAAACTACAATTTCATTATTGAACTATGATGTTGAGTTGACTTGAACTAAGTGTTTAAACTATCATTTTATTGAGTTGTTGATTGTTAACCCACTTGAGTGTCTTCTTTGATTTATCTAAGTCTTCTACTGAGTGATTGAATGGGTGATCATACCAAGTGGTTTGCTTGGGACCAGCAATGGTCTCCGAGTGCCGGCCACTCCAAGGGTACCCTCTCGGGGCGTTACAAAATATGAACTATCTAAGTAGATATAAGAAGCTAAGATGCTATATTTATATGTGCCTTTGACGATGTGATCGAATTTTTGAATTATATCTATGGGCCCTTGACAATGCGCATTTGTTGGATTAGATTTTTGGGTCCTTGACAATGCTTATTTGTTGTATTATACTTACGGGCCCTTGATGATGCACATTTATATGAGGAGGTGTAAAGCTATTACTTGTGAGCCCTTGACGATGCTCATTCATTACATTATTCCTTCGAGCTCTTGACGATGCTCATTCATATTTCATTACATTATTACTCCGAGCCCTTGACGATGCTCATTCATTACATTATCCCACCGAGCCCTTAATGATGCTTATACATTACATTATTCCTCCGAGCCCTTGACGATGTACAGTTGTATACAGTAAATTGTGTATATAAGTTATGTATCAAATACATAACTATAAATCAGATCCATAGTAATTTAGGTTTGAAATAATTGGGTTATATGTATCAACAATAACATTTGTACCAGATACATTGTACGTACACAAACAAAGTTGTAATGTATCTGATAGAGGTGGAGTGGTGTATCCGGATGTTAAGAAAGAGAGAGAGAGAGAAGAAAAAGAAATATTTTTGTAATTAATTCAACTGGTAGAGATTTTTAGAGATTATGTTATTAAGTTGTGTGATTACGTAATTTTTTCTATATATATAGTAGGAGTAATTTAAATACGTCAAAAATTAGGTGTTCATATACTGTACTTCCAAACAGTGCACTAAAGGGATGCATCTCTTCAATGTGCTTTATATGTGAGGTGAGGCTTACACATGAGGAAAAGTGTTGGATCAGAATTTTTGTCAAAAAATTATCTCTCAATCATTGTTCAAAGTCGAAGCCTAGCCGAGCGAGCGAGCAACGTCAACATGAGATTTGTCTGATCTTCTTATCCATTCAACAATATGAAGAAATGCTTTTATATATTTAAGCATTTAAGCACTTGAAAGTTCTTTTCTCCCACCGATGTGGAGAATTATTTCTTTCAATTCTTCTTCCCTCCATTTCTCATTCATTTTGAACATTAGAACTCAACATATATAATAATTAGAAAATATCATGAAATAAATGCTCTTATAAAAATGGTAGCAATTATTAATCTTATATGTTACATGTAAGCAGAAATCAATTAACAATTTAATAATAAATTTGGTAATTAAATATGTCATGTCAAATCTTATATTTGGGAGGTTTTTAAGAATAAATTATGTAATTGATGTGTCTTTCTATTTTGAGACATAGACAACAATTATGAACCCTCGTAAAGGAGTCAAATATAATAGTAGGTCTCTATTCAAGGGACATTGATAATTGTATGCTAGTTTTATCTTTCCACTAGCGAAGTATAACGATAATTTGTGAATAAAATTAAAGGTGTATCAAGTTTAATGTATTCGCCTTAGCTACGGAAACCGACAAGATCTACTTTATTTATATTTTTCTTTATAAACAGTAGGTACTCGTATGAAAGCATTTTCAACACAATACATGACATTTAACTTCTTATCAAATCGGGTAATCATGTATCATGCACATAATAGTAAAACATGTCTAGTAATAGTGAGAACATCTTAAATAATGCCTTAGATCTCGAATAATGTTTTCGGTATCATATCAAGTAAAATACTTCTCCTACATGTAATTTCAAAGCGCATTTAGGGTGTGTTTGGTATGAAGGAAAACATTTTTTGGTTGGTTTAAATATTTTGGAAAATGTTTTTCAAATCAACTTATTTTCCTCAAATTTAAGGAAAAGGACTTTACTTCAAAAATTAAGGAAAACATTTTCCAGAACTCTCCTCCAACCTCAAATTACAATTTTTTTCTTACCCCATCCCATACCCCGACCCTCCCCATTAAAAAAATTATAATTTAAAATTTTTATTTTTTTTTAAAAATCAATTTATTTTGTCCCTACCCCGGCCCCCTACCCCCAAACTAGACCCTCCTCAACCAAAAACAATTAACAACTTTAAATTTTATTTTTAAAAAAATAGTTCAAATTTTAAAATTTTCTATTTTTTTACTCCGTCCAATCCCTGACTAAAAAAATTCAATTTTTCATTTTCTTTAACCCACACCTACCCCAACCTCCTATCAGCCCTCCACCTCGACCCCCATCCCCCCCTCCCCCCCTCCCCCCCGCGCCCAAAAAAATAATTTTGTTTTTTTAAAAAATATTTTTAATTTTTATTTATTTACCCGACCTCCCTATCAGCCTCCCCCCCCCTCCACCACAAGAATTTTTATTTTTTAAAGTTTTTTTTTGAATAATATTTTCAAATTTTAAAACTTTTATTTTTTAACCCCCAACTCAACCCCCTACCAGCCATCTCCCCCCCCCCCCCTCCCACATACATACATACACAAAAGAAAATTATTTTTTTTAAAAAAAATAAAAAATCTCAGTTTGAAAGTTAGGTCCCGAGTCAGGTGTGGTTGGAATCCGGTTCGAAAGTTAGGGTCAAAATTCTGATTTGAAAGTCAAATTATGGGTCTCGCATCAATTGTAGGTTGTCGGGGTTGAATCCTGATTTGGAAGTCGAGTCTCGAAGTCAAAATTCGAATTGATGGATCGTGTTCAAGTTCGGATGTCGAGGTCAGGTCCTAGGTCGGATATTCGGTCCCAATTCGAATGTCGGGTCTCAGAACGAAAGTCAGGGTCAGGTCCTAGGTCAGATTTCAGGGTCGAATAGCAAATATGTCGCTAGGGTTGTGTCCTAATTCACGTGTCGGGATCATGTCCTAGATCGATAATCGAGATTGATTTTCGGGTCAAAAATTATTTTCATTTCTCTAGTAAAAATTAAAAGATATTTTCTTTAGAATGTTTTTCATTCACAAATCAAATACTAAACAACATTTTGTGGAAAATATTTTCTATTCACCAACCAAACATGAAAAAATAAGTCAGAATCCAATTGTTTATAGGAAAGTATTTTCCTTCATACCAAACATTCCCTTAGTAAAATATTTCATTTTTAAGGTCATGTATAAACTATGCACGTTATGAAAATACAAATTGTGATAAGTTTGCTATTCACTCTTCTCTTATCGAAATACCAAAATGTGTCACCTCAAGCAAATTCGTAGGATCTTAAACTATCTATATTATCCAAAATTAATCTACAACTTCATGAGCTTTCAAAAATATATTTTTTCTTTACAGTACTTGTTTCAAGGTGTTTAAAACTAATAATTTCTATGTTTTCTGTCTAAATATATTGTATATTTGTAGAAGAGAACAATTTTTCTTTTCTTCTAAAATTATAGTTGGCTAGGTTAAGTCTCTTTCCAGTGTCAGTTTTAAATATAGTTTCCTTTTAAGTTATATTTCAGCTAAAATATTTTAGTCTATCGGTAATTATGTATTTGTAATTTTTTTGAAGTGTTTAATCCTTTTCTCAAAAAAACTATTTGAACTCTTTCCTACTCTGATTTTAAATTAGGTTCTCAAATGCCTTTAAAATGATTTTCTAAAATTAGATGGCAATTCGATTGTAAAAAAAAGAAGACGATAAAAATATGCCAAAGTTATGAAATTCTTTTACTTAGTTCGAAATTGATCGTAATAAGTAACAACATGTTCTTTGATAAAATTACTTAATGAGAATTTGAGAAAGACACAAATCGATGATCAAGAATTAGTCATACTAATTTATATTTTTCAACTACTTTAAACAATATTATTATCGTTAGTGCTAATTGCAATCTTCTTTGCTAATGATATGTTAGTTAATCAATAATTTTCAAGAATAGACCTAGTTTGAAGTGAAGAAATAATATTAATAATATTAAGGATGATACGAGAACTTATTATTTCCTCAAGAGTACATAAGTCTATATAGTTAACGTCGTCTTTTTCATTAATTATTAAAATTATTTCATATTTTATAATCCACGAAAATATTAACATGTAGCCTTCGAAGTTTGATTTTGATATATTGCGTTTGTTCTCCTTATTTTAAAATATTACGCTGAGTTGTCTTCTATAACTTCTTTACCTAGTTTGAGATATATCTGTAAAGTTTCCTAGATTTAGTATTTGGATTATAATTCTTTTATTTGACTTATTTTTTGTTTATATTTGACTTATTTTTTGTTTATATTTGTGAGTGTTTTAAAATTATTTAAAAGTTGACAAAAAATAATAAGAAAACTTCAATCTTATAAGTTAAAATTATTTTATTTTATTTTTTTACCTGCCATAATATATTTAGTAATAAATTAATTAAAAAAATATTTTAGTAGATTTCTTGTCATATTTGCAGATTTCATAGTCCTATAAATACATGAATATTTACTCCTTAGTTTTTTCATCATATCTCAAGACTAAGAGTATTTCCCTTTCTCTGTTCCTTCTCTTCACATATAATCTAGCAATTTATTTTCCTCCTTTTATCTTCTCATTTCTGTCTTTAATTCATCCTCTAATTCTATAGCAGATTCACATTTATATATTTGTAAGAGTCATTAAAAAAGGGTACAGACTTTTTTCTTGTAGATATATCATTGTCTTACATACTGATTTTTAATGATTTTTGAAATAAACATAATTTCTCCGCAATATAAATTAATTTTTTATTTTGGTTCATCTTGATGCAGATGATTTAAAATTCTTTTCTTTTGATTTTTCTTTTGTATATAGATTTGTATTGAAATTTACGTGAAGTATTTGATATCGCGTAGTTTAACACTGTCTGAAATTATTACTCTTTATTCTATGTGAAGATACTTTCTATTTTTTTTAATTATTCGTCAAAATTTTATGATTAAAACATTACTTTCTCTTTTTTTTTTGTTTTAAGATTTTTTTATCTCTTGATTTTTTGTTATACAAGTTATGATGTGAGTGCTAAAACTCTATGTGAACATGTTGTTTTTTTTCTTATTCAATAAATTGTATAATTTAAATTTTGTATTGCAACACATTAAATATTTGAGAAGAAAAATAACGTTACGACTTGTTTTCATATATGCGTAAATCTATAGATCTTGATTTTTTATTTTGATTTATCTTTTGTACCATAGATCTATTAAGATTTGAAATATTATTAAGTGTCAAAAATTTAGGGGTTTTAATATTTCTTAAAATCAATCACTTCCACAGAGAAAACCTAATAAAATTAGGGTGATTCTCTTTATGTTTTTTCATACATTTTTATTTTTTTATTTTAGTTTATAAATAAAACTATTTATTCATACTAAATGTGTTAAAAATCGTAGATCAATCTTATTGGATATACTTTATTTTAGTAAATCCTTATATATACATTTATTTTTGAAATCATTAATGTTGAGATGGTTCTAATTGTAACCTAAAATCAGGATGGATTGTTGTGAAAAGAATAAAAAGCTATCATTAGTTACTTTCTTAAACCTTAAAAAAAAATTAAATTTATCAATTCTTACCTATTAATCTTTTCCTTTGTCTTCCGATTCTCTTATCTTTTTATATTTAGATCATCAAGCAATTATTTTATATGAATAAGCAAGAGTTTTTGATGACGACTATATTTTCAGATCTACTTTAAATTTAAATACTAAAATATCTCATATGAAACTAATCATTTTCGTTCGGAAGAGTTATGTATCAAACTATAATTAATTGCAGAAAATTTAAAATTTAAAACTTAATTAAATTATTATTTGAAATTTTTTAACTAATTACTACAATCTATCAGAGATTTTCGTTAAGACACATAACTTTAGTGACATTTTAATATATTAATTGTATCAATATTTATTAGAAATATTGATTTCCTCATATTAATATGTTGTGTGGAACATAAATTTTTTTTGTTTGATTGATTAATTATTTTTTCTAATAATCTTGATCCTAAATATCTTTTCAATTGGCATATTACAAGAATAGTTTTCAGTTGTTTGGTTTCAGATATGCTTGTTATAAATCATATTATGCGCGATAAAATTTATACATTTTTATAAATATGATAATTAAATTGCTAGATGTTAGTAAGTCTTTTATTCTTTTTTTTATGACCCTCAATTTTGTTATACAGGAAAATTTTGAGAAAAAATGTCGTTAAGTGAAGATACATTTTCAGAAAGCTCAACAAACAGTGAAACCAGTGATGACTTAACTTCTGAAGAAACCATTTCAGCTAATCCTCAACGTCAACAACCATTTTTCTCTGGACCCTTACCGATTGCCCATGGTCAAGCCGTTATGGTAACTTTTTTCATCCTTGAATTTATCATTAATGAATATAAATCTATTATTTTTACATATTTTCTAAATTAATTTATATAATTAAAAGCTAATATTTTATACATTTCATTCTATTAGGTTCAAAGAATTAAAATTACATTTTAGATAACATCCTTACTTAGGTGTTGTTTGTAATATGAATTAATTTCTCTTATAAATTTAATAAGATCAAAACAAATGTGTGTATATATATATATATATTATTTGATTTTGATTTTAGTATAAGGATATATATTATTACATTTTATATTCTTAAGTTTTTATATGAAATAATAGTGTGAAATTTCCTCATTTTAATATAAAATAATGGGTGCAGGTTAGCCATCCACGTGGTAGCATGCCAATATTTTCTGTTGGACCATCTTTTCAAACTGGAGTATATGTTCATCTTTAAATTATTGTTTATATCACTTGTCAATATATATATATATATATATATTCTCAGATTTTATTTTGAAAGAAATTTTCTCATTTTAATATAATTTAATGGGTGCAGGTCAACCGTCTGCATGGTAGCATACCAATATTTTCTGCTGGGTCATCTATTCCTACTGAAGTATGTGTCGCAGCTCTAAATTATTTTCAATTTTTTTTAATTTTACTTGCAAATATATATTTTCTTAAATTTTATTTTGCAAATTTTTTTTATTATAATAATATGAAATTTCCTCATTTTAATATAAAATAATGGGCACAGGTCAACCGTCCACGTGATAGCATATCAATATTTTCTATTGGATCAGCTTCTCATACTCAGGTATGTGTTTCATCTCTAAATTATCTTTAATATTTTTTATTTCACTTGTCAATATCTATTTTCTTCAATTTTATTTTTCAAAATTTTTTTATTCTGATAATATGAAATTTTCTCATTTTGATTTGAAATTATAGGCACAGGTCAATCATCCACGTGGTAACATGCCAATATTTTCAGCTGGATCTTCTTCTCGTATTAGAGTATGTGCTTTATTTCTAAATTATTTTCAATATTTTTTATTTCACTTGTCAATTTATGTTTTCTCAAATTTTATTTTGCAAGAAATTTTTACTATAGTAATTATGTTATAATACATTCTAGTAATAAATGATATGTTTTTTTTATGAATAAATACAGAATGAGGTTGCGCAAGATTCTCCATCAGTTGGCAGGTAATATACTTTAAAAAAATTAACATATAAAGAAGTATTTATTTATCTATTATTTAAATAATTTTCAAATATAAAATAACCTCAAATCAATATAAATTGTTACATAAATTAGATAATTCCTTTTGAAGAACCTTCTTTAAAAGATAATTCAAAGCCATAAATTGTGGTTAATATTTGTCATAGAGTAGTTAGACAACTTCATACACAGGTCTCTTAAAATAAAATAAAAAGTTGCTGAATATCCTTTTTAATTTAAAGACATCTACTTAGTAAACAATAATTTTTCCTTTATTTTTGTGTTCGCAATTTATGGTCTAAAATTTTGTTTGCTCAAACTAAAGGCTTATTTGAAAATGTTAGACCATAGCAAAAATTTTAGATATTAGATAAATCTAATATTTTATCAATTTCAAAAGATTTATTTGTATATATTTCAAAAATAACGATAATAATATTTAAATAATGATATTAAAATGAACATTTATTTAAATTATCCTCACAAAATTATGTATCAGAAGTTACAAAAATAATAATCAGTTTAAATAATAATTCTTTAATGACTTGGATTGTAGGCCTATTGTCAACGGGTTGTATGATCCAAACTTTGCTTTGATTGGTTTACCAGTGGATCCTTTCCTGCGTCAGTTCATGTCTAATCCAGACTTTGGTAAGTTATTTTCTACTAATTATTTTTGTTTTATTCTCAATTTTTTTTCAAAAATAATTATTATTAATAGCATTTTAATTTTTTTTTAATATTTATATTATTTGCTCCCTTTCATTTGTAGGTAATAAGCGTAAGTGATGCAAACATTTGAATGGCTAGCAAGAAGGGATCATTTGTGGAATGTTCTCCTTTTATTTTCTTTTGAATTTTCTCTATTAATAAGTAAACTTTTATGGCCTTGGTGCCTGTTTTGACTATGTATTAGTCATATTTCTCGAACTCCTTAAGTTCAATGGAAATCATGTTTCCATAGTCGAGAATATTTCATTATTTTCTGTTAGTGTGACGTTTTAATATTAATAAAAATGCATTATATTGCTGGTGAAAACCGCAATGTGCAACAATTTATGTCCATTAGTGGGCATTGAATATATCATTATGTTGGCATATATATATTGTCTCATTATGTTGCCTTTCCTTCTTATGTTATGGACTTATAGTGAGTAGAAGGTCACTATTGTTGGTGCCATGCTGCATCAAGCAGCCATAATGGCGGGAGGTGACTACTTGTATTAATGTTTTCCACTAACTTTTATAGTATCACTAATATATTATTTCTCTTTTTACTTTATCTCATTATATCCTGTAATTTATGTAATCTATAAGTCAGCTATTTGTCTATTTTTTCATGATTTTTTTCAATTTCTTTTGAAGACCATCAAAGCCACCAACAAACTAAACCCAACTAGCTTCACAAAATCTAATCAATCAAGATTCATATGGGTTGAAAATAATTATTGTGATCCTATTTATAACTTATATTTCCTAATTTCTCATAATAATAACCAAAACAAATAATAGAAGATAGATAGTCTACTTCATTTGGGTCTGATTTAAAGGGGTAAAAATATGAGTGAGATCATTTTTTTAAAGTCATGTAGTTTTAGAATATTTATTTTTAATCACAAAACTAAAAAGTATACATCATCAAAGTAAAATAAATATTCCATCAACGCACCGGCCACCTTTTTCAGAAATATTTTATTAGAAGCGAAATTGATGCTTGAAAAATCTATACAAGTTTAGAATGTTATTTATGTATTTCCCCTTGATTTAATGTGAAGTAATGTTTATATAGATATATAAACATGACCAACGATATTCATATATAACAAATTTATTACTCAGTATAAAGTACTAATATATTGTATGCTCATAGACATGTATAAGCACATATTTATTCGAACTCATATCTAAAGAGTTGTTGAAAATTTAAATCACTGGAACAAAATCTTAGGGGCACGGAACATAAAATTCTTCGATCTTGCTTGTTGCACTGTATGGTACAAAAGATAGGATCACTTAAATGGTGACATATAAGGCCATGAAACGATGTTATTATCATTTATAGCTTGACCTTTTTCAACATTTATATTGGATTTGCTTCCTTAATATTTGGAGGAACCATTGTTGAGGAAAAGACGTTATTCCTGCCCAAAAAATAAATAATTTTTGTCATAATTTCAAATTGGAGCGCCAACATACCCATGAACTCACCAATCAAAATATATGTTTAGATTTTCATTTGAAGTCGAATTAGCTAGTCGATGAAATTCTTGATTTAATTAGTCGAGCGTTAAAAGTAGTACTCTAGAATTTGAAATTAAGGAGTCATTTGCAATATTAGATTTTAAAATTGGACCAAAATGTACCTTTCAGGAGTAGTACCATAGATGACAGATGAATCGAAAATTTGTGGTTGGTTAAAAGCATCGTCGTAAGTTAATAAATCCGCTTCGCTGCTCTCTTCTTCGCTTGCTTTCACTTTTGAACTTAGATTCATCTTCATGAAATAATATAAATATATCATTATAACATCGTGTCTAGTTAAATATCTCCTATGAATTGTGAAATGAAGTACTGATCGAAGTATCAAGTAAATATGAATCAAGTAAAAAGGAACGGAGAGAGTAATTACCTTTCTCTTAATGACAGAAATTAAGAGGGTCTCAAGTTGTTTCTCACATGCTTCCAGCTCTCCCATTGATGTTATCTTCTCAGGATCAGGCTCATACATACTGCATTAATAATTAAAGAACAATAATGTATTTTTCCTCCAAAAAGTATTTTATACTAACACACGCCTTAGAGGCATGAAAATATCATCAAACTTGAGAAAAAGGATGTTGCAAAATATTAGAAAAGTAATTACTCATCGAAAAAAGTCATAACTTATACTAGGTAAAATGATGCTATATTCAAAGCGCATCATTTCTCTTGGTATCTTTTCGAAAAAGACTTCATCTCTCACTCACACCTTTTAAAATCCAGCAAAAATCATAAACATACATATTTTAATACATTTTCATAAAAGAAAACAACCTTTTCAAAAAAAAAAAAGAAGACTAATTAGCATTGGTATAAAATATACTAAGTGCAACACCAACAAAACATGATTGATGAACCTTAATTTCTCCTCAGCTACATGGATTTGTTGTAGCAAAGCATTAATTTCCTGCCTGAGTTCCTGAGAAAATTAAAGATAGAACTAAGATCCTCATAGATATAATTAACAAAGAAGCTAACTAATTAATAGTTAGTTTCATTTTATAAATTGGAAGCAATTTTATTTCCTATTCATATTTTACACACACACATATATATATACCTGATGAATTTGGCTGGTGGTAGATACAGCAGCTGGATTGCTTCCATGCATCATCCTTCACATAAATTTAACAATGAAAGTGTGAGGAGTATTGTATTTGTATATTAAGAAGTTTGGGATGAAAGAGTGATGAAGAAAGACAATTCTAACCCCAAAAGATTCTGACTCCTTATCACTTGCTGCTTCAAGACAAAGTTTCCATATATTAATTAGCTTACCCATCAACAAAGGAAAGGAAAGGAAAATAAATACACACTAAAAAAAAAATCGTGAATTACATGGAGATTTTGTTGGGATTAAGCATGAAAATTTACAGGTAACTAAATTACCTACGAATTTTCTTTCTTCGTGGGTAATTCTTACATACGGATTTCAAAATCCCTAGGTAGGAGATTTCATTCCGCAAGAAAGTTACTAGCGGATTTTCTTGTGAAAAAAATACTAAAAATTTGTAAAATGAGGAATTTTCAATGAAAGGACACACAAAATCTTCTGGATACATACACACAATTCTTTATTAATGTAATTTTTTCAAACACAACTTTAACGTTGCCCCAGCACTTCCAATTTTGCTCCTAGAAGATTCACTGGTTATCGATATCTATACATGATAGCTGCTACTATATATGCCAAAATCTAATTGTCTTCATCCGATGTGGTACAAGAAATTAATTAACTTACATCACATTCTCTTTATCTTTCCTTTTAGTAAATCCAACAAGATGTAAAGAATATTATTTCCTTCTATCTTTTTTTAAGCTAATTACACCAGTTACCTACCCTTGTAATATGAATCAATTTCAAATACACTTTTTGTATTTTTAAATTAAATATTTACACTATATATATTATGAAAATTTTATGTTACACCTCTGAGTGATTACAATTTACATAACCGGTTATTTCGTAGCTATTAACTAATTAAGTATATTAAAGTTATAAATAAAATTATCTAATGTATTTATTTTTATGAAATTTAGAAAAAAAAAAGATACATATTTATCTAAAAATATTTACTCACGTCTTTAATAAAAAAAAATATTTTTTCTAGAATATATATCTATTGAAATTCTTAAATTAGCAACGAACACAAATTACTTGATAAGATGACTAAAACTTTTACGTATTTGAAAAAATATTTAGTTTCATATTTTGAGACTTTTAAATATAATGATGTTATTCCTATTTTTCTAAATATATCTAACTTCTAAGCCTCTTATATAATACAAATCCTTCACAAATGGAACTTCATCTATAATTTCAATTTTTTCAAGTATTACTAAGCGGATAAAATTATTACTTTCTTAAATGATTAATATTATACTTGCCGATTATTTTCGTAGATAATTCCATAGGTAATTTTTTTGCGCCAAAATTACCTACAGATTTTCGTGTGAAAATCATTATCGCAGGTAAAATATTCTATAATTTAGGAATTTACAATTTTCGAATAAAATTTCGCTTGTAATGCCTGCGAAATAAATTCCTAGGTAAAATCCCTAGGTAAATAAAACGGAAGGTACTGAGGTCGAAGATTAGGATAAAAGGATATAGGTAGCTAAGTGTAGGGAGTTCAATGCTATATTTTTCTTGTATAACTTTTTTTAAAAAAATTCTTTTGAATCAAGAATCTATCATAAATTACTTTCATATTTACAAATAAAGATAAGATAGATGTATATTATATTCTCTTCATACTTCACTTATGAGATTATCTTGATTCGTGAATATGTTATTATTGTTGAATGAGTAGAAAATCTAACATGAAGAATATTAAAACTACTCAAACTACTACTACATACGTTTGAAAAGAGCGTTTTAAAAAATTAATAGAAGGGGGAAAAATGGGTTATCTGAAAGTTCTTTCTGATAATTCCAAATATATCCAATTATATATGTCATCTATCCTTCTTGCAATTAATATCACCTGTGACATATAGTATAAAACTAATTTTCTTGAAATATTTAACGCATTAATATGGAGATAAACTTGATCCTTTTATTTTGTACGATCTTGATCATCGTTGAAGTAGGTTAATTTGTATTATTTAATTTTAATTTTTTAGACATGGATATGATAATATTATTAGTTAAGGTACTGTTTATTTAATTACTAAACGTAACATCAACATCAAACTGGAAATTGAAATGATATGTTCAAAATTAAGAAATAAAAATTTAATCATCAATATGACAAAACATTCTTATCTTACCTCTCTATCAAGGAGAGCACTGCAAGGTCGATATGATAATAAAAAATAAAAAAAATTGGTAAAAGAAAAAGCATGAGTTAGTTAATACATGGAAATTATAATAAACAAGTTCAAAAAAGTGAAATGAACAATAAGATGACTGGCATCTCCATAAACAACAAATTTAGAATTTAAACTTATAAATTTAAGTTCAAAAACTCATTTAATTTATTAGAGACGAAATCAACTATTATATCTATTTAATAAATATTTTTTTTTATGTATATGAACCTCGAGTAAAAACTATTAAATTTAAATGAACTTATACTTAGTCAACAGTCAACTATAGCATAGTATATATCCTGTAGGAGACATGCAAAAAGAAAATCGAAAAAGGAACAATATTATTTATCACAGGACAACTGAAATTATCAATATTATTAATCACATATTTTATTTATAACCATATAATATGACGCCATAACTTGCGAACTATATGTTTTTGTATGGACATGCACCGTTAATTAATATGTTTTATGTTGACACGTAGAAAGTAAAGGCTTGATTGCCACGTAATCATATCTAGATATAGATATTTAATTTCCATTCTCCCAGCAAGACAGATAACAATACAAACAATAGTAATTATATAATATGATAAGAGGAATTATTTTTTTTACCAAATTTGATAAATAAATATATATAATGAAGAATTTGATTGCGTACCTCCCTCTTTCACGTTCAGAGAGATTTAAAAAACGAGAAAATACATCTTCGATTCTGTTTAATTAGACAATAATTAACACCCATATAAGTGAGTGATTACCAATAAATTAGAGAAAAATTAAAGATATTTAATTTGAATTTCTTTTTTAAAAAATGAGAGTAGAGGAAAGGAATCACAAGAGGGAATCGAATTCTCACCAACAAGGTGAAAACTCAGATAGTCAACCTGCTAATCTACTAAAAATTTTCTAAAAGATATTTAATTCGGATTCTTCTTTATTTTACAAAAAAAAATTCGTTAATTACAAATTTTCTACCGGACTGAAAAATGAAAATCCATCACATATTTTAAAAATATAATCACAAGCCACCAGTCCGTAAATATTGAATTAATATAGATTATAGAGAAATGAAACAGCCAAATAACTGACTAATAATTAGTATTTGAGTTAAATCTACACAAAACTCTTAATTAAAGAGTGATAATAAACAATAGAAATGCTCATTTTAAATGATTAAAAATTAACACGCAAGAAATATTGCTAATAATTCAATTGTAGGCGCCAGCATATACAATTCTTTTTTTTTTCTTTTTCAATATTTTCACTTAATCAATTTAATGGTTTGTTAATCTAGCATGAAATTTAGAATAGATCATTCCACTATTAGTTATTATTTCATTAAATAAAAAGCTAAGATAAAAAGTAAATTTATAAAAAAGTATAGTAGCGTTTAGTTAAATGATGATCTGAGAAATTACGTAGCACCTTTGTTTCGGAGAAAAAATCGTAAGTCGACCAGTAGGAGAGAACATGAGTAGAGCAACATCAGTGTCACACAACACACTAAGCTCATAGGCTTTCTTAATTAGCCCTTTTCTACGCTTTGAATATGTCACCCCTCTGTTTGTCTTGTTCTCTATTCTCTTTATCTCTATTTTTGCTCTTCCCATCATTCCATACAATAATCTTCCTTAATTTCCATGCATACAAAGAAAAAAAAAATCAAAATCACAAGATAGCTAAATTAATGATGGATACACACATAATATTGATACAGAATTAATAGTATACTATATGGTTGATGTTGAAATTTGATAGTAAACATGAAGTGATACTATGTGCTAACCTTTGATGAGAAATAGTGTATAAGTTGAAATGGGTAAAAAGGAATTGAAAAAGGAAACAAAAAGAACTTATAAAGGATATTGTGAAGGTTTATTTTATTTTATGCATTATTTTGTATTTTCTATTAGGGGTTCAATGGACTGGATTATGACAATGAACCAAAAAAGAAGTATGTTCTTTGGATTCTCTGTGTCCGGCCCATACAACTATAAGAAATACTTGGCTAAATATTTATACTATTCATTACATTATTTTTTACTTTTTCTTTTTAATGTAAATTGTCGTGCAAGTCGCATGTGTCTACTTATTCAACTTTATACAAATTTAAGTGTTTACTTATGTACACTCAAAGTTGGAGGATACAGATGTTAACTAATGCCAAGTTAAAGGGTGCAGTGGCGTATTATGTCTTTGGCAATTCTTTGATTTTTTTTTCCACATAACATGTTTAAAACCACAAAATAAATGTATTTTACTATATTCTATATATCTTTAGTTAAAATCACAAAAGTCAAAAATCATCTTTTTTTTTCTTAAATTTTGTGTCACATCAAAATCAAACAAATAAATTTAAACGAAAGGATTGGAGTACTTGATAGTTGACAATGAGGTATAGTAGAAAAAACATACTATTTTTTAGCTTGAATTTTTAAGATGATTTACTTGGGAAACTTACATAAATCCCACTAGTTTAAAAGCTATATACTTAGATACACTCTAGATTGCAATATTACGTATCTTACCAGATTTTGGTGCGTCCAGATACGTCTTGATACATGTATCCAAGGTCAAAATTATGTGTAATTTGTTCTAGATACATTGTATCCAAGTGGATTCGCATGTATCTAGGATATATAACAAATCTCGTTTGCCTCCCCTCGCCTCTCTCCCATCTCGCTCGCCACTCTCCTGTGTATCTGGTATCCCAGATACATGCGAATCACACCAGATACATACTTCTGTATGTATGTGGTGTGATTCACATGTATTTGGGTAACATAACAAATGTTGCTCGCCTCTCTCCCTATTTTAGTGTATCTTATAGCAAAAATACATGCATCTTAGTGTATCTTTCTCAATATATGATAGGAAACTCTTAATTAATAGTAAGATACATAATATTTTGAAAGTATAAATAATAATAGTATACATGATAGTGAAATATGTCTAGTTATATAAATTTTAATTTATTTTCAGATTAAAAAAAAATAGTAGAGAATAAAAATCAGTAGACTGATATCCTGAATAATGTTAGACCTCCATTTGCCAGAATTTGGATGCAATTTGACCACGTACAGTCTAATTTACCTCTCTGGCCACATATGCAGCCGTTATATATCTACATTGAGGTGATATATACAAGTCAGTTGGATGACATTAAAACTAGTTTTTTTAAATAAAAATTATATTGTGAAAATTAATTGAAAAATTATATCATATAAATAAAATAAAAACTGTTTTTTTAATTATATATAAAGACATGAAATAAAATGTTAATAACTGACAAAAGAGGTTTAGAAATTCTTTAAAATCGTATATTCAAATTCAGAAATATGATATTTATGAATATTTTGTACAAAATTTTGACTCTGCTATTGATATCATAAATTGATTAATGTCTAGAGCTTAACTTGCCAATCTTCGATTGGAAGGCAACATTTATCACTAAAACAATATGGATATATTTCGATGGAACAAGATTCTTGATTTAGCATTATTCAAGAGGAAATTAAACAAGAATAATGAATAAATGAAACCCATTTTCGAGAGCATAAAAATACAAAAGTTGCTACCAGCAGGAGGATCATATGTGACCAAACTATTTTATGTTTGCATTTATTTAATTTGATTATTTGCGTGGCTTATACTCCCTCTTTCACTTTTCTTTGGTTAACTTCGATTTTACACGCTTCTTAAAAAATAATGATTAATTGATGTATAATTTTAAGTGTTGAAAAATGATTGAAGAATTAGTCATTAATATCAAGGATAGAAAAAAATCGTTTTTTTCTTAATACGTTAAAATTGATATGTAAAAATGAAAAAGTATTTTTAAAATAATGAACGAGTAAAAGTTTGTCGTAAATAAACAAGAAGGTGACAAAGCATTATATCTCCAGTTCCAACTTCCAACGACGACTGAGCAAACTTTGGCATGGCTTCACAGCTATAGTCTCTCGTCTTTTAGGCAATAGACAATAAAGGGTGCTTTAATTATATTAAGCTATACACCCTCAACTTGTACTAAATATCATTTCATAACAATCTGATATAGTTGATAGTGAAATGCATAATGAAGTTAACGAGATAAGCATAATGGGTAACATCAATATCTTGTTTATGGTAAGGCCCACGAGAGGGTTGGGGTAGTCTGAATTGGAATCAAGATCAAATACGACGCTTGTTTAGTTGTTTCAGTTAAGAAATAAAGTTGTTTCCTTGTTATCAGCTATAAGTTTTTAGAATGATGGTAAGCATTTGATTCAACAAGCGCATCAGAGTCGAGGTCATAAGTACGATTCCCATAAGTGAGGCATGTGTTGAGAGGGGTATTATTGTGTAACGTCAACATCTTGACTATGACAAGTCCCATGAGAGGGCAAAGACATGATCGAAAATGGCATATGCTTGGCAGGTTCAATTAAAAAATAAAGTTACGCCAATACTATCATCAGCTATAACTTTTGGTATGTTGGTAAGTGCTTGATCATAATAAGTGGTATCATAGTTAAGATCATGAGTTCGATTTCCAAGAATAACATGTTGCATGAGGCAGGTCTTGAGAGGGGCCAGAGATTGTTGGGTAACACCAATATCTTATTTATGGCATGACATGATAATAAGTGTTTGATCCAAATAAGCCAACCTTGACATCGTATACCAAACTACATTTAAATATGGGACTAGGTAAGCTTCTTCGAAGAGTGGGAGTCAGCCTTGACATTACATTTAAATATAGGACTAGATAAACTTCTTTTAGAGGGGGAGCCAGTCTTAAAGCTATGAGTTCGATAAAATTAGGGGTGTTAAATATGATTTAAAAATTGACGGTGCGTTAAATTTATCCAAAATATTACAGGTTGGATACAGAATAATTTTGTATTGGATTGTTTTGTAGACCGTCCACATACCTCATTTTTAAAGGGACATATTAATTCTTAATGAAATTAGTAAATGTCTACAGTAACAGGGACATAGTAGCTAATTCACCTATGTGTATATTGAAGTGGTGCTGCTTCAAGCAAGATCTAAAGGGTTGGTCTTGTAAATATTCATGAATCAGGATGAGCACATGGCCATAAACGTGCTAAAGCAAATACTGGAGTTTCTAAGCTACAAATAATATTATGTGTGTGATATTTTCAGTTTTGACACATGGAGTTGTGGTTCAAATTTTTTAAGATACAAATTACTTCGTCAGAACTTTAAAGTACTTGCACTAACGGAAAGTTCAAATCTATTATAAGATACTCTCTAGTATGCATGATATTATGAGAAATATTACAAACTAGTGGGGGATTGTTGGGTATTTTGTAATATATAGAGGTCTTAAATTGAGCAGACACATTTGTCCGTGAAAGAACATGACTGTTATAAAAAATCATATGTTCATGAAAGAACATGACCTTTATGAAAAGTCATATGTTCATGAAAGAACATGTCTCTTATGAAAAAACACATTTATTCATGAAAGAACATGACTCTTATGAAAGGACACATATGTTCATGAAAGAACACGACTCTTATGAAGAGTCATCTCTTTAGTTCTATAAATATAAAGACTCTCTAGATTTAGTCCAAAAAAAAATATGCATGTATAAACTAAGGGCTTTGTTGTATCCTTGAAGAGAATTGTTTATATTTACCCCAATATGTATATGAGCAATATCTCTTTAAAGAAAGTGTTTACACGCCTCAAAGCCATCTTCTTCTTCAATTATATTTTCTACTATTATTTTTCTAACAATTTTAAAGAGATATTGGGATTGAAGAAGTTATGACAAATTCAAAATCCGGGTTTAGCATATGTACTAACAAATCCGATTTGGTGTTTCTGTTATTTGGAAGATTAATCAAATCAGGCACTCAAAATACAAGTCGAATGAATTGCGGAACAGAAGAGCACTTACAAAGTCAAAAGACAATTTTATTCTTACACTTCTTGAATGGTGGCTTCCTTCACATGTGTATTCTGCTGCACAAATACAAAAGCCAATGTTTTCATGGAACATGTTACAGTGATCTTTTGTTAAAATGTTGGAACATTTATTCCTTTATATTGTCATCCATTAGAATTTAGATGCTGGTGGAAAAATAATTGTGGCTGGAAAAGTGATTACTACCCTAGCCTTTCAAATGATAACGAGTAGATGTAGCAGAGATAATATTTTGGTGCGATTTCTGGCGCTACGAAGGACTTCATTCTCCTTGAGAATTGGTGGTCTGATGATTGCCTAGAAATAACGTGGCAAAAATGGTGCTGCACTCCGATAAATGGCAAAAGTGATCACAACAAGCTGAGCAATGGATCAAGAAAGAAACAATGAATATCGGGTTCTGTTTTCTTAACTTCTCTTTTTATTTATTTATGAAATTTTTGAGAAATGATTTTTCATAAATGTTAGGATAAATAATTCACTTGTGATAATCTTGAAATGCATTTTAAATAAGTTTAGGAATAACATATATATTCGGTATGCTCATTATAAATTTGTTATTTGCGACAAAGAAAATTATTATGTTGCATAAAGATCATGTGAATTATATTTTCAAGTTATAAGATGATATATATGAATTTCTTTATTTGCTGGATAATATCTATACTAGAAAGTTATTACAATAATTTGAAATTAAGAGAAATGATATTTTTTGTTAGATCACTTGTGTTCATTAAAGGTTGAAGACTTTGTCTTCTTATGAAAAGCTCAAGTGTTATAGTATTGAAACACAATAAACTTGACAACAAGATGATCTATTGATGTTAATTAGAAGTCCACACGAGTTATAAAAAGGACATTTGAAACATTCAAAGTGTGGGGGTGATTAGATTATGATTAATAATCAATAATATTTGAAGAATTTTAAGATATAAATTGTTTCTTCAATACCCACAAGATATATCTTTGATGTATTTGACATGGTAGTTAGTGTTTATAACTTGATAATTTTAGTGATGATTAGTTATTTAGACGCTAATGTGATGATTAGGCTATAAGCCTTCGTAAAAATATTATGTAATTTCGTGAAATAGTATCACTTGAAATATTGTGACTTTTCATGAAAACAAGTATCTGTTGTAAGATACATTTTGTATAGACATGACTATTCATACATAGATGAATTTGTGCGCTGGTCTATAAATAATGAATCATCAAATGATAATGATAAAATTCATATAAGTTGGATTTTGTAACATGTATGAAGATGTCATAAATTTTGCATCAAAATAGGCTTGAATTTCATAGTGGAATAAGAATATTTTTAGCATATAAATGCTTGAAAAGAAATGTAATGGTTGGAAAAAATATATGGTTTTGAAATATTGTGGCCACAACTGATGCAACCATTCTAAGCTATTGAGATAATGATGATATCTGTGATATGTCTATGTGAAAGATTTGTTTATGCTTTATATAAATCTTATAAAATCTAGTTTCAAAAGATGCAGTATAATAAATGTGTGAATGAGTAAGGCTAAAATCCTTAAACTAAACACAAGTGATGGGAACCCAACTTTGAGTTAGTATACACTCTAACAATACAAGTTCAACGGGTAATAACAAGTTACTTTGTGTTGCTAAAGCACGAGTCTTCTTTTTAGAGCCTTGATTCAAGTGTACTGCATACTGTTATGTGAGAAGTTGAGGAGTTGTTAAATGCTTGAAATAATAGGGGCATAGTGACAAACTCCATAGTGCAGACTGTTACAAGGAGGTTGAATTAATTCTTAATGATATTAGTAAATGTCTACATTAACAGGGACATAGTAGCTAATTTCACCTATATGTATATTGAAGTGGTGCCGCTTCAAGCAAGATTTAAAGGATTGGTCTTGTAAATATTCATGAATCAGGATGAGCACATGGCCATAAACGTGCTAAAGCAAATACTGGGGTTTCTAAGCTACAAATAATATTATGTGTGTGATATTTTCAGTTTTGACACATGGAGTTGTGGTTCAAATTTTTTAAGATACCAATTACTTCGTCAGAACTTTAAAGTACTTGCACTAACGGAAAGTTCAAACCTATTATAAGATACTCTCTAGTATACATGATATTATGAGAAATATTACAAACTAGTGGGGGATTGTTGGGTATTTTGTAATATATAGAGGTCTTAGATTGAGCAGACACATTTGCCCGTGAAAGAACATGATTGTTATGAAAAGTCATATATTCATGAAAGAACATGACCTTTATGAAAAGTCATATGTTCATGAAAGAACATGTCTCTTATGAAAAAACACATTTATTCATGAAAGAACATGACTCTTATGAAAGGACACATCTGTTCATGAAAGAACACGACTCTTATGAAGAGTCATCTCTTAAGTTCTATAAATATAAAGACTCTCTAGAAGTAGTCCAAAAAAAAATCTGTATGTATAAACTAAGGGCTTTGTTGTATCCTTGAAGAGAATTGTTTGTATTTACCCCAATATGTATATGAGCAATATCTCTATGTATATTTTTATATATATTAGAAGCGAATGTAATTAATTTTAGCCGATTGGCCAAATATGTAACTTAGAATTACAAGGTGATGATCTTACTCTATTAATCCAATCCACAAATGCTTCTGTAGTTGCAAATTGTTCTAAGAATTTAATTGTTTTTATTAGTTTTCCCAAGTAAATCCTGGTTGTACGTTATATAAACCCAAATTTGCTCTATTTGGGCTATTTTGTAAAGAGAAAATGGTATAAATGTACTAGTGGAAAATAAAATTAACAGAAAATGACCAATTTTGTTTTTTTTTTCATTTGGTGTTCGGATTCCGCATTGGAGCTCAGACTAAATTTGGATCACGCACTGCAGGGTCCATTTGGAGGTGATGCTCCCTACAAGATTTTCTCCATACTCGGGGCTCAACCCGAAACCTCTTGTTAAGGGTGTAACAGTCTCACCACTGCACCACAATTCATATTGGTTATTATTAGCAAACTCCAACCTAGTTTGACAAAAAATTGTCAACTTGTAGAATACTATAAAACAACAATCCTAAATTAATTTTCGAATAGTGAAGTGTGAATCTCTCACCATTGTATATATTCACGTTACTGTCGTGAGTTCACTAGAAAATTCAACCCAATTTTTAATAACCATGCAACTAGAGAGACACGTGATAAAAGTGTGTTGAAAGGGCTTGTTACTATATCGTCGTTCACCCCATTAAAGGCAATTGAAGCTTGATTCAATTTTTTTATGCGTAATTGTGGTTTATTTTGATTGTGTGAGATAGTATTTTCTTGGAAGCATCTTGAAGAGCTTAAATGTCAGATTTAGAGGTGTTTGGATATGGTTTGAGGTGAATTTGAGCTGATTTGTATATATTAAAAACTCAAGATTGAAGATATATCTCCTAATGTATATTTGTATATATCCATTATATATCAATGTATATCCTCTTTATATGCTTGTATGTCATGTAGATTGTGTAAATCCATCTGTGTTAGCCGGCTATCGGAATCGAACCGATGACCATCATATTACAAATGCGATGCTCTAACCTCTGAGCTAAGCGGGCCCACATCACAGAAATCTTATATGCATAGTAATTGACTAAACCACTTAAATTGGAATCTTAGTTATGATGTAGCGCCTGGAGGTTCCAAATTTCTTATCTTTCTCATTCACTCTATTCCTTATCTACGCTCTCAATGTGCCTATGTGTAGCGGCTGGCGGGCTGTTAGCTAGTGTGTATCAACTTATGAGAATAGAGGATGGTGTGGATCAACCAGAAGAGGTATGCATAAAAGTATTTGCCTCCAGGAGGAATCTTAGAATTCCGTCTGTTTTCTGGGTTTGGAAAAGCGTGGATTTTCAAGAACGAGAATCATATGATATGTTGGGAATCTCTTACAATAATCATCCACGCTTAAAACGTATCTTAATGCCTGAAAGTTGGATAGGATGGCCCTTACGTAAGGATTATATTGCCCTCAATTTTTATGAAATACAAGATGCTCATTGAATGATAAGAAAGCTATTTCCACTTAGACAATAACATTCTTCGAGTCTGAATATTGTCTGTAAAACCAGGTTAAAGCTGATTTTTCAAATGCTAAAAGTTATTTTCACCAGAAGTCTATAATATTACGTATAGCTATCAGTTTTCTAATGATATATATGAACCATATATTTTTTAAACATGAACAAATGAATCTCGATCAAATTTTTGCGAGACGAAATTTCTAAAAAAGAATTATGCAATATAATCAATGATAGATAGGCAAGAGAAAAAATTGAAAGAAAAAGTTTGTTTATCGATCATGTTTCTCTACAATTGATCATTGAGATTTTTTTGTTTTTCTTAAGAGTATAGAGACAATTTTTGTTGTATTGAAAAAGTAATGAATGTATAGCATTCCGTTAACAAATTTATCAATATGATTAAAATATATATATATAATATATACATTGATTTTTTATATGTATATTTAATATAAAGTATCAAAACTTTTACATTTTGTACAGATTTTATAAACTAGTTAATCGGAGTGCATAATTGTATCATTTCCTAATATTAACATTTTGATTTTCACTCTTATAATTTGTACTATAGCATAAATCGATAAAAAAAATTAAATGATATTTTCCTAATCCGTAATTTTAAATTAATTTTTTATATTATGCAAAGAAATAAGAAGATTAGAAATTTTTTATATTATGCAAAGAAATAAGAAGATTAGAAAACATAAAAATATCGTATACATTAAAGGTGCATCAAATAAAAGAGTCTAATCTAAAAATTATATGTATTCAACTGCAATAAATATTGCAAACTAGAGGGAAATCAAGAAATTATATGTGACTAGTTACAATAAATAATGTGGACTGGAGTCCAATCTAAAAATTCTATGAATTTACATATGATAATATATTTGACTAAAGGTATATCTAGAAATCCTATGAATTTAGATACGATAAATATAGTTGACTAGAGGCATATATAGAATTTGGTCGCCGAAAGTATAATATTTATGTATTGCTATCAATTTTTACTGAAAAAATTACTAATATGTATCATTCAGTCAATTAACTTATTTGTTTAGTTGAAATATACAAAATATTTACATTAATAGTGTGTGTATGTGTGTGTATATATATATATATATATATCATAACTTATAGATTTGGTACATATATTATAAACTAGTTGATTGAAATATTTGGGACTATAATTATTGTGTTTTTAAATATGAATTGTTTGGTTCTCATTCCTATTTATTATACCATAAAATAAAGTCAGGATTTTTTTCTAGAAATTTTATTTTTCTAATTCACTTTTATGATTATTATGAATATTTTGTTGGAGAAACTGCGTAATTAGATATACTTCACTATCATATATACTATTATTATTTATACTTTCAAAATATTACATATCTTACCAATAATTAAGAATTTCCTACCATATATTGAGAAATATACACTTAGATACATGTTTTGCTACCCGATACAGTAAATATGAAGAGAAGCGAGCGAAACTAGGAGGGGGGCGAGCGAAATTTGTTATGTATCTCAAATATATGCGAATCACACTAGATACACACTATATATATGTATTTGTATGTATCTGGTGTGATTCCCAGATACGTAGAGAGTGGCGAACGAGATAAGAGAGAATTGAGGGAGGCGAGCGAGATTTGTTATGTATTCCAGATTCATGTGAATCCACTTGGATATAATGTATCTAGAACAAATTTGACTTCATGTATCATGGGATACATGTATCTGGACGTATCTGAATGTATTTGGACACACCAAAACCTGGTAAGATACGTAATATTGCAAACTTGAGTGTATCTAAGTAATTAACTTCTCAACTGGTGGAATTTATGTAAGTTCATCTATCACACAACCGTTAAGTTACCAAAATTTAGTTTGACTCTATTTATTCTCTATTCAATTCATTAAGTAAGTAAATCTTGAGAAATTAGTTCACATGGAAAGTAAATTAAATTTTGGGCACTATAAATAAGATCCGTATGACCGCTTATTGTTATACTCAATCGTGAGTTCTTCTAATTGTTCATCGGTGAAGTTTTCGCTCTTTGATCTTCTTTCTTATTTTTTTGATTCAGCAATGTAAGTTTATTTCTTTTCCATTTTTCAAATTTAATTTAGAGCATTCTAATGTTATTTTCAATTTCCAACCTAGATACCTTTATCATCATTCGCCACCACCTCCCTTATTCATCACAAATATTACAAAATTACTGCACAAACACTTCTATAAATCATGACCACTATTAATAACCACCGATTCATTATCATCAACAATTGTCACAATTTTTTTAAAAAAAATTATCAAACAATCAAATATTTAAAGTGTCGGCTAAAATTTGTTTTTATATATTTTATCTATATAATATTTAATTATAATTTTATTAATTATTTTATTTAGTAAATTATATATATATATATATATATATGTAATTTTCTCTCTCTCTATATATATATATATAAAGAGAGAGAGAGAGAAAAAGAGAGAATGAGAGAATTACACTTGGGGGATACAAGTGATGCCTATATTCACAAAAACTAACAATTTTTAAAAAAAATTCTGACTAATTATTTAGGTCTCAAACAAATGATAATTCGGAAAGTCCCCAAAACTTCACAACCATGGTAAACAGGTATTAATTATTTACTTTTTACATAAGTAAGTTTGATTACATGTACAAATATTTGTTAAATCAAAATAATTCTTGCAGAACATTATGTTTTTAATATATAAATATTTTAAATTTATTAGGATTTTTTTTCATTTACAGATACAAGAAAAAGTTGTGCAAATACATTTTTAATGATATCATAATTTTTTAAATTTATTTTTAATATATATATGTCGAAATGAGTTTTTAAAATGTACCCTATCTAAAAGTGTAAGAGATATTAAATACAATTTTTTTCAATTTAGATTTTTTAAACATACTTTTAAAGTTTAAAACGTGAATGTTATCAAGTGTTACGTTCATACATTTTAAATTTAATTTATGAACTATTCATATATTCTTAAAAAAATTTAGCCGGTAAACAATTTCGAACATCATCGAATGCATCTCGACTTTATTTTACTATGAATAAAATATTTTGCGCTTTTTATTGAATTGTTGTAGTCTACTCAACGTAATTATATGCATATTTTTTTAGGAGCGTGCATGATGAAGATATTAACCTTGAAATTGCCCCAAGTTCATATGTACCTCTTGAAGTATGTTTCTTTGACATCCTCTATTTTTTTTTTGAATTTTATTATGTGTTTATTTATTATATCAATTTATGTCCTTTTTTTTATTTTATTACTTGTTTTTGGTATAGGAAAATAGTGCTAACCTCGTTGGGCATTTTGTTCCTCCAATACTGGAACATTCAGAATTGAGTGGTTTTATGGTATTTTTAAATTATTATAATTTTTTTTTCTTTATTTGAGTTGTTAATGAATTATTAATCTTTCTTTTATTATAAAATATTACTTTTAGTCTATTTTCTTATGTAAATAAATGCAGGCTAGGTATGCACGCGGTTATATGTCAATAGCGCATAATGAATCTTATCCTTTAAGAGTATATCTCATTTCTAATTTATTTTTAATAATTTAATTGATTGAATTCTTTTTTTAAGAAAAAATAATTTTCAATATATATATAACAATTTAGAACAATAAAATAATATGGAATTTTCACTTTTAATGAAATCCCTACAGAAAGAAGTCGTTGAACAAGAAATTAAAAGGCGGAAGAAAGAAACTCCACGGGCGACCAGGTAACATTCCTTCTTATTTTTTTGGTAAAACTAGAATATTTCCAAAAAATTAAAATCGATTTATTTGTTTTTAAACAAATAGTTTTCTAAATATATATATAAAGCTTACATAAATATATATAATTTACTAATTATGTGATAGCTTGTTAAAATATATTGAATTATAAAATAAAATAAAATCATGAGTTTATTTTATACGATATGAAAATACAATAAATTAGTTGTGAAAATACAAATAATAATTGATGATTTGAATGTAGCCCTCTTGGCAATCGGTTGTATGATTCAAGCTTTGCTGACAAAGGTCTGCCGCTGGATCCTCACCTGCGTATGCTAATGCTGAATCCAAGCTTTCGTAAGTCATTTTTTATTTTTAATTCTTTTTAATTTTTAAAATTATAAGCCAAATAAAAATGAAATAGTTTCATACGTACATTAATTTTAATTGATTTTTTAATTGTACCAGTTAAAATTGAAAGGAAGTCTCAGGCTGGCAACAAGGGAAAAAAGGTGATTGCCTCGAGCGATTAAAGAATATTATGCTGAAATTGGAACTATTTTATCATAAATAAAAAGTCACATGGCTCAGCAAACATGTTTTTCCCTTTTAGTCCTTTCAATTTCATAGGTAGAACGTGTTGAACTTCTTTATTCAAGTTTAATTTTTGTTGTTTTAATTTGTTGTTAGTTTCAAGTGATTAGTAAGTCATATTTTTGATAAAATTCTTCAAGTTAAAATAAAAACATCATGTTTCTTGTTTCAACATCCTTTAGTATGATTTACTTTATTATTTAGAAGTGTTCTCTTCATTCTAATTTACTTGTCTTAGCTATTAGTTTTATTGTTTTAATTTTTTTCTCTGATTTTTATTTGATACAGAGATTAAGTAAACAAGACTTTTTAATCTTGTAGTCTTAATCTAAATATATGTAGGGAATGGGGAAGGGGGGAGGGGAGGATTCTGGTGGAGGTGGGGGTGGGATTGATGAAATTTTTTAAAAAATGAAGAGGAAGAAGAAGACGAAGTGGGTAGGGTGTGAAGAAGAAGGAGAAGAGGCATGGGGTGGGGGTGGGGGTGGGGGTGATAGTGGAAAGAGGATTTTGATTATTTTTTGTACTTTATTTCTAACTAAATGCGCTTTATTTATGTTTTTTTAAAAAAATTACCACGTTAGTTTAGGGGTAAAGAAATTCACTTTTAAATAGTACATGTGTGTAATAGGTCATCATGATAGTTTAAGCGTGTAAATAACTTTTCAAGACAAATTCAGGAGTAAATTTAAGCCTTTTCCGTTCTTATTTTTGTATCTAGAACCGAAATAAACTCTTCTTTAATAGCCCCACTTTGTTTGTTAAATAAGTGATTCTAAATAAATAAATAAAAATTGTACAATTAGACATATATTCATACCATATCCACTAATTAAATCAATACTTTCAAATAATTATCGATTATCCTACTATTTATTAATTATATATCAGATTTGAAGTCAGATACATTGAGATACATTACTTTTTTAAAATAGTCTAAAACAAAGCTCTACTCACTTAATTATCTTACTAATTTACTTCTTCACTTTAAATCGGATCACTTTCTCTCTTAATCCTTCCCCTCCACATTTGTAGTTTCTTAAGATTTACATATGATGTCTCCATCTTTTGTGAAGTGATACGATTTTCTAAAATCCCCCAAGTCCTTATAGGAATTTGATCCCTTTTCTTTGATATCTGAATAAAATCAACTAAATGTGTAGTTTAATGTATCTTTTTGTCTGATTAATTTTCAGAAAAGATGTCAACTCAAATAGCATAGAGTAGAAATTGTTATAGTAATAGATCAAATCTATTAGTTATCTATAGGAAAAAAATATTAAGAATTATGTATCTGACAAATGTACATGCATCTGAATTAAGATTATGTATCTATACAAAAAAAAAATTGATACTAAAAAAAGAGAAGAATTATGTCAAGTACTCTTTAGTCATGATTTGCTCTTAAGTTGATATGTTTCAATTATATTTCATATTTAGATACATACATGTATATTGATACTAGATACATATATTTTGAATATAAAGTATGAAATTGGTACTTTATACATCAAAGTAAGACTAGATAAATAATATATTGAAGTCAATACTAGATACTTCTATGACACATAGAATGTACTTGCGCGTCCATGTATCATAGTCTACTTGTTCATATGGAATAAGACGTTAGTATGTGTTCATGATACGTCGAAATGTATTTGTATTCATCTTATCAAAGTCCATCATTTCTTTTATGTATCTAGAGGTTAATACGTGTTCATGATACATATGAATATATATGTGTAATTATATCTAAGTATTTAATTTGTTCAATATATCAAATTAATAAATTTATTATTATGGAAGTGGCTCAAAACAAACTAACTTTGCACTAATGGATAAGGTTGTTATTACTTTCACCGACCATTTTTGACTCCGGTGGCTGAATTCACATTGCCACCTCCATGGTTTGAGGAATAAGGGAACCATTCAGAATTATAATTAATACTATTATTTAATTATTAAGCTATTAATATTCTCTCATCATATTAAATCAAGTAAACATAAAAAATAAAAAATAAAAATCAAGTAAACATGGTAAGCTAATATAGAAAGCGACATTTTTAAATAAAAGTTTCGAATTTGAGTCATGCAACTAGAAGAAATTTAAATCTAGCAAGTAGGAAGTGTTTAATTTCCGTTTTAATTGACTTTATGTGGTACAAATTTAAATCAATCTAATTGATAATTAAGGGTTTATAGATCCATCTCTTCTCCTACTATCTATGAATTAATTGAAAGCTCTGAATTATCAATAATTACAATAACAACATATTCAGTATAATATTCTCACAAAGTGGCAGAATTCAGAAATTATCAATAATTGTGTTATTAATTATTATTAAAATTGATAGGTTCTCAAATTATAAAGTTTACAGTGAGACGAATCGTTTATCGTTATAATAGATGTCAAGTAAAAGCACAATGATATATATCATAAACCGATAGACTTGAACCTCGTTCCTACGTAAACTGATCAATTCAATCAAACACTCGTAAAATTTAAACTCCTCTTACTAGACAATCATGATACTTTTAATTCACAAATCGAAATCCTTTATACAGTAACCGATTTCCCTTAATAAAAATACACATAAAGGAGTATACTTTATAACAAAGAAAAAAAACTATATAAATACAAAGAAGTTATTAACTACATAATATTACAAGCATTTGGATTTTCATCACTAAACATAAGGGAATATTGTTCCTCCACAGGATTTAAGTGAGCAACAGCAGGATCAGTAGTTGCCCTAACAAAATTGGGAGGTGCTTTTTTGTCATAAACACCAGCAGCATAAGGATGTGCCACCATACTATATGGCACATATGGCCAAATCTCACATTTTTTGCCAGTGGATTGTGCTGCCTTCAACACTTTCTTTGGCTCCACAAATCCTGTTACTGTTGCTTTCTGTTGCTTTAAGTCCACATCCACTGATTTTGCACCTACACATAAATTGAAGCCCAATTAATAAATAGGTAGAAAATATTATTTATTCTATAGTGTACTCTCATCTTCATCTGTTTGATTTGATGTGTCCTAGCTATTAATATTCGAAAAGTTGAATAAAAATGCTTATCTTTGACCTTTTTAGCAAGTATTTTAAATCGTTAACTATTATAACAAATAGTATTTTTTTTATGTAAAGCTCCTGATGTTGTGACTATCATCGGTAAATTGTATCGGATCAACATCTAAATTAACATTAGAACTAAGTCAACATTTATTTGTTGTGGATCTACTGGATCAAACGCTTAAATAAAATTAAAAAAAATACACGCACTATATATTGTGATTTTACTTTTAATGACCTAATTTAAAGAAATTTATCTATAAATATTTTTTTAATAATTTAATTATATAAAAAACACGAAACGATGTATATAACTTAAAACTCTAAAAAAAAAAAAAATATATATATATATATATACCTTTGACTCCAGAGAGAGTTTTCTTAACTTTACGAGCACAACCTTCACAGTCCATTCTAATCTTGATGGATACAGTCGCGATTTGTTTCTTTTTCTTGCTCTTCTTAACGCTACTAAGTACTTCAGACAAGTATTCTAATGTACCTGAAACTCCCATTTTTTTTGCTTGATATAAACAAGAAATTAACTAAAAAAAAATATCAAGATGAGGATAAGTGATGAGAAAATAATTAAAAGTTTGTGTTAAACTTGTGGTGGTGGATTATTATATATTGGTAGAAAGAAGAGGATGTATATATAGTAGTAGTTAATCTGTTTTTTAGTGGGGACTTAATATTTATCAGGTGAAGTAGTATTATATAAAGAAACAAGAAGAAGAAGCTAGTTAAAAGTGACAAGTGACAAGTGACAAGACCAAAAGAGCGTTTAATCCTGTCTTTAAAAATAATGTTGATGAATGATTTGCAATTTCCTCACACGTCATGACTTATATTTATTGAAGAATATGGGGGAAAAAAAGGAAAAAAGGGATAACAATACATGTTAGCGACCAGAGGTCTCGGGTTCGAGCCCTGAGTATGGAGAAAATTCACTTGGGAGTGTCACCTTCGAATGAGCCCTGCAGTGCCCGATCCAAATTTAGTCGGGGCTCCAATGTGGACTCCAAACACTGAGTGGGAAATTTTTTTTTAAAAAGCAATATAATAATTTTTTACCCTATCAAATTATGTTTACATATTATAACAAGTAATTTATCTTTAACTTTATGATCACAAATTTTATATTATTCAACGATCAATAATATAAAAAAAATCTCTACCCTGACAATATATATAACTTAATAGAAATATATAATATTGGGAAGAAATGCAATTATTTATGAGAGTGGGGTTCACCTAGAACCTGGAAGAAGCTTCTCATGAAGTCTCTATATAGACAGTTGAGGGTATACTTTGCTAGAAATTGTTTATACACCACAAAACTACTTTTAAATGCGTGGCCTCTTAATCAGTATAGTAAGATCTGGTTGTTAGATTTCATGCCCAACTAATACTCGTCCGTTCATTTTTACTTATTCATTTTAAATTTTGCATGCTTTTTAAAAAATAATTATTAAATCTATCTTTCTATTTGCGATAAAAAAACAACTTAACTTTCCCGTTGTTAGAAGTTTCCTTTATAATGCAAACTTGTTATTTTTGGGCGAAATTATACATTTGATTACTCGATCAAAATCATTTATCATCACTAGTTAATATGTATTATACTTAATAATATAAATATTATATATTTATGAGCTATTTTTTTACTGGACGACTGCCTTGTAGCTAATAATTTATTACTCCAATTTATATCTGTGAACTGTAATATTTGATCCTCTTTAATTGTGTGCTAGAAATCCTTTTGCACACATCATCGTACAGGAAAAAAAGATTTATTTTCATCCTATTTTTGTCTCAACAAAGAGAAACTATCACTTGGGTTACACGAAAGGTGAAAGAAATTAATACAGTAAAGTTTTGGGCGATTCATGTTTATAGAAAGGGACCTTCCCAAATATTGTCCACACTCTATATTATTATATCAAATAAAGAAATAATAGGGGAATTGGTCAAAATTGGAGTTATTTTATTTTTATAATTTGTCATGGATTATGATAGCTGCCACGTTGGAAGATATCTTAAGACACGTGGCAACATGGGAAATCTAAGGGTAGATATTTGTACACGTATATAGTCAAGAAATAAACAGGTAGTTAAGGCATATATTGGACTTGTTTGATTGAGTTTTGGGATAGAATTGGGCGGTGGTACTGTGGAAAAAGTCTTTGTTTACATTAGATAACGCCACAAATTGGTGTGGCAAAAAGAGTGGGGTGGGGGAAAATTAATTAATTATAACCATAAATGAGGGTGTAATTTGTTTAAATTATCCATATTGTTTGAGTTATATTTAATTCTATTGAGAGTTTGAGTAACATTAGATATGGTTTTGAATATTTAGAATCTTTCTAATATATAATAACTATTACTTTCTTCGTCTCAAATAAGTGAGAGTTTTTACTAACTAATTATATCAATTGTAAATTGACTAATTTACCTACAAGAAACTAATATTTAATTCATTCAAAGTATTTGAACACAAAAGTTTACATATTTTCCACAGTTTAAAGTAAGATGAAGAACTAACTGACACTCCACTTGTTTTGTGGTTGACCAAAGACTAGAAAAAATTTAAAGAGATGGTGTATTCTTCAAAGATAACAAAAAATGGCACCGCCCAAAAGATCCTTAGTACAAGGAATAGATAACGTATGTTTTTAGTCTTCATAATCTTTCGGGGGAAAAGCGTTGTACGTGCTAATCAAGTCTTGTATTTAAAAATTAAGAGAGAAAAAAATTGTTATGTATAACTAGTGGGGGGTTGGAGGAATTAAGTGGGTTATTTCGATTCAAAATTTGGGTTTAAATTTCTATTGTGTTTAATGGAAGGTATTAGTTAAAATTAAAATAAATTTATATGATAATAATGATATAATTTATTCTATATAAAGGTGAAATTACTATTTAGTATGGGATTCAAATTTTATATTATATTTATGAGATTGAATGTGCCATTATTTATCCATGTTATCATTCCAGGATTATATTCTTAGTTATAATTTCGAGATATAATCTGATTTTTAATCAAATTATACTTTAAAGTGTACAATATTCAAGAGCCGGGTCCCGGCCCCAACCTTGGAACTTGACTCTTGATTCCGACCTAGGATCCTTTTTTAGACTTCAACCTGAAATTTGACTCCCGACCTCGATATCTGACTCTCGATTCAGATTTAAAACCTGAAATCTGACTCCCGACTTCGACCTCAATTTGAGACATGAATATCGGCCCTAACACAAAACTCGACTCTCAATTTTGACCTCGACTCGTTCCCCAAATATGACCTCAACTCAGGACATGTCTCCCAATCCTAAGACTGACTTGAGATTCAACTCTCAACCCTGACTCAAAACCTAACTTTCGTCCCCTATCCAAAACCTGAATCTCAACCCCCAACCCTAGGTCTTTGACTCCTAACCCTAACTCGAGATTCAACCTCAACTCTGTACCCAACTTTCAATTTTAACCAGACTCGAAACTTGACTTTTGACCTGGCCCAAGATCCGGTATCCGACCTTTACGCAGGATTCGACTTCTGATCCTAAATCTCTCAAATCTTAATGATGATTGTTTTTCAAAGAAAATTATGTTGGCTCAACTCAAAATGAATAAGATCATATTATATGAAGAGTATTTTTTAATTGTTTTAGCCCAATAAAAAGCAGATAATATTGCTTAGTTTTTTCTCTTTTGTTCATTTCATTTTCCTTTTAAAATCGGAGGACCAATGAAAATGGGAAAGGTGTGAGAGAAGAAAATTTGTAGCGTTGAGCCGCAATGAGTAGGTAATTGCAATTCCAATCTCCTATTAACATGTACTCCTAATTAATTACTAATTAAAGGATGGCTTGTGTCACCTAATTCCCCCTTGTCCCCTTTAATTTAACCATATTTGATTCGATTTAGAGTTTAGAAAGCTATCTTCACCTTTTTATTGCATTATTGCGTAACAGAACATTGAAATCATTATTAAAATGATTAATCTGATATATACTCAAGGATAGCTATTCGATAATTGTGACATATTAGCATAGAATATTGTTAATTGTAAAATAATAATGGCCACATAAATTCGTCCTTTTTCATTAGAATTGTCCAAGCTTTATTAGGAGTCCACTTAACAATGTGAGACTTTTATTATTTTTTAACAATTATCAACTATCTTCATACCAAAAAAACAATTTCATAGTATGAAAAAATTATATAAATTGAATTTTTGAGGTAATCAATTTTGGGTGTTTGTAAATGAAAGATACATTCCACGACGTTATTCTAAGGTCATTTTCATTATTGATTGCGTTGAAAAGAAGAACCCCAGGTGAGATGACACCTAAAGGGTACGTCTCCCAATATCATTAATAACGGTATTTTCTAAAGTTAAGCTATTCATTACTAAATTGCTCATATGTCATTATCTACTTTAGTCTTTAGTCTCATCCACCTATTTATTTGCGTGATTTAAGTGATATGAATTCACATATAAAAGGGTTATAAATAAATTTTTAAAAATAAATGTAGAGTTTGAAACTAAAGTTATTGGGTAATCGATTAAATTCGTACTTTGTTCTCTGGCTCCGACCCTACTGATACACCTATTACAAAGTGAAATGAGGCGCGTAAACATGTACAATGACTACACTAGCCAATTTTTGTGAAGGAGATTAGAATTGTAGCCACTTAATAATCTTCACTCCACTATGTATGTATTAATTAGGAGCAAATTTCCACCCCCACCATGCAATACTCAGAGCAAACTTCTATTCTATCAAAGGCCATTCATTCTTCTCTTTCAAACTTTTCAAAGGCCAAAACAAAGCTCAGATTCTTCATAGCAGAAAAAGGATGTACTAATTGAACTTCTTTATTCCACATATATACAAGAATTGCCCTTAACGTGACAAACCATCATTACTAATACATCATATTCAATACTATTCTTATACAATCTACCAAACGACCATCAATCTGTAGTCAAAAACAAAATAACAACTATACCTCAACCCCCAATTAGGGTCGATTATATGAATCCTCACCAACCATATTTCTTCTATAGTAAATATTTAAGCTAAACAACAAGCAGATCAAAACGGCTGCCCGTGCATGTCTAGTTAATAGTGAGCATGATCAACAATAGTAGACAATAATTCTCTAAAAAAAAACTGTAGCAGAAAATAATCTAGGAATCAGTTTGTCTTATTTTTGTACAATGACGAGGCTTTTGAGTTTTGAGTTGCCTTTGTCATCTTTGGCAAAAAGATGCAGCACTTAAATTGACAAGTGTAAGGTCCAAAATTCTGTATATGAAACATTTCACATCATATTTCAGTTCAACGGATTTGGAACCACCCCAATCAATGATCTTCTCACTTCTCCCTCCTCGCGTAACTTTGTGAAAGATATGTATTCCAAAAAAAACTATCATTGGTGTAGGGAATGATAGTTTACTACTACTCAAATTGATTAGGTCTATAAAAGATTCTGGTCTGTGAATTATTGCAAATCAAATCACAACTTTGTGTCCCATCATGCCTCAATCATGAAAGCAGCAAATAAATGAACATCAAAATGACACAGAAAGAGCTATAGATCTGAGGAAAGAAACAAAACCAATGAAATTAATTGACTAGAGTACATGATTTGTGAGAAAAGGATCTGATTGAAGAAATGAGAATTTACACATACGTACATAATTACAAATGCTATGTCAGATAAGGCAGCCATACAACCAATGAAAATAGAAGAGAACTCATAGTGTAATGCCATGAAACTGCAAGGAGTGATGCTGCAGATGGTTTAGGGGTAGCTTTACCAGCAATGGCGGGTGCAACTGCATGTCCACCCGGGTTTCTTTGTTGCTGCTCAGTTGTTGGTAGCGGATTTGATGTCAAACCACTCGGAGGTGGCGTTGGTGATACCTTTGCAGTCCCGCCTATGTCTTGACCTGAAGATGTAAAAGATGAATTCGTGAATTAAGCACACAAAATTCAGAAACGGGGGCACGGGGAAGAGAAACCCATATTGTTTATCAAATCTGATGACAATGCAACAGAATTCTACATGCTACTACAGAAGAATATATGTACTTCAATAGGGTTATTGCATGAATTTTTAAAATTCTCCATGCTTTTAAGACTCTTGTAGGAAAACCATTCCAGACCATGAGGCAAGTACTAGGCATGATAGTAATTATGCTAATTACTACTAGTTTACTATGGTTTTCATAATTTATAACTCAATAGACAAGTAATTGAAGGGGCGGATTTAGTGAAACATTTATATGTGCCAAACTTCACAAAAGTAGGTTTTACTAAGATTAGCCGTCCGATACAAGTCAAAATGAGCAAAGGTGTTGTCTGCATGAATTTGCTCAAAGAACAACATAAAAATTACCAACTTCAGGACCGTATAAATAAACCACGGGCCACGTGTTTCAATCTAAAACTCTAAACTGGAACATCAAGGAAATACCTATCAAATCCAATTATCTCCCATATATCACAAAACTCTTCTTATGTCTTTCCCTTTTAATCCAGCAACAAAAAACCAAAACTAGTTCGATTTAAATTAAATATGCACAATGAGCTTACACTTGGAGTGAGACCAACCCAACTTCATGTTTTCCCAATCAAACACCATTCGATATCCCTCCATAAAGTTTTCTGCACAGCATAACTCAAATGAAATTGCATGGAACATCCATGGTCAATATGCATCTATGTGCACCTTAAATGAGTTTAAAATTACATATCAACTTACGTCCAATAATACCAATCGTTCCTTCAATAGGTAGGAGACCCACACAATAAAAGTTATCGCCCTGCACAAAATACCTCCAATAAGAAACCATCACTATCAGGACTGCAAAACAAAGTCCATGAGAGGGCACAATGAACCTGCAATCATACACTGGAAAACCTATGGAGAAATCATACTTGCTTTGTCAAAAAGGAATTGAAAAGATCTTGTTTAAGCATGCAAAGGCAGCAGGGTAGCATGTATATTCACAGCAGTAAAACTAAAACAAACATAGACCAGTACAAGGGCATTTATCCATCATTTCATCTTTGCACATAGAGAGCATTTTACTCCAAAAGTTTGCAAAACAACATGCTACAACTTTAATAACTAATGAATGGGACCAAACAAACTGACTTTGTAGCCAGTAGCCACTATGACAAAACTAAATATATTTTCTATTGTTGACAAAACTAATACTCCCTCTGTTTCAATTTGCTTGTCCTAGTTTGACTTGGCACGGAGTTTAAGAAAGTAAAGAAGACTATTGAATCTTGTGGTCTTAAACTAAAGATATCTATAATGTATTAAATTCACTTCATTCTGTCAGTCTTAAACATGCCAGGTAGGATGTTGAAATTACTGAGTAGCCAAATTAGGAAAAGAGGCATTCTTCTTGAAACAAACTAAAAAGGAAAGCAAGACAAACAAATTAAAACAGGGGGAGTAGAATTTTTAGAGAAGTAACTTCATAAGGAGAGATGATGAGAACTAAAAGCTGGGATGGGCACAGAAGAAATTTTTGGAAGGATTGCAGTTCTACAGTAAACCTATCGCAGAAGCCACATACAAAATCTGATAGAGATAGTTTACACTATCACAAATTTCCCAAGTACCATCAGAAATTTTCTTAAACTTTGCATGTCATGGCACCAATTAGCCCCATGTCCTATCTGTTCACCATCAGTCATAGCAAAACTTTGTTTCCTTTCTTGCAGAGACTCTCGTTCTCCTTAAGTGATATGCTTCAAGCATCTCTACCAAAAGTTTCTTGGTGAAGAGCTGGATTCAATTTCCCAAGTACTTAGATTATAGAGAAATTCCAAATGCTAAATTAATAGTAACAATGATATTTAACAACTATTAAAAGCTCTAAAGCCAGTTAGCTACCAGACACAAAATGAAAAATACGGAGTGTTTTTTTCCTGATAAAGAAAAATAGGAAGTACTTAAATTGAGAGATAAAGGTATAATAGTATTAATTCCAGATTAAGACCTGATTCAATTTCTGCATTTTGGGTGCACTAACTTCTTCCTTCATATAAATGCAAGTGAGTTTGCATGCATAAGCATTGCATGTTAGCAGCTCATTCAAAGAAAAAAATCTCACAGCTAAATCTTCCATGCCTCAAGAAAAAAGATTAATTTGCACGATGATGGCAAAGCAAAGAGATTCAGATACTGACCTGACCACTGGAGATGGTAAACATGGGGTTCTGAATTTCAAAGCTCTGATTAGCAGCTAGCAAAAGTTTCATGCAAGGAATGTTTGGTAAACCTTGTGAACTGCATAAAAAGAGCATATGGAAAATAATCTATAAGTAGATAAAACCAAAACCAGCATTTTCACGAGAGCAGACTTTACCTAGCCTTATAGCACCAAGGAAAATCTTCTATAGCTAACCTTGTAGCGTTCATTTGCTCTTCAAACTAGAAGAGAAGAAATAGGAAATAGCTCAGGTACAACCAAAAACTACATGTGCATTCTAAAACTAAGCAGAAGAGTAACTTGTGAAACCAAGAGAGAAAAAAAATGGAATAGCAAGGACAAGAGAACAATGATATTTGTACCTCAGTTACTACTTTTGTAAAGATTTCAGAAGGGAGAAAAGTGAAGGAAGACCCACTATCAACTAAGGCTTGAAATCCACTTTGCTTTGGACAGGTACCCCCAACACAATAATGTTGAACTTCAACAACATAGGTATTGCTGGTACAAATTACCAGTAGGAACATAAGATAAATGTGCAAATGAAGTTGTTTAATTTGCCTATCAAACTAAACATAGCACAAAGGAATAGAGGAGATACATACTAATTTCCATCCAAAGATACAAATGAACTTCGTCTTTGATTTTCAGGCCCTTTATCACCAAAGAAAATTGTGCCAGAATTGCTCTTTCCAAAACACAATGAGAATGAATGTGGAACAAATCCAGACTTTGCCAGCAAACTTGGAACAGAAATTTCTCCTGGCCCTAATCCTATCACCCCATCTGGAGCAGCTCCACTCAAATAACTACCACTTTGTTTGCTACCACAGCTGCAATTAGTTATTAGGTAAAAGAAAATCACGTTCATCAACCAACTGGTAAATACTGTAACTTGACAACTAGCAGCTAGGCAAATAATCATATTGCCAAAAATAAACAGACACAACTGAGACAGCTATAAAAGGTTTCAAGGTTCAAGGGTCAAATCTTCTCATTGGAGAATCCTTTGCTACATTCGGCTAAGGCACCTACAAACTCGCTCATAATGAAACTCATAAAGTAGGTCTATCAAGTCTTCTTTTGTCACAAAGCCGTTGAGCTGATCCTACTTACAATAATACAGAACTGGAAAAAAGCAAAATAAGCATACCCTATAACAATAGGAGCTAGCACAGAACCTTGATGTTCATGTCCACCAATTGAACTCAAATGCAATTGGTCCTCAAAAAGAAAACCCGAACTTGATGTATTTTCAGAATAGTAGTTAACAGTATAAGGGCAGTGTTCCTTTGGACTCTGGCAGTTAGGACCCAGTTCACATAATTGATGGCTGCAAGATAGATGCTTGCTACTGCTTGATCGTGCTGGGCTATACTCATTAAGATCTTTATCCTGCATAATAGATGCCCCAAATACAAGGGAGCACCTGCCAATCAATCATTGGAGAATTAACTGCTAAAACTGTTCCCATGATGAGATACGCTGTCACTTTTAAATGCTTCACTGATAAGAGATTAATTAGCTCAACTAAACAATGAGTTTTAATAGCTATAAAAGAAAAGTAAAAATGGCTTTTCTACTTGTCCAGTAAGAGATGAACCAGCCAAAATGTACATGCCCAAATCAGTGTAAGAATGTGAAATAGAAAAAACTAAATTTCTACACCTTGAATCCTCCGTATCTTAAAATAAAAATGTTTTACTTAAACAGAAAATGGTTAAAAAAAGGAACAGAGGAAGCTGCGAGATGCAACAAAATCTAAAATCATTAAACCTTTTACTAGTTGACACATCTTTAAACGAAAATCAATGCCTTTCAGAAAGAAAATGTTGAGGTCCCAAGATAATATATCAGGGTATAGCAGTAACTTGAAGAAGTTAAGACCGCAGAAGCTTGGACTTTGAGGTTGCACTAAGCATCAAGAGCACAAGTAGCTTTAACTTGGCCAGAAAAATTGCAGAGCACAATTGATGTTGTAAGAAGGTTATATGTTTATATATCTTCCTTTAGAGTAACTACATCAAATTAAATTAAGCATGTTATAATATTTTAGTGGTCCCAGCCATCCCACAGTAAGTGAAGGTGACATCGCCCTTGGAATTGAGTTGATAGTAGTTTCAAAACCACGCTTATGTTTTGAAATGAAAGAAAGGTCAAATATTACCAGTAAGAATAAACAGTCAAATGCAACATTTAGCATGAGCAACCTACCAACATTGAGTAGTAGCTTGAAGACAATGGAGCGCATTGTACACAATCGCAAGGGAGCCAGAGCAGATCACTTCCAGCATCCAAGGCGACAAGAAATGATGCATTTGGTGTCCCTATGTCAATCCACACATAATGCAGCCTGAATAATAGTAATCCAGAACAATCAAGACACTTGATTAGATCTCGAGAAAAGAAGAATTATTTTACTTGGCAAAGATCTCGACAAAATATTTGATGCAATATACAATATTTTCACTACTTGAATTGTCAAGGGTTTAGGATTTTTGGTTGAGATTCCCTTCCATGCAAAGCAAACATAGTCAAGCAATGGAAAGAGAAAGGAAAAGACCTTCTTTGCGCACAAACAAACCATCATTAGCAAAATCCCCCCTTCCAACATCTCCTACAACTTCCATTTCATCAAGGAAAGATTAAACAAACTCTCCAGTACTTCCACCCCTCCACTCTAAGGGAGACAAGGGAACATAATCACCCACCATCACATGAATCTCAAAGCCCCGAGCTCCATAGTAAAGTACATGTTCGAAAAGGTGACATATCGAGAACGGTGGAAACGCCGTGTTCATATACTAATATTGTTAAAGAGCTTAGCATTCTTATTCTTATTTTTCAACATAACTTTTTCTTGTTCCCAGCATATATGGGCTTCAAATTTTTTTAATTTCCTAAAAGAAGCGCCAACTACTAAAATAAAAGGGGAAAGGAGATCTCTTCAAGATTTCTAAAGACGAATAACTATGAGGCTTGACACTTGTGAAGAAAATGACTAAGACGGGAAAAAAACATGTGACCAACTTGTATCATTTCAATATTTCAACCCTGGACAATCGAGAAGAGTATTCATTCAGGGAGGCAACAACACCAAGATATTAACTTCCAAAAACAATTCAACTAATTCCTCAGTTTGAAAAGAAGTTCAATAATTTTAGCAGCTCATGTCTTTCACATATCTAAAAGGGAGTACCCAAGGCCCCACTGGAGGACAGCAGCTTAGAGCTCACTTATCTTATGCTTTTTCAACTACAACTTGAATATCATAAGCAAAAATAATTGACTCATTGATACAACACGAAATTCAAAAGAACAAAAAAAAAAAACTCAAAATCCATTACAGCATTGCGCATTATAAGCTTCAAATTTTAACAAATCTCTTAAACTTATAGTATTAAGCAGTATTACTAACCAACTCAAGTCATTTCCATAGAAATGAGTTTCACTTCCCTCAGATGGAAACAAAAGCTGCTTCTGCGAACCAAGCTTCAGTCTCTGTCGCTTCCAATCATTACTAAGTAGCAACCTCATATGCTCCACACTCTCACGCTTCGGCCACGTCATACTCTTCCCTTTAGTTGCCCAAAACGACATCGCTTCATCTGAGAATCCGTGAACTAACCTCGACGAGAATGTATAGCCGGCCGCGAACTCAACGGAGAACATCAACACCGCCGTCGTCAGTAGTACAACTGCCATAAGAGAAATCGCCATTGAAGCCCTGGAGGCTAGAGATTTTTGTTAGGTGTGAAGAGGAATAGAGAAACCGAAGCTTTTTTTATTATTATTTCAAGGCAAAGGGAAGAGTAACAAAACTTGGGACTAATAGGGGAGTGTTCACTGTTCATTGACGAGAAAAGTCACATCGCCATTCCAGATTTTACTTTTCTTTTCTTTTCTTTTCTTTTTCTGACAAGCACCACTCTTTGGTGAAAAAGAAAAAGACAAGCACCACTCTTTAAATGTTGCTCATAGTTCAAATAGATGAACTCTCGAAAATTACTTTCTTCGTCTCATTTTATGTGAGATAATTTGATTAGTACGAAGTTTAAGAAAAAAAGAAAGACTTTTAGAACTTGTCATCTAAAATGAATTATAGCAATTTGTGTGACTATAAATCATTTCATTAACAATAAAATAGACATTTAAAAGTTAAATTGTTACTTAATATGGAAATGTGTTATTCTTTTTTATACTGATTAAAAACGAAAGTAAGTCATATAAATTAGGACAGAAGGAATATGAGGTTTAGGGAGTAAAATATGAATTCACTATTCATACCAATTATTCATTTCTAAACTAAAATTTGAGATCTCTCAAGAAAAAAAGGATTTCATTTATTTTACCATGGTAATATCTACGAGTGTTTGGTAGGAAAAAAAACATTTTTCTTAGAAAAAAATTCTGTTTATTAAAAAAAAACTATTTGATTAGTATTTGAAAACATGCCCAAAATAAATTTCAAATTTTGAGATTGATGGGTTTAATAAAAAATATTTTATTACTTCCTCTGTCCAACAACAGTTGTTCACTATTGACTTGGCACACCCCTTAAGAAATAATAAATGGTAGGGATAATATTACTATATTATCCTTTGACCTTATTAAATTTAATGTTTTGAAAAATGTGTTAGATGATAAATAGTATTTAATAGCAAGGGTAAAATAGACATAAAAGGTAAATTTTTTCTTGATTTTCTAAATTGGACAAGTATTGTTGAACAATTATTTTTAATATAATGGACAACTATTATTGCACATAGGGAGTATATATTTAGATGTTCAATTAAAATATGTAATAATTTAAGCATTAAACAAAGTGTAATTTAAGGAGCTATCATATATTGAACCTTTTGAAATTTGATTATGTTGTTTGACTATCAAATAATGTGCTGCTGGATATGACTTTTTCCTAAATTAGTGATTTCAGATTCGAGCCTCAAATATAGAAACAATCTTAATAAGGAGTGATATCTCTCGAATGAGATTCTATTCAATACGAATTCAAATTAGTCTAATTCTAATACCCATATCAAACATCATATTAAAGAAAAAACTATGTGAACTTTTGGCATTATATACAAATGTGTAATCATTTATTCTCAAGACTTTACAGTGGACCTTTTCACTTAAGTGACTTTTGTTGATGGCAGAATGAAGAAAGGTCCCATCAAGAATCCTATGAACAAATAATAATGATTAGTATGCATGGAATGTTTTTTAAAATTTTTTAAACTATGGTCAAAAAGTGCATGTGGCCTGTAATCCCCTAACATTCATGATTTTAGTTACTGTTGTTTACAAAAATTCAGTCAGAAGGTCGAAGAATATTTATCGATAGTTCTTTGCTCAAAATTATGGTTAGTTCTATCTGATTTTATATATTATTAGTTTAATTTACTGGTTATTAATTTATTAATAAATTAAATTAATAATCAAAGTAATAAAATATTTATTATCGATTTGTGATTTATCAATAATGATCCATTCAGTTTTGATTTAACCGATAAAAAAATGTTCCTCCAAATTTATTTTTAGTTCTCTATTCACTAGATAGTTGTTGCTTGAAGCAGTTTCCCTTATTTATGAACTGCGTGAAAAAAAGAAAAGAAAAATGAACTCTATGGTGTATTTGGTATGAAGGAAAATGTTTCTTGTGAAATCAAGTGGACTTCTTACTTATTTTTTGATATTTGGTGAGTAAATAAGGAAATATTATCCCAAGAATATTTATGTGTTATTTTATAAAATACTATGGAGACAGAGTGGATTAAGGAATGGGGAGTGAGAGGTGATGGGGTGGGATGCCAAAGGGTGGGAGCCGAGGGGACTGAGTGGGTGGGGAGAAGACAATAAACTTGAAATGTCAATACAACAACTTGTTTTTCATGCTTTCATAACGGAAGTCATTTTTCTCATTTTTAATGAACTTATTTTACTAAGAAAATGTTTTCCAAATATACTGACTAGCCAAAAACATAAGAAATTGTGAAAACATTTTCATCAATACCAAACACACTATGAAATATGAACATTCTAATCTAGGGGAACATAAGATGAAAAAAAAACCATACAGAAAGGAGAAGAGAATATTTATTCGTATCGTACAAAGTGAAGAAAAAGTGACCTTATTAGGCTATTAGCCTAAAAATCAAAATCGATTTGATATTTCAATTAAAATATTTATAATATCACTGATCCAATAACTTAATTCTGATAATACAATAACATTTTTGGTTCAATTTTTAGTTGAATTGTTTCCGCATACTCCTACTAAATAGAGGTTGCAAAATTAGCTCATTAAAACATAATCATTCACTTGCTTAAGTTTAACTTTAGTCCATTTCAGTCCAACTTATTTCAGCTCTTAAAAAATTGACCTATGAAAAATCATGTTAAAATATTTCGGGATAATTACTTAACTAGCCAAATATACACACTATATTAATCGAATATAGCTAGAGTTTTTGAAATTCACTTTGTATTATGCAAACAACATATTCTAAAATTTGTTTTGTATTAGTGATACAACAGTTTCGAAAAATTATTTTGTATTAGTGATACAACAATTTGCTATATATTAGTGACATAACATTTTGCTCTGATACATCAATTCGCTTTGTATTTGTTATTGTATAATTGATACATAATAAATTATTCTATCACTGATACAAAGTGAATTTCAAAAACTCGCTATATTTCATAATTACTCAAACTATCGCTATTTTTGTAAATTTCCCAAATGTATTCTTAAGGAACTATTTTGAACTATTATCAAACAAAAGGGACCATTTTTGTCATTTTCTCTAAGTTTAGTCAATTATCTATTTGCCCAAATAGTTTCCCAAGTTCAAGTTTATTTAGTTACAATTTTGTCCGTATAATTTATAATTTTATTCATTTTAGTCCCAGTGTCAAATTGTCAGAATTTGTTTGAACTTTTGTCTTGTAGCTAGTTGAGCTCAATGTATACAGGGATGAATTGACACTTTTTCTACTTTGATGAATGAAAAAACCCTAATGAAACCCTTATTCGACTGAAAAAATTCTTCTTGTGCTTCGGAATTAGGGTTTTCGCCATCTTCTCAGGCGAAAATCTTCCGTCTCTCAGTAAGTTTTCCTTTAATTAATGAAGTATTTGATTTCGTATTTGCAATTTTGCTAGAAGAAAAAGTTGAAAGGAACTGTTTCCTTCGCATTTTGTGCATTAATACTAGTAGAACAGGGTTCATCTACTGTTTTATTATTCGAAAACAGACTCCCTGTCTTACGAAAGGTAGGGGTAAGGTTTGGATACATTCTATACTTTCTAGATTGCACTTGTGGTATTAGACTGGGTATGTTATTGTATCTTTGTTGTTTAGCTCTATTTTCTAGCTGATTTAACTTCCACTGCCGGATAGTCCTTTTTCTTGTTTTCAAAAAGATGGTTGTGTGTTATATTGGAGTTCATTTCTTGAGTGCATTTGTTCAGTAAATACTAACTCTAGTTGACTGATTAAACATTATAATGCTTTTTCTTTCTTCTTAATCTTAGATATTTGGTTATCAAGAAAGCCTTGTAGATTGATAGATTTTGTAAATAGAACTATAAAGGTAGAGATATTCAGGTCAAAGTTAATGTTTATAAATGAGGATCACAACATAAGATTATCTTGGAAAATGCTGGATTATTAACATCCAATATCATACAACAGATAAGTCACAATAGATGAATGATTAAAAAAAATAAGAACAGATCATAAGGCAAAACCTTACTACTACTGTGATTCCACTTTGTTTGGCATGGTTCAGAGTACCAATGTCAAAGTACTTAATTTTCAGTATGAATTTCGGACAGAGACTCTTAAAGATCTTGAAAATAAAGTTTGCATATTTGAAAACTACAAACAAAGTATTATAAGTCAAAATTGTTAATAACTCAATATATTTAAGAAAAACTTGGTCAAAGAAGAACATCTTTGACTCTCCAAATAGTAAATGTGCAAAGCAAAGTGGAATAGAGGAAGTAACTTCTATATTTTTCTAGATGTTAGGTTCACATACATTAGGTTCAATGTTTTCTAGGTGCCTTTGCCCTTATCAAAAAATAACTTATTTGCAAGCACATTGGCATTTTCTACGCATGCCAAGTTCATATTTCATCACACAAGGTGGTGGTCCTCCTTTTATGTTAGAATGGAAAGACAAATGTGAATCTAAGTAGTGTTGTAGTGGTTGACGGGGGATCACCATCTGAGTGGTTAAATTTAAGATGTAGAAGTATTAAGAAGACAAAATAGATAGATATGGCCAACATTGCCCGACATGAAAGATTGCCTATACAGAGGAGTCAAAATCAGATCTTCGAATGTTATTGCATTATAGCGATTTTTCAATCTGCCTGAAAGATGGTGTTTAGAATTTGTTGATTTAGGCTAATTTCTAACTGATAAATTATAAACTGTGATATCGTACATAAATAGTGATTGAAATGAATAATATCCAACTAGCTTATGGATTTGTCAACAGTCATCTGTATGGTGTTTGCATGTTTGTGTGTTCATAGTACTTGATATTATTTGAGGTTATAACATTGTTCAAGAATCAAATATTTTGATATGGTTGATATAGGTCTATGACACTTGAGATATATGAGCTAGTTTGGCTAATCTCATATGAGCTTATCAATGTGAAATTTATGAAAACAATTCTTAAGGGATTAATACATGTAAGAAAGAGTACATCAACGTTGTTATTAAATGTGTTGCAGCAATCATTGTGCTTATCCAACGTAAACTCTATGAAAAGAACTCTAAGGGCTGGTTGGACATGCGATATGAAATTATGATGTGAATCATAATGATATGAAATTGAAGCTCTGTTTCGACATGCAATTTGGATTTCTCAAATTGTATTTTTTACCCCATAAACACGAAAACCCCACAAGTTGTGAAAACTATCAACATTTTCTCAATTTTTATACAATATTACCAAATGAGCAAATCATAGTTTAGAAACAAAATATTGGAATATCCTAAGAGCATGTTTGGATTAGCTTAAAAGTTGGTCAAATCTACTTTTGAGTCATTTTTAGCTTTTGGGAGTGTTTGATAAATTTAAAATAACTTTAAAATGTCTTAAAATAAGTTAAAAGTCAAAAGTAGGACTTTCCCTACTTTTTATTTGTTGACTGAAAAGTCATTTAAGTTTAACTTTAAAAAATTACTTTTAAAAGCTACTTTTTTTAAGCCAATCCAAACGGGCTCTAAGATGCCGCATTAGTAAATCACATATCTCCACGTTCCTTTTATAAATAAATATTTATGCTTACAAACTTTCATATACACCTAATTTTATAAAGATCCACTAGTCAACAATAGTAGTAGTTTGTTATTCTTTAATGTAATCCTTTCACTTGGTACGAACATGTCTTTTTTTGTAAAATTTAAAATGATGGGTCTTCTTTTGTTTTTACAAAATATAAATTTATGAGTCAAGTTTTACGTTTAAAAAATTTTTAAATCATGATTTGGAATCTCAAATCATGCTTTCTGGAGAATTTGGGATTTGAAATCGCGATTCCAAATCGCATGTACATTCTGATTTGAAATTATGACTTCATATCACATGTCCAAACGTAAGCTTAATTGGATTGAGACGCATTCTAAAGAGTACACTAGCATTATTCTTAAATGTGTTGTGTCTTCCATTATGGAAGAGGAAGTGCATGTTAGGAAGTAAATACATAGCACAAATTTATGGAATGTGGGACTGAAGAATAGGATGAGAATATGTTATGGACAATCCTTTGTGATATGTAGATTCTTGATAAGTTGTGGATGGTATTTCGGAGGGATGGTAATCTATAGAAGAACTGGTATAAGGTGGGGAATGAAAACTTCTAACCGGAAAACCTTTTAGAGAAATCTATGTGCTTGGACTCTTCCAAAATGTCGACGGGTGCGTGTCGGATCCTCCAAAAATAGTGTATTTTTGAAGGATCCGACACGGGACACGGATGCGGCATCATTTTTGAAGAGTCCGAGCAACTTAGAGAGAAATTGCCAAAGCTTTTTCTCTGTTGGCTATTTGGCTGCACTATGCATTTTTACCAATAGTGGTGCATGGTTTAAGGAGAAAAAGGGAATCTAGAGTAATTATATTGGAATCCCTCTTAATTTGTGATGCACAGAAAATTTTCCAGCATCCATGGATTTGTGGATGTGGATTTTGACTTGGCCAATCTAGAAGATAGTTGTGCTGCCTAGCAGCTCAATATTTTAGAGCTATGAAATTAAAGAGGTTGTTGACACCAAATTTTGGTATGATATTTTCCAACGTAAATATTTTTAAATATTTTATTTGTTATATAGTTCAAAATATATGTTTTGCAATTTTAATGCAATTTGTTGATAATTATTCTTATGTCTCAAAATATTCGGATTTTTATCGGTTAATCTTATTTACATTATTTTTTGTCACAACCGATTTGAATATGTTCAACTATTTGTTCGGTTTGTTTAAATCATTATTTTTGTTAAATTGCATTTTTATATGCCATTGGTTACATTCGTAACATTTTTAATATTCATTTTATTTGTTACATTTGTTAATATTCATTTTGATATTTTTGCACAGTCTAGAAATTCATTGGGTAAGATTTCATACACAGATATTTTATTGGTTAGTGGTTTTGGCCCACGGTTTTAAGATAATGGTATTGTACTATTGGTATTGTACTATTGGTGGTTTTCAATTTTCTATTTAAGCAATAACTTGATCATCAAGTTGGGGGTGGTGGATACGGATTTAGGGATAATTTTCAAATTTTTTTTAGTCTTTAGAAATCTCTTTTAGTGTTCACAATTTTCCGGTAGTTCCGCCGGAATCCGGCGAGTCCACCACCCAAACCCCTTTGTTTTTCACCTTTTTTCCGACCACCACCAGTGCTCCAGACCACCATCTCCTCCGGCAAGCTCATTGCCGGAGCAAATCACCTTCACCAACCTCCATTTCCCACCTTTTTCCGGCCAAATCAGCCAGCAAAGAACAACCAAACAGACCCCTTTTCCCTTTATTTTCTCCATTTTTCGCCGGAACACCACCAAACCCAGCTGCCCTTCTCCGTTCCTTTCCCTTTCTCCAATCACCAGACCCATGACCAACCAGCGACCACTGGAATTCAGACCCAAAACACCATTAACCCAGTTTCTCTTCCCCTCGCTGCACCATCGCAAACCAGAAACAAAAGCCATCGCCAAACCACCCAACAGGCGAACCATAAGCTCAAAGCTCCAGAGATTCGGTGAAATCATATGACCACCGTGAGCTCGAAGCTCAGGCGAACAATACAGCAACTCCAACTCCGGTAAATGGTAGCTCTCTATATTTTTATCTTTCATTATTTTTGCTTTGTTTACCTGTGCATTTCAGATCTTATTTTATATTTCAGCTCATGTTTGTATGTTGATATGTTCTTTATTGTTAATTCTCTCTTAATTAGAGTGTTTATTTGGGATGATAATTGTTCTAGAAATATTTGTTATTTTTCTTTTAATTATGATTTATTATGGTTGGTGAACATATTTTTATTTCAAAGTTACCCTGTTGTTATGGCTATTAAGTTTTATTGTTGTTGAATGTTACTTTTCTCTCCATTACTTTGTTATGTCATTATTTAATATTTTGCTGTCAGTTTTAGGTGTTAATATTTATATATTTTGGCATTAGTGTTATTACTAACTAATTTTATACATGAAAAAAAATGTTATTTGTTAAAAATGGCCAATGGAAAAATCTCTCCGTCGATTTTAGAGGCCTCCCCAATATAAAAGACGGAAAATTTTAGTTTAAGTTTATATATATGTTATATTAAATTGGCCAATGAAAAAATCTCTCCGTCGGTTTTAGAGGCCTCCCCAATATAAAAGACGAAAATTTTTAGATTAAGTTTATATATATGTTATATGAAATTGGCCGATGAAGAAATTACCGTCGATTTCCAAGGCCTCCCATGTGCATAAGACGGATTGTTATTTTAAAGTTATTGTTTAGTTCATTCATTTTTATTCATATTTATTTGTTACTAACATTTTTACTAAGTGTCTTGACAAGTACCTGGAGTTGCTTCTCATTGAAGCTATTCAAATGAAGTTCGAATTATATTTTTATTCATTATCGTAAATATTATTGACGTTAGGCAAATTTAGGTCGTTTCTTATATTATTGTTTTACTTCATTATTTGCTTATATTTCATGTTTATTATACTTGTATATTGTGTTATCTCCTCCTCAATTTGAAAAGATAAATTCAGTCGGAACCCACAATTGTGGATTATGAAGGATGCCTAATACTTTTCCTTCGGAATAACTTGAACCCTTACCTAGAATCTATTGGTTTTGTAGACATTCTTTTAAGTTAATTAATTAATTGGTTTCCTAATTTTTCCTAAAATTAGGTGGTGACTCCCTTTCCCTTTATTTCTTTTAAATTTGAACTAGTTATTATTTTTTGAATCACCACGACGTTGTGCCTTCACAGGCAGTGGCGGAGCCAAGATTTTCAATTAGGGGATTCAAAATCTGAAGAAATAGACACACGAAGTAGTCGAAGGGGGTTCGATATCTACTATATATACCTAAAAAATTATTTTAACCATGTATAAATAATATAATTTTTCGCCGAAGGGGGTTCGGATGAACCCCCTAACTCTAAGGTGGCTCCGCCACTGTTCACAGGATGTCAACAGAGGTGTTTTATTTTTACACCTAATTCGTAGGACAGAGAACACAAAGACACCATGAAAGGTTGCATTTCACTTTATATATAGCATGTGAATCGACTCTTAAATTTTAAAAATTGAGAGGAGAATGAGGAGGTGGTGTTCATGTTCAAGGAGTATTGGGAATATTCGAACCATACTCTGTTGCATTTAGAGTTGCCTTACAGCTATGGTCTCTAGCATTTTGTGTTAACTTGAATAGAGGCAGAGCTAGGAGCATAAGTAAATACAGAGCTGGAAGATGCAGAAGAGCAGCAAGATGAGGAAGTAAGCATTGAGTAACTAGATTGCCTTTTTGAAATACCAGGAAATGAGAATACCCTTAAAGTTGTTAACATTATAAAAGAATTAAGGGTAAAAAAGTAATATATTTGGTCAAAGTAGAATGATTTATAAGTTAAAAAAAAATAAGTAGGGACACCCTACTTTTAACTTATTTTAAGTTACTTTTGACTTATTTTAAATTATTCTTTAATTACCAAACACTCTAATAAGTCAAAAATTGATTTAAAAGTTAGTTTGACCAATTTATAATCACATCCAAACGGGTACTAAGATTGTTCTTTTGGCTTAAAAAGAGTATACTTTTTTTTTATTAAGAGTTGGCAGGACAACATAGTTGAATGTCGTGGAGCGGTGAACCATATTCTATTAGGTCCCTTTTGAGAACCATTCAGATCTCTTTTCTTCTGATTTCTGTATATCTATCTGACTATCAGGTTTGTCAAACTGTTTTTAGTTGGTGGCGAAGATGTCGGACTATCACGTGCTTGATAATCTTCCCATTAATAAATGAGAGGTACCAACATTAAGGGAAGAGCTTAAGAGGAAGGATTTAATGACAAAAGGTTTGAAGGATGAACTTGTTAATCGATTAAATAATGCTATCCACAAAGAAAGGGGAGAATCTGAGGTTGAAGAGAGTACTGAAATAAATACCGATGTTCTTGATTGAAATAATGAAAGTATGGGGCATCCCCAAAATGAAGTTATTAAGGGTTCTGATCGAGATATTGATCTTGCTATTGCCAACAAAGTCTTGGATGAGGTTGCAACTGGGGTACTGATGACGTTTCTAGAGTAAGAAAACATTCGAAGGCTTCTGTTGGTAGCTCTAGTGTTGTAAATGAGATTGTGTCTACTGATCAATTTGTTGAAGTCAGAATTGATAAGAAACACAAGGTTATCGATTCTTCTATGAATAATGATGTTGTTGATGAGGTATTTCGAGTTAGGTATGCTGCTATTCAGAGCAGTAGCACTGGACATGATATTGAGGATTTTAAAATTTCATCTTCTGAAAGAGTGCTTGAAGATACCTTAGGAGACAAGAAAATGATGTCGAAGTAACCCAGTAACATCCAAGGATGCCTTGGGAAACAATAACATTAAGTTGGAGAATGAGGGTCTGAAACTCTCAGGTATAATGCTGAGTATGATAAGTCCAATCCAGACACTCAAGTATATGAGGTCAACCCTGATTTATGGTCTCAAGTAAAATATGATGCATATTCTACTGATATTTTATCCATTAATGAAAATAATGATTTACATGATAATTTGAATGCTGATAATGTTAAATTAGTAACTGAAGTTGTTAGGCAAGAGATGGAGTCATCCAACAAAGACCTGCCAGATGTTGGTAGCATTTATCCATTGGATGATCAAATGCCACATGAGATGCAAGGTCATGTTGGAGAAACTGATGATGACAAATCTTTGGACGTGAAATTTAGCATGGAAAAGGCCAAATGCAGATCAGGTTTCTGTTGCTGTTACTAAGGTAGAGCATGGTTTAGAAAGGAACACATTGAATAATAGTGAGCAAAAAGAAGTTCAGTTTGAAAAAGCTAGAACTTTAGGTGATGTTATCGATCCTAGTCTGTCATCGAAGAAAGTTAAGGTATCTGCTGAAAATAAACATTGTATTGCTGCTTTCGGTAATGATAGAAAAGGTATGGAAACACCCCCTTCTAATAAAAATGACTTTTCTCTTCCTTCCTAAGGCTGGTTCTTCCAAATCTTGTGTGTGTTGTGTCTGTGCATGCAGTTTTGGGAACACACCAAGACAATCCATATCTGAGGTAGTGGATGGTCAGAATATGGAAAAGATAAACTTGGATCAATCTACCACTGATGATCCCATGGAGGAGGATGTAGTAAAGATAAAGCATGTGGATTTTGATCATATTTCTAAGGAGAATGATAAGACTGAAGAGTCTATTATGGGAATGACAGAAGAGCTCAAAGTTCTACGAAATGGTTCTTCTGATGCAACACACCAAGACAATCCTTCTGAGAAGGTTGAGTCTCCTCAAGAAACTAAAGATAGGTCTCCTGAATTGTTAGAGAAGAGAAAGTTTCAAGCTACTCATGTCTTCTCCTTAATTCTCGTTGTTCCCTCTTTTTTCTTGAAAAAATCTCTGTTTTACCTCCTGTTCTGCACATGTTTATTGATAGCATTTTCTTTTTTCAGTTAATATTCTATTATCAGGATTTGGTGCTTAAAATATTTTAAAGTTGTTGCTTTTGTACTCTTTTAATTGATTTGATGAAGCTATAAATAGAAAAGCTTTTGTGTATTTTTTTGATGTTAAAATGTGAATTTTAAGTATGTTGTTATTAGTTTGTTCAGGTATGAATGTTAAATCTTCTGATTGAACCCACATTTTTTATGGCGTCATAATCTAGAAATTGCCACACAATTGCCCAAGATTCCATTGTGAAAGTTAAAGCTCACAACTGGTTTGCAGCTAAAGTTGGGCTTATTAGCGTGTTAGTGTATTGAAATTTCTAACACCAATAACAGATATTGGATTCTTCTTGCATTGTTGGATATGAATGCATTCACTCTGAATAGTTTAGCAATAATGGGAATTAACAAAAATGATCTATTCTTTTCTTGTTCTAAAATTTGGTTATATAAGATTTTTGACTTGGGGGTGAATTATTTGTTGATGAAGTGGGAGATGGGAGTAAAAAGCCTGCAAAAAGACAGTGCAGATGAAACACTGAAAATTTGAGTACTGTTGAGCCACAAAATTCAAGTATTGATTTATCAGAGAACTTGGTTCAGACCATCCTTGTCAAGCCTATCTTTGACAGGACTGACTCTACAGTTAGTGAGGATGCACCAAAGGAGCGCCTTGGTGAGTATCTGTTTTCTTAGTAAATTGCATGAGTTTCACATGCAATAACAGCGGCATAAGAATAATTGGTTTCTTTTTTATGGTAATATTCCAGTACCAAAGTCTCCCAAAACAGTCACTAATCGATTCTTTTGTTCTGGTTATTTTTCAGTACCAAAGTCTTCCAAAACAACCACTAATTCTCTCAAAATTGAGAACTTCTTGTGGCCCTTTACGTTGAAAGCTGCACAAGAGCTCCTTGCAAGAACTGGTGAAGTCTGCAGTTTCTGGATGGACCACATAAAGACCCATTGCTATGTCACGGTAGAATCTTGCTCTCTCATGCTGCATTTCATGCTCCTCTTAGATCATATGGTCATTGAGTTTCTCAATTTTAAATTATACTATTTGCAAGGAAGCTATTAGCCTAGTTGGCTGTTTACTCACGGGGTTGGGGACATTTTTCATGGGGATAGGCATGATTTGAAACCTTGATGCTATGCCAGTTGGCCTAAGTCCCTCTAGTCGATTTGTCATAGCGTAGCATGTTAATGTGCATCATTGGCCTTCTGAGGTGCATACCCATAACAATGACCTTTGCATGCCTTGGCTTTTTGACAATGCTGTCTTGAATTTGTTAGAAAAGTGTCTTACTTTGCTTCCTTAGTGGCTCATGTTACTAAATTGATGAATATTTTTTCTAAACAGTATTCTTCGATAGAGGAAGCCATAGAGACCCGAAATGCTGTTTACAACCTCCAATGGCCACCAAAAGGAGGTCGTCTCCTGGTTGCAGATTTTGTTGATCCCCAAACAGGTGCAAACCAAGATAGACGGACGGGAGCTTGCTGCTCCAGCGACAAATCGCAGTCCTGCAGTGCCTCTAGTGACATATCACAGACATGTAGTGCCTCCAGCTTCATCATCTGTTCAAGCACCACCTGCTCGGTAGCAGGGTCGCAAATAGCAGGTTGAGTCATAACATTCACTCATGCGCCAGCTACCACCTCCTCCTCCTATTGTGCCACCAACAAAAGAGAGGTTGGCTCCACATGTTGCTGATAAAAATAACCCCCTGTTATTGCTTTGGATGACATCTTCAGAAAGACCAAAACCGCTCCCCGTATCTATTATTTATCGCTGACTGATGAAGAAGTTGCTAAAAAGCTTGCCAGTATAGGAGATGCTGAGAAGTAGAGCTTTAAAGTGAACAAAGGACATGTTGGATAGATGAATTATGGAGATGTGTTGTAATGTAATGCTTGATAACTGCTAGTTTTCCCTCACAGAGAAATTGCAGTCTTGAGGCTCACTGTGACCTTGCTTTCTTTTCTATTTTCGTTTTATTAATGGTTTCTGCAAGGTCGAAGTCTACTGTATTTTGCTTTGGGTTGAAGAAACATAACAAAATGTGTAGAGTCTGCCTTCTTTCTTCGTCCAGATTCATCGTTGAGTCGCGCTGAAGCTGTAAATGTCATTTATCTCCTTTCGTTTTCTTTAGTGTAAAATTTTAAGAAATCGAAGAGATGCATTGATGATGGAACCAGTTATTTTCTTTGAGTTTTCAGGCCTCACTCAAAAATTAGCTAATGATATCTTTTCTCCATTGAAATATTATATACTCCAAGAATTACCCTCAAAATTTTAAGCCAGTTTGGACTCATCCATATGAATATTTACTACCCATTTTGTTGGACTTGTTTCGTCTAAATATTCAATTTGAATTAAACCAGCAGTAATTATTATCATATTATCGATTAATTTTTTCAGTTAAAAAAATCAAAGCCAAACTAAAAACACCATTGTCAAAAGTTTAGCCTTAATAAATCAATCTAAGTCAAATTTCAGACGCAAATCTTTTCAACTTTAGTTCTATATGCCTGAAATAATTTTCAAAATAGCTAGATTTATAAAAAATTATAAACATCGATCATGACATTAGAATTATAAAAGAAATTATAAACTTCTATTGTGTTGCTAGATTTATAATTTTTTTTTATAAACTTCTATGGTGTCACTATATTTATAAAAAAGGAAAATTACGCGGTTAAGCAAACTTATACTACTTAATTAGTCATCATAGCTATAGTTTGCTATAATTACCCCTCGCGACTAACATTAACCATTAATTAAATGGGTTGGCTTCGAGTTTGTATAATTAGACATGTTTGTATAATTCACCACATTTGTATAATTCGCAACTAATAATTCTTCGTTTGATTTGTATTTTTATATGTTGGTTTGTATTTATATATGGCGATGATTTCCTTTGATTTTTCAGTTTTATCACCATATACATTCAATTTTTTTTGTATAACTTTTTAAAGTTTGTAGAAACGTGTAATTTTTGGATTTTTTATAATATAATTTATATAATGTAATTTGTATAATATAATTTATATAACTGTTTAAAGTTCATATGTTTATGTTTGTATCAATTCGTTATTTCGAGTTTTATCATATTTGTATAATTCCAAACTTTGTACTACTCAATTATACAAAAACACGCGAATTATTCAAACGTACCCGTGAATTATACAAATGAGATGCGAATTATACAAATTATTGCCCACTCTCGCTCGCCTCTCTCCTCCCTCTCCCAATCTCACTCGCTAGATATACAAATACATATGTGTACCAGTTACATATATACAATTATTTTGAGAGATATACATATACAATTCGCCTCTCTGCCTTGTCTCGCTCGCCTCTCTCCTTTCTCTCCCAGTTTCGCTCGCCACTCTCCTCCATATAATATATAGCTACGAATCGTAATTAGCAAACTATAGCTATGGAGTATAATTACGTTATTTTTGAGTGGCTATATGTAAAAATATATAATTTTTCGATGGCGACTTAAATGATAGTCCCAAAATTAGCTATTAAGCACTTCCCCTCAAATTGACATAGTATAAGGCCTCTGAATGACGACCCAAAAGACCCAATTCGTCCATTAGCACTTGCAGCAATAGACAGAGGTTAACAAATCTTATCTACTTTCTCTCTCGCTCTCCGCTTTCGATAAATTTCACAGCTTCGATAAATTAAAACCCTAGAAATTCTCTTCATCTCAAGCCATTAGCATTTTACAAACCCTATTTTCTTCCAAAAGAACAGTTTTGTTGTTTCATTTTTATATAAATTACGTGTATTGACATATATATTATTAAGAGATCAATATAATCTAGGATTACTGTATTGTTTTACTTTAGATTTGTATTAATTTGTTTCTATTTCTAACAATTGTGTGCTTTTGTTTCTGGGATTAGGGTTTCTCTCGTTTCTGTTCGGGAACTAGGGTTTTCACCATCTTTGTGACTTTGCACTGGTAAGTACCCATTTCATTAATTGTCTGAATTTTTTATTTTTCACTTTCGTGAATAGAAAATGTTGAAACGTTGGGACTGGGTAGGAGCAAAGTTTTTTTTTTTTTTTAAGTGCAAAGTTTTGCAATTGGGTTAAAATTAGAAGCAAGAAAGACATGGGGGTTAATAAATTTGAGTTTGAAAGTTAAAGCTACTGTTTTCTTGCAATTTTTTTTATTTGGAAGACTGAGATCTACCTACTTTATATTGGATTTGTGCTTGGCATTATGGTTTCTTTATGGATTATTTTGTTCATAGCTCTAGTAAGTTCCACCAGGTAGTCGTTTTCTTAAGATGCTTATACCTTATGTGGATTTACATTTCTTGAGTGCATTTGTTCAGTAAATACCAATGCTAATTTAATATATTAAAACTTATATTGCCTATTCTTTCTTCTTAGTCCTATATATTTGGTTACCACTTATATAGGCGCGGAAAAGCACTTAGCACTCTCTGCAAGAGGAGCTTGTATTAATGTTTAAATATGAGGATCTCAGCCGAATATAATATTGAAAAATGTTGCACATAAGGGTGTGGCCTAGTGGTCAATGAAGTGGATTGAGCACCACGAGGTTTCAGGTTCAAATCCAGTAGAGATAAAAACACTAGGTGATTTCTTCCCATCTGTTCTAGCCTTGGTGGATAGAGTTACCTAGTGGTGGTGGTAGGTATCCTGTGGAATTAGTCGAGTTGTGCGCAAGCTGATTCAGAGACCACAATTATCCAAAAACATATATTGAAAAGTGCCAATAACTAAAATAAAAGATAAAACCACATACAACAAATAAGACTCTATAGAAAATGATAAAAAAAGAAGAAGCAATTAACATATCACAACAACAACACCATACCCAATATAGTCACAAAAATTTACTAGCTTCTATATTTTTCGCAAGGTTCAGTACTTATGCATTAGCATTACTATTTGGTAGGAGTCTTTTGCCATAAAAAACAACTTTGCAAGTACATTGGTATTATCTATGCATGCCAAGTTTAGATTTCATCTCATAGGGTGGTCCTTATTTTGTGTTAGAATGGAAAGATAAATATGGGGTTGTAGGTTGTGGTTGATCAGGCATCACCATATGAGTGGTTAAAAGTAAGGTCTAGAAGTATTACAAATGCATAGGATAGATATGGCCAACAATGTTTGACATGAAAATTTTACTATACAAAGGTGCAAGGCCAAGTCTTTGAAGGTTGTTCTATTTATTGTGGGTTTAAAATCTACCTGAGATGAGTTGAGAATTTGATGATTTAGTTGGCGTGTGGGCATCTTACCCTCCCAGATCCCCCTTGTGGAATTACACTGGATATGTTGTTGTAGTAGGCATGTGGACATTAATTTGATGATATTTGAAGTTAAGTTTGCTTCAATTTCATAAGTGGGTGAAGGAGAATACATGAGATTCAAGCAAAGAAGGCAGGGATCCCGGGCCTTCGCAAAGTCAACGGTCTCATCGGGAACTAGACAAGCACCTAGACGTAAATTCTCTAGGCCTAGCCCGAAATTCTTACTTCATTCATTACAGTTTCAAGCCCATAAGCACGGCCGCACATTCCCGAGCCCAACGTTGCACCCATTGTGCAACCCATTCTGGTTCCGGATCTAGAACGCCCACTCCTTCCTGATATCCATAGGAGAACGGAACTTCAACACCGGCCTTCCTTCAAATTTATCAGGAGGAACTGCTTTGTTATCAACAAGGGAGTTGGGTAAAGCAAACTCTCTCCTTAGTCAAGTAGAACTGGGTTGCTTGATGCTCCGATAAAAAACAAATAAGTGGGGCCATGCCGGTACGATAAGAAAGGGTATTTGGAAATTGAAATGATGTTTGGACATGCATTTCTTGGAAAAATGGTGAAGTTTTATGAGGGAAATATTCTTTTCTTACTTGGTGAGTGGTTAGAACCAGCAACTTCAAGTTGAAGTGAAAAATTGACTATGTCTTAACGGGCCCTAAGGCTAGTTTCTAACTGATAATTCTAAAATGTGACTGAACAAGAACTTTTAAGGATTGAGACATGTATGAAAGAGTACACCAGACTGTTCTTAAGTGTATTGTAGCAGCCATTGTGATTATCAATTGTAAACTCTATGAAAAGAACTATCAAGGGATTGATACATGTATGAAAGAATACACCAGCATTGTTCTTAAATGTGTTGCGGCAACCATTTTGAAAGAGCAAGTACATGATAGAGAGGAACACATAGAACAGATGGACTGACTAAAAGGAAAAAGTATTTCACTGACAATCCTTTATGAATAGATATATTCTTGATAAGTTGTGGTTGATGTTTGGGAAGGATAGAAATCCATAGAAGAACTGGTATGAAAGAGGGTAACATAAAATTATGACTGGAAAATCATTTAGAGAAATTGCTAAATAGCCAAATCTTTGTTTCTGTTGGCTGCCCCATGCATTTTCACCGATAGACTGGTGGTCTCATAAAATGAGGTGCATGGTTTAAGGAAAAAAAGAAGAGAGGTTGATCTAGGGTAGTTAGATTGGCTGGAATCTCTCTTCGTTTGTGATGTATGTAAAAGTTGCAGCATCCAGTTGATTTGGCGATGTGAACTTGGACAATCTAGAGGTCATGCTGAGAGTGAGGATATTTGTGCTCTTTAGCAGCTTCATATTCTGGAGTCTATGTAATTGAAGATTCGTTTTTATTTTTGCCTCTAGTTAGTAGGAAAGAGAATGCAAAGATGCAGATGGGTTGCATTTTCACTTTGTATTTAGCATGTGAAACAACTCTTACATTTGAAAATTTGAGGGACGGAGTCACGAAGATCTAAGTTGCTCGGACTCGGGTGCGGGTGTCCGATACGGGTGCGGATCTAGAGGTCGGATCCTTCATAATCTATTTTTTAAGATTCGGGGATATGGATCCATGTATAGATACAGGTGCGGGGATTTGCCTAAAAATAATTTAAAAATCTAAAAATAGAGTTATAAAACCTAAATTATGAGATGTTATGTGGAGAACTTGAGGAGAATCTTGGAAGGAGATTAAAGGAAAAGGAGTGATGTAGAAATTTCTATATAAAAGGTATTCCATTTTCTTCAATTTCACCTTAACTTTTGAATTGATTATAGGAATCATTAAAATTGTCTAGACTTTACCTATCAATTTTGGTCAAAGTACCCAAAATCCGTTGACCAAATCGGACACGGATCCCACACCCATACCCATGTCGTGTCGACATGGGTGCGGCACCAAAAGTGAAGAGTCTGAGCAACTTAGACGAAGATGATAATGATGAGGTGGTGGTTCATGTGCAAGGAATATGAAGAAGATAGGAACCATTTTCTGTTGCATTATAAGAGTTGTCTTACAGCTATGGGCCGCCCTAGTGTTTCACGTTTCGACGTCATGTAGGTGTTATCTAGAACAGGGGCAGTGCTAGCACCTGAAGCAATTACATGGATAGAAGATAATGAAGACTTCCAAAGTGAGGAAGTAAGCATTGAGATGGGTTGTCTTTTGGATACTGGGAATTAGCTGAATTTTAATATTGACTAGATGTTAGTTATAAGACGATACTTAGTGTTCCATATGTATTTTTGTGTTACAAGGAGTGTATACCTTTTCTTATTAAGAGTTGGCAAGACAGGATAGTTGAATGTTGCCGACCCGTGAACTATATTAGGTTTTTTTTGGTCATCAGTGTTTGAGATCTTGGTAAAATATTAAAAAACTTGTTGAAGAGTATTTCAAGTTAAATGATGGCCTTTACTCAACAATCTTTCATTTCTATTCCTGTATTCAAGGAGAAATTCATATCCAAATACTACTTTAACTTCCAAATACTCTCTTCCAACTTCAACATCAAATACTCTTTTCAACTGAATATTGTTTATACTCCTATTATATATTTTAACACCAGCTTGGTGTGCAATATGTGAGTACATTTTGATTTTTCAAGAAAAAAGAGAAGAGAACACAATAAAGAAAGTCTTATCTACTACTAATATGCATTTATTTGAAACCTGTCATTTATAGTTGAAATTTCGATAGAGGTGAGACTACTCATTTTTGCTAATGGAAAAAAAAAGAGGAAAAGATCTGCATACAAGGATTTTGTCTTTTCTGGATTTTATGATCCATTCAAGCCTCTTTTTTCAGGTTTTATATGTCTCTGACTTTCAGGTTTGTCAAAGTGATTTTTTCACTTGGTGGCTAAGATGTCGGATTACCCTGTGCTTGATGATCGTCCAATTAATAAGTGGAAAGTAGCAGAATTAAGGGAAGAGCTTAAGAGGAGGAACTTAACGACAAAAGGTTTGAAGGATGATCTGGTTAGGCGATTAAATGAAGCTATATGCATAGAAATGGAAGCTGCTGCAGTTAAAGAGAGTAAGGGTGATGATCGTGACATTGATCCTGCCAGTGGTCTTGAAGATACTGAACCAGAGCCTGGTCCTCTTAAATTGGTTGATGATGTTCTGGAGCATCCCCAAATTGAAGTTTCTAAGGGTTCTGATCATATTACTGATTCTGCATGTGGTCTTGAAGATGCTCAACCAAATAGTAATCCTGCTATATTGGCTGATAATGTTCAGAAGCAATACCAAGATGAATTTAACGATATTGACAGTGATGTTGCTAGGGGCAGCACCAAGAATTGTCTTGATGGAATAGACGAGAGCAAAGTCTTGGATGAGGTTGCAACTGGAGGTAATGATGATGTTCTGAAGCATCACCAAAATGAAGTTGACGATATTGATGGTGATGTTGTCAGTGCCAGCACCAAGAATTCTCTTGTTGAATTAGACCAGAATAAAGTCTTGGATGAGGTTGCAACTGGAGATACCACTGCTGGAGAATCAAAACATTTGGAGGCACCTGTTGGTAGCACTAGTGTTATAAATGAGATTGCATCTGATGTGATTGCATCTACTGATCAATTTGTTGAAGACAGACTTGATAAGGAACACAAGGTTATTGATTCTTCTCAGGATAATTATGTTGTTGATGGGGTATCTGAAGTCCGGGATGGTTCTATTCCAGTCAGTAGCACTAGACAGGATGTTGAGGATATGAAAATTTCATCTTATGAGGGAGTGCTTGAGGACAACCTTAGGAGACAAGAAAATGATGTGGAGGTAACCCCAGTAACATCAAAGGAAGCCTTGAAAAACCACAGCATTAAGTTGGATAATGAGGGTCTGAAACTCTCAGGCATGGGTGCTGAGCCAGATATGTCCAATCCAGCTACTCAGGTATATGAGGTCAACCCTAATTTAGGGTCTCAAGTAAAATCTGACTCATTTTCTACTGATACTTTGCCCATTAATGAAAATAAAGATTTAAATGATAATTTGAATGCTGATAATGTGAAATTAGAAACTGAAGTTGTTAGGCAAGAGATGGAGCTGCAGTCATCCAGCAAAGACCTATCAGGTGTTGGTAGCTCTCATCCATTGGATGGTCAGATGCCACATGAGATGCAGGGTCTTGTTGGAGAAACTGATGATGACAAATCTTCAGATGTGAAATTTAGCATGAAAAATGACAATGCAGATCAGGTTTCTGCCGACGTTTCCAAGGTAGAGCATGGTTTCGAGAGTAAGACTCCAAATAATAGTGAGCAAACTGATATACAGTTTGAAAAAGCTAGAACTTTAGGTGATGTTGTAGAGCCTAGTTTGTCACCCATGAAAATTGAGGCATCTGCCGAAGATAAACACGGTCTTGCTGCTTCCGGTGATGATAGAAAAGGTAAGGAAACATCTCCTTCCACTAAAAATGACTGTTCTCTTATTCCCTATGATCGGTTCTTCCAGATCTGTGTGTTGTGTCTTTGCTTGCAGATTTTAGCAAGATAGCCGATATAGTGGATGGTGAGAATATGGAAAAGATAAACTTAGATCAGTCTTCAGCTGATGATTCCATGGAGGAGGATGTAGTGGAGACAAAGCATGTGGATTTTGATCATATCTCTAAGAAGGAGAATGATAAGACTGAAGAGTTTATTACGGGAATGACAGAAGAGCCCAAAGTTCGACCAAGTGACTCTTCTGATGCAATGCAGCTAGACATTCCTTCTGAGAAGGTTGTGTCTCCTCAAGAAACTAAAGATAGGTCTCTTGCTTTGTCAGAGAAGAGAAAGTTTCAAGGTACTCATGTCTTTTCTTTAATTATCTCTCTTTCCCTCTTTTGTTATTAGGATTTGTTGCTTCCTTATCAAGAAAAGAATATTCGAGTTCACTGTTCGTTGCTTATGTATTCTTTGAATTGATTTCATGAAGCTTTAAATGGTGAAACTTTTGTATATTTTTATACGGTAAATTCCAGATTGTTAGTATGTTTATTATTTTTGTTTTTCTTGCGAAAGCTCAAACTTTTGATTGGGCCGCATGTTTTACTAGAGTATGGCCACAAAAAATGCCTATTTTTTCATTGTTAAAGTTGAAGCTCACAACTGGAAAGCAGCTAAAGTTGTGCTTACTAGAGTGTTTCTGTATAATGAAATTTCTGATACCAATGGCAGATATTAGAATCTTCTTGCAATGTGGGATATGAAGCCCTCTCCATTTACATCAACTTTGGATAATTATAGCGAATAAGAATATGATTTATTCTTTTCTTGTTCTATAATTTGGTTTCTTAAGATTTTTGGCTTCTTGTGGATTCTTTGTAGATGAAGCCGGAGGTGGCAGTAAAGAGCCTGCAAAAAGGCAGCGTAGATGGAACACTGAGAGTTTGAAGACTGCTGAACCCCATAATTCAAGTATTGCTTTAACAAAGAAGGTTGTTCAGCCCACCCCTATCAAACCCATCCTTGGCAGGACTAACTCTACAGTTGGTGGGGATTCACCCAAGGAGCGCTTTGGTGAGTATTTGTTTTCTTGGTAATGCATGAGTTTCAAATGCATAGTCGCAGCACAAAAATAATTACTTCTAATGATCTGTTAATATTCCAGTACCAAAGTCTTCAAAAACAGCCACTACTTCTCTCAAAATTGAGAATTTCTTGCGGCCTTTTACGCTGAAAGCTGTGCAAGAGCTCCTTGCAAGGACAGGTGAAGTCAGCAGTTTCTGGATGGACCAGATAAAGACCCATTGCTATGTCACGGTACAATCTTGCTCTGATCTCCTACTGCATTTCATGCTTATCTCAGACCATATGGTCATTGAGTTTCTCCATCTTAAATTATACTTGCAAGGAAGCATTAGTTGCCTAATTTGGCTGGCTACTCTTAGGAAAGGACAGGGTTGGATAGTTGTCATTGGTATGGACATTATTTGAAACCTTGATGCTGCGCCAGTTGGCCTAAGTCCCTCTGGTCAATTTGTCATAACATAGCATGTTAATGTGCATCATTGCCTTTCAGATATGCATACCCAAATAGCAATGCGTTGTATGATTTGGCTGCTTGGCAATGCTCTCTTGAACTTATTAGAAAAGTCTATATATATTGTGTTTCTTTCCGTACTGGCTCAGTGTAATAAATTTATACATGTTCTCTTTACAGTATTCTTCAGTAGAAGAAGCCATAGAGACCAGAAATGCTGTGTACAATCTCCAATGGCCACCAAACGGAGGTCGTCTCCTGGTTGCAGATTTTGTTGATCCCCGACAGGTGCAAACCAAGATAGAGGGTCGGGAACCTGCTTCTCCACCGAAAGTTACCAGTCCTGCTGTGCCTCCAGCTTCATCATCTGTTAAAGCACCACCTGCTCAGCAGCAGGGTCGCAAACAGCAAGCTGAGTTGGAACATTCACTCACACGCCAGCCACCACCTGCTCCTCCTAGTGCTCCTCCAACAAAAGAGATGCTGCCTTCACCTGTTGCTGATAAAAATGATCCCCCTATCGTAACTTTGGATGACCTCTTCAGAAAGACCAAAGCCACTCCCCGTATCTATTATTTACCGCTGACAGATGAAGAAGTTGCTAAAAAGCTTGCCATTAGGGGAAATGCTAAGCACTAGAGATTTAAGTGAATGAAGGGGCATGTTAGATGGATCTGTAGAGTGGTGTTCTAGTGTAATGCTGAAAACTGCAAGTTTGCCCGCATAAAGAAGTTGCAGTCTAATTTGTAGGCGAGTAGTGAGTTTCTTGAGGCTCGTTGAGACTTTCCTTTCTTTTCTATTTTTGGTTTGTTACTGCTTGCAGACTTTGGTTGCTGCTAGGTGCACAAGTCTTAACTGTATTTTGCTTTGGGTTGAAGAAACTTCTGAATGTGCAGACTGCAGATTATGAAGAATCTGTGTTAGTCTACTTCTTTCTTTATCCAGATTTCTGGAGAACTATTCGAATATCAACATCCGAGTTATGAGATATATTATGTAGTGATATATCAATGTGCCGAAGCTGTAAATGCCATTTACTATCTATTTGTTTTCTATTTAACCCCTTGGTGTGCGATCCTTTCCTAGACCCTGCATGCACGCAAGAGTCTTTGTGTACCGGGCTGTCATTTTATTATGGCTCTTTTTCTTTCGTTGTATTCTAACTATTATGGCTCTTTTTCTTTCGTTGTATTCTAACTTTCAAGAGACCATAGGTTTTTCGAGATTACTTTCTTTAATGTGTCTGCTCCATCTTTTTTTATTTACGATTACAATCATCATGATTTCATATTTACGAACAAGTGGGATTTGGAGGTCTATATGACAGATGATCAGACCTTTTAAAACAAAACAACCTTTTGTTATGTAATCCTTTGTGTAATATTTGTAACTTCTGTCAAACGTAATAATTTTTAACTTTTCTTTAATCTCACATACTTGAAAGTCCATAATCGCATTTGTATTTTTGCAACACTCATCGAATAACCATTCTATTGGAGATTTTGTTTTTAATTTGACAATTGCCGTTTATAAAATGTTTAAATTACCATCAAGGCTAATTTATAAACATTCATAACCCCAAGAAAATTATTTGAATTCATTATATATAAACAAATTATGTAATTTTATCATGTGGTAGATCAATTTGTAATTTGATAGGATTAGACTATGATTTATAGAGTCCATTTAAGAACGGAGTTTTATGTCCAAGAAGATCATTCTGTTGTATGTTATCTCCGATAATATTTGCATAGAATGAGAATGATTTCAGATTAAATCACACAATCAAAATGATAAACGAGCTTTTAAATTTCAAAACCCATCTAAATTAGGTGGAATGTATCTGCCCGGCCCATTTCATCATTTTCAGAATCACGTGCCGTACACGTGAGCAAACATGTCGTCAACAAAAAGCGGGCCAAGAAGAAACCCTAATCTCATATAATAACTAGTACTAGAAGAGCAGCCTCCCTCTTCCTTTTTCCTCTTCCCCTTTCCCCTTAGTTTCAGAGATCTTAGTGTAATCAAGAATGGTGACTACCGGGAAGAAATCGAAGAGGACCCATGAGAGCATCAACAACAGATTGGCTCTCGTAATGAAGAGTGGAAAGTACACTCTTGGTTACAAGACTGTTCTCAAGACTCTCAGGACCTCAAAAGGTTGCTCTTTTTATTTTCAATTGCCCTTTTGTTAGATTTTTGTTTTTTCTGGCGTTTTTGGGTCTAATGTATGATGGGTTTTGCAGGAAAGTTGATATTGATATCTAACAACTGCCCACCTTTGAGGAAATCTGAGATTGAGTACTATGCCATGCTTGCTAAAGTTGGCGTTCACCATTTCAATGGAAGTAAGTGCAATTTCAACGATTCTTGTATTCTTTTTTAATTGTAATCAAGTTCGAGCATTTGGGTGGATTTGTATATGCATTGATTTTATACATGTTAGTTGATGAAAAATCTCAGATTTTGTGTCGTTTATTACTTCATTTGATTCCGGTGTATTTGGTATGCTATAAATTTGTTCTAATAGTCATGCTTATCTACCACCCTCGAAGATAGGGGTTAAGATCTGTGTACACCTATCCTTCCCCAGACCCCATTTGTGTGACTATTCTGGGTATGCTGTTGTTTTCCCCTGACTGACTACTAATATGCCTATTTGATAATATGCTTAAGTAGAGGTACTGAGATGAAATCCCATATACTCGTGTTTATATCCAACATAATGGTCAAATGGAGGTTCTGAGCCCTATTATGGTAAAGCATTTGTAGCTACTTGTGTAGGCAATCTTGTTTTAAATTAATAATTTAAGTTGTGAAGGATTGTTGAAAATGAGACCTATAAATGACTAGTCACTGAGATTTCATCTTTGCACCCGTGTCGGATCTTTCAAAAAATGTACTACTTTTGAAGGATCCAACACACACCCGATGACATTTTTGAAGAGTCCGAGCAACATTGGTCAAGACCATAAGCTTTTCGTTTAATTTAATCTTTCAATTGAAACAGAAATTTTAGCCTCACCTTGCATTTTATTATGCAAAAATGAAACTTAAAGTAGGTGCTCGTTTGTTTATCTGCAACATAATGTTGGTAGGGTTAGGGGTGCTGGGCTTTTTTCAGTGGTTTGTTAATATATTAAATGTAATTTTTACTAATAGTCATTCCCGACTTATCTGTGTTTGAGGATATATTGCATTTTAGCGTCATTTCTCTAGTTCATGCGTGATTCTAAGTCCCTTGTGCTACATTCTTTCATTTTCTTTTGGACGGATGGAGGTGCAAAGATATAACTACTGTCGGTATATTGAGGTTCCTGTTTGGTCTGTTTGAAATTTTTTTGAGGAACCTCCTCTATGACTTTTGTCTTCAAACTAAAATGAGTATTTTCACGGCATACTTATGTGTGTGTTCTTTTCCCTTCGCTATTTTGTGTGCAGACAATGTTGATCTTGGAACAGCATGTGGAAAGTTCCACCGCGTGTCATGCCTCAGCATCATTGACCCAGGTAAAGCGCATTTGAGATTATTAATTGTAGTTCTGTAAAATCTTATAATGGGTACTAAAGGGAAAGCACACAGTTTGTCTGACTTGTGGAAACGATTGATGTTTCAGGTGATTCCGACATTATCAAGTCTCTGCCTGGAGATCAGTAAGAGTTGGTGATCTAGTAGTCATTCCCTTTAAACAATCTAGAAAATGTTTTGCCCGGGCTGCTCTAAACCATTTTACTGATGTTGAGAGAATCTGTAGTATCTTTTTGTTCGTGTTTTGGAGTTATACCAAGATTCTAGAGGATCTTAGTATTATCTAGTGTTGTTAGTTTATCATTTCTCCAGAAGTTTGAGGCCAAATACATTATGATTTATTCATAGATCAATTTCCCTTTATAATTTTGCATATCTGAATGAGTTCACTAGCTGATAAACAATTTTCTTGAGCCAAGTGTCCTATTGGAAACAACACTCTACCCCACAAAGGTAGGGGTAAAGTATGCGTACATCTCACCCTCCCCATACCCCACTCGTGGGATTATATTGGGTATGTTGTTGAACGAGTTCACTTGATTGTGTTCTTGTTAACTGCATCTGTCTATTTCTTTGTTTGCAATTATTTGAAGCTCATACTCAACAATGTTTGTACTATGGGGTAGTGACTGATAAGTCACATTATGCTTAGGGTTATATTTGTATACATGTCATATTTTACTAGTTTCCTTTAGTACGATAACCCCTCCCCCCCTCCTGTTATGTGCCAATCATGTTCATCACTGATTACTTCCCTCATTGTGCTTCATCTTCTCCTTCGTCTTTTAACAAGCACATGAAAAAGTAAGCTGAATCAATCAAAGCCATAATATATGAACCATATGGAGATCTATCCTTAGAATACTTGTAGCCCCCTGACCTTTTTCCTGGCATCCAATATGTAGTAGCAGCAGCATATCGACTATGTTGTCAAGTTTTGGAGATGTTGAAAGTATCTGCCATACAATTCTGGAATTTCTAAATGGAGTAGTGTCATATGTTGGTAGTATTCAAGTCCTGTTTACTGATAGAACTTTGGTTCAAATGTATAATGTGTTTATTTGGTGAAGTCTAATGGGCAGTTTACAGGATGGGCTCTCACAGATTTTCACTGGGCTTTCTTTTCTGAGAATTTTACACAAATCTCATAGTGTTAAAAGCTAATTACATCCTATTCCTACTCTTTTTTAAATTACAAAAATCCCTTACATTTGGTGGAATTCGGATCCATCCCAAAACTTCCCAATGCATCACGTCCTAGTTTCGAATACATTGCTAAACATACCGATACATCGCGTCTCTGTTTAGAATACATCACATACACCTCGATACATTGCGTATAGTGATGTATCCAACCGATACATTACTTAAAGTGATGTATTATGTCTCGATACATCGTGTATAGTGATATATCTGTCCGATACATCGCGTATAGTGATGTATCCGAAAATAGGAAAGAGTAGAGATTTTTGTAATTTTTTTCAAATGGTAGGAAGTTTTAGAGAATATGGTAAAATAAGTTGTGTATTTAGGTAATTTTTTCTTCTTTTCTCGAAAGAGTGTTGTTGGGAATACCAGTCATGACCCACAAAATTTTATGTTTGGGCGGGTGCTTAATTTATTATTTGATATGTGATTTGAAGTCATAAATCATAATATAAGAAAAGAAGTTTTATTAGATATTCAAATAGATTATAAGAAAACAAACTTTCAATTTAAAACTTAGTAAGAATTGGGTGGGTTGAGTTATAACAACTCAAATAACATTTAAGCGAGTCAATAATTTGTCTATTAATTAACTCAATCCATTTTGACATTCTTTTAAGTGTAACTTAGTCTTGCCATTTTTTGTTTATATAGTAATGTTATTTTATGTCATTTATGACTGAGTTAATAATCGGTGCAAAATTTCCATCTTCCAAGTTTAGTGCCAGATAACCCGTTAGATAAATATAAATATTACTCACTCCAGAATTAGAGTAATATTATATCGTTTCTATAGTTAATCCCGTGAATTTGTTGTTTACGTAACTCATCCAATTAGTTAATCAGCTATCATCCCCTTAATTAATTTGTATTTTGGTTGAAACATTACAACACCTAGTAGCTCATGGACTTTTTTTTGTTTTGTTTGCTTATGATTAATTTAGTTATAAAGATTAAAGAGCCTTCTTTAAAAAAATAAAATTAAGAGACCCCAAAAAAGAAAAGAAAAAATGTTATGGAGTTCAGCTGAAATGTGTTGGTACTTGGTATTATAATCAAGAATAATATGACAGCTTTATTTGGCTTGTCTTGGAGATGATCTTTGTTGGGATCTCGTCATAGATTATCAAATTATTAACTTGGAAAAATTTATTAATTAAATAATCCTCTTTTCCAAGTTTATTGCCAGATAATCCTTTCAAGTCTCTGACTAGAATACTTTATCTATTACCTCCTCCAAAATTGGAATAATACGATCAATCCACTTTATAATAATTATCTTTTATAATAACATTTCATTATGAATGTTAGTCTAAAGTAGTCTAGTAAGAGAATGATAAGAAATTATAGTAGCAATACTATGATTAGTCGACTACTAGTATGAACGGATAATAAGATAACACACTACTACTTACTAACCTCCTATCCTAATTATGTCTTCCACAATCTTATATCTAAAACACGTCCTCGATAAGCTGAAACTCTATCATGTGCTATGTAATCACCTCCGTTAGACTTCCAATACATACATAAATATCTTGAACCTACTCTCAAATCTCAACGGGACCATTTTGTCATTTTCTCGCCCATGGAACTTACATTTTATTTTTAAAAATATACCCTAATGATTGTTTGCTTATGATTAATTTAGTTATAAAGAACTTTTCTGAAGAGACAAAAAATGGAAAACAAAAGCTGTCGAGTTCAGCTGAAATGTGTGTTTGAGTTTTAATTAAACGAATGATATAAGGGTCCCTTTTTTTGTGAATAAGTTAAATTGAAACAAAGGGGTGTTTATAATATTGGGGATTAAATAATAACAAAATTATTTAGTAAACATTTGTTTTTATTGATAGATGCTTGGTTCATCATATACCAATGATTTATACGAAAATAACACATGAGGATCGATTTGGATAAAAAAAAAACATTTTCAATTTTAATCTCAACTTTTTTTTACAAGACGAGAGTTTTGGAATAGAAGGAAATAACTCATTTGTTGGTTTATGAGATTAGTAATTTAGAAATTATTATCCCACGTAAAATGTGATATAAAAATAATATCTCAAATATAACAGAAATAATTTTAATATAATCAAACACACAATAAAATACACTTACATTTTATATCGAAATTATTATGTCTTCTTTGGCGGATAGTTACGGTACTGTTTTTGGAACTATCTTTGTTGAATGAGTTGGGATCTCAGTTTTAGATTTTGACGGGTTTAGAATCTGCACTTTAATTTGTTAAATTACTATTGAAAAATAAACAAAAATAAGTTTATATTAAAATCATGCTAGCGATAAAATTTAAAATCTTGAAAATAAGATAAATTATTTGACATAATATGTAAACGACCATCGACCGATGTAAAAAATATCATATATCGACAATATATATACAAACAATAATTCTGAAGTTGCCATCTAAACAGCTTGCACGAACAAAACCTTTTAGATCATCAGATATTCTGTACCTCTACAGGTTTTCTTTTGTATAAATTGTGACAATAACATGCACATGATTTGAACTATGGAAATGAATTTTTTTTAGTACAAATTTAAATTAGTTGAAACTCAATGCGAACATGAAATACCTAATTAAAAAAGAAGTAAGAAAAAGAAGCAGCACATCTAATGGGATGAATAGTAGAAGTATTTGGGGTTCTACAATAAGGCCAAGAAGGTGTTTGTACACGTGCCAACCACGTGTAAATCTACATGGCTAGGTGTACACTGACATGCCACCTAAATCAATCCATTCTGCCAAATATATAAAACCATATAGTATATAAATTATTATTAATGCTCATTTGGCCATGGATAAAAATATATATACTACTTTCTCTCGTTCAATTGGTTTGACATACTTGGTGGAGCCTTAACCCGACACAAGAGGGGGATGTACTTTTTCTTTTCAGTCCGTTTAAAATTTTAATTTTTTTCACCTGATATGTTTAAAATCATAAAATTGACATACATTTGATATATATTTAATTTTAAATTATATGATTCAAAAGTTTTTTTTATTTTCTTAAGCTTTATACCAAATAAAAAATAATAAAAACAATATCTTTTTCTTCTGAATTTCATAATTTTTATGTCCAAACACCCGCTAAAATTCCTGTCTTCCATTAATTTGCATAGAACAAAACTATCCCAAATCCCATGTCTTCATTCTTCTAACTTTAAAAAATATAATAATAATAATAATAATAATAATAATAATAATAATAATAATAATAATAATAATAAAATAGTCCTAAAGTAGTACTACCATGCTAGAACTACACTATCATCAATCATTGACATCTCATTATAAAAGTTAAAGTTAGCAGTTCCAGGATATTTTCCCAACTTTTTTTATTAAATTATCTACTAAGGGTGTTTTGCCAAAACTCCCCCTATTTTTCTATTTAATTATTCTGAGACTATAAAGTGAATCCAAGTGTACATTTTTAATTTCAGATACTCCTTTTTATGTTATGTAGAAAATATGGTTAAGGTTATTGATATCATTATATTTCCCAATATGTGTTAATAAACCTTTGACTTATGACTAATTTTTTTCTTATTCATTAAAAATATCAAGCCTAAAAAAATGGACTATTACATTGAAGTAACACATTCAAATCCAAATAATAGCGACCGCGACTTTTCTGAAAAACTAAAAAATAACAAGTTCATTTACATTCTTAAGAGAATAGTTCTTATGTAAACTTACTTTAATTTCAGTTGTCAAGTAATTCAATAACCTGATGATTTTAGTCATCCTTATCTGTTAAATGAGTAGGATGGTAAGTAAATATTATCACATTAATCTACCTCGGTAAGTAAATAATTAGAGTGAAAACATACATTAACTAAACTTTTTTTTTACAAGACTAGTGACTTTGTATCTTTTTTCTTAAAATGGAATATTTAAACCCTTTAATTAGTAAGTTTTGTTATTTACCTTGAGTAAATTATGGGATTAGGTGCTAAATTTTAGTTTTTTTTTTTTTTAACCATCTGAAAAAAATTAAAATAAATCCCTTAAATGAATAACCCAATACCCGGAGATTGTATGAGCAAAGTATTAGCTGTCACTGCCAAATTAAAATCTCTGTTTTCCCTTTCTTCAATATATTCTTTTTCTTTACCCCTCAACCCCTACCCCACCTACCCCACCCCCTATATATACTCCCAATCTTCTTCACATTTTTTCTCCATTCCCCCATGCCATGCAAAAAACTCCCAAATTTCTACTATGGAGAAATCAAAATCAGTTGGTTGTGTTGATGACGGTGTTGATTTGAAATTCGATTCGAAATTGGGGACCTATGGCTGGTTTAGCTGTACTAGCGGCGGCGGAGAAGGTGTTTTTGGATTAAGGAGAGAGAAGAAGAAAGTGAAAATCGAGAGGGAATATCCGCCGCCGATCCCAGGGCTTGTGAAGACGGAGAATGTTCCGTCTTCGCAAATGCCGTGGGTGATGAAGAGGTATCATACCTCTGATGGACGATTGATTATCAAAGAGGAGAAAGTGAAGCGATTTGAGTATTTCGAGACTCACCGTACTGAAGGAAGGTTAATGCTGAATCTCGTTCCGTTAAACGACGACGTTTTGGATTCGGACGATGACGACGATGTAATTGAGACGGATGGTTGTGATCGAGAGGAGATTGATCGGACGGCGCCGGAGGAGAATGAATCGGCATTGGTGAATGGTGGTGGTGGTGGTGCGGTGACTGGCGGCGGTGGAAGCGGAGGAGTTAAGTGTTCGAGTTTGTGTACTTTTGGTGTGGCTGCACCGGCGATAAAGCCAGTTCCTACATAAAGCAAAACTTCTCTTTATGAGAAATTGATGGGATTTTCCATATATTTGAGGCTGTTTTTTAGGTTTTAAATTACTTTTATTTATTCAGCTCAAAAGGAAAAAAATTTGTTGGGATTTTATTGAATTTTAATTCTTTTTTGAATGTCAATTTTTTGTTGTTTAATGATCCCTTAATGCTACATTTCTAATGTTTTTCTTAAGGCTACTGACTAAATGATATATATGCGTGTTGGTGTGCCTTTTTTTTGAAAAAAAATATTGTTTGGCTCGTTAAAAATTAGAAAAATGATTTTTGTTCTTAAGTAAGGAATTGTTTGATACAAGTGATAAGAATAATAATTTTGACATAAAATTTGAAATTATTTTATATTTGGATTGAGATATTAGCTAATCTCTGAATATAGATGATATGATTAAAAAATCAAATGAATATTGTTGTTTATTCCATCATGCGGACTATCTCATAAAAAAATACAATAAAATAAAAATAATATTTGATTTGATAATTTCATTATTAATCTTTTAATTTGAGGGTTTATATTTTTCAGAATTCAGAAAAAGACTTTCGAACCAAATACACTCACTACTTACTATCTACGCTATCATCAACCCTAATCTTATCGAGTTTCGAATTTCGAAAGTCAAGCAGTTTATTTATGTGATATAGTTTGAATTTCGAGAGTCAAAAGATTTAAGTTGATCGGACATGAAATTTTCAAAATAAATTTTATAAAATTATGATTAAAGATATATAGTCTTGTTTGAATCTTGAATTCAAAGTCCGAAAGTCAAACAATTCATTTATGTGATATTGTCTAGATTTCGATAGTCAAACAATTTATATTTGACCATGAATTTGAACCTGAAATTTTCAAGTTTTTTGAAATAAATTTTATAATTATAAAATTATAGTCAAAGATAAATTTGTTTGAATCTCAAGATTCGAAGATACCCCATAAATTTAGATGAAAAAAGTATAAGTACGAGTTATTTTTACATAATTATATGAAACAGGAAAATGAAAACAAATAACTAAACATATACATCTTAAATTCTTCAACATACATTAGTATAGCAACAAAAAGTACGTAAAATAATCAAACTTTAGTTGGTTCCTTCCTTCTTTTATTTGATTTTTCGCTTGGTGTCCATTGTCCAATATCTGTATGGAGGTCTAAATTCGACTAAATTTAAATTACATTTTAAAAAAATTATATTAATGGATAAAACGCTTCACACCAAATTTAAGCTTATCCTTCCTTCTCATGCATGGCTGTGTCGTACCTGTAATTATTTGTTTTTCCCCCTCAATTTCAATATGTGAATCTCCTTATACTATTTAAATTTTGAATTTATATGTTGTCGTTGATGACTATTTCTTTTCTAAAATTACTCCTCCGGTTAGTTTTTAAATTTAAAATTAGTGTATGGCTACCAAAGTAATTGTTCGTATTAGTTTTAAAATTCAATGAATATGATTATTCTGATGTACGCTTGGTATGATATATAGTTATACATATTATATATAATTATTTTTAATTCAAAATTTCATATGGTTAGGTACTTAACTTAAACAGGTCATTTATATGGTTCGAATATAAAATATAATTTACTAATGCATTTAAAAATGGTGTTGATATATTCAGCCTAAAAATAATGATAGATATTATCCCTTTTGCATAAATTAATCATTGGTCATTAATTGTCACTACTTTTATTTCACAGTTGTAAGGATCAAAGAAGGTATATTGTGACAGATAATAGAAGACTAATTACATCTAATCAAAGATTAGTATTAGTAATTGTTATGTTGAAGCAAATTAATCGGATAAACTTTCTAGCTATATATGGACTTACAAAGAGTAATTAAGAGGGTTATCCAAATTGATCTGTAAGATGCATTTCCCAACTATCAAATGAATCCCAATTAATTTATCTTTACTTATAATGTAAGTGAATCGAAGTTAAACGTAGTTTGAGTATAGTGAAGGGATTTGACATAACATTATCATACATGGAAAGAAGTACTTTTCCTTATTAGACTTTATGTGATGTAAATTTGAATTAGTCGTGGCGTTGATGCAATTGATCAAAATCGTTACAACTTACAAACCATGGCATGCAGACTATGACGAAACCAGAATTACTAAATTTTCCCTTTGATTCACTCCTAGGTGCAACCTTATCACCGTGACATATATGTTATTGATTAATGAAGTTGGCATTTTTCAACAATTGTTGGCTTCTCTCACTTTAATTAATTGCTTTCGTTGTATCTCTTACACACTTGTGAACTATTATTCGTGGATTAGGGGTGGCAAATAGGCGATTTGAGCGAAATTTGAGTGGGATAAAAAGGGTCATTATTTAATTATGCTAATTTGAACTGAAATGAGCTGAACACATAACTAAAGAATTTAACACACAAATAAGATCTGTTTGGCGAGCCCCGATGCGAATCCCAAAAGAGTGTTTTAAAACACTGCTATGAGTCATAGCTCAACATTTAACTATTTTAGATCTTATAATATGTTTAATTATTAAAATCGATCTACCACATGATGAACATGTTTCAAGCTACATGCATGAGCACGTTAAGAGGAGCTTTTGGTCACTTGTTCCTCGCTTGTTCCAAAGAGTTTTAGATTGATTCTATATTGCATATGTTAGTAAATTAGTAGCTTAGAAAATCTTGGTAAAAACTTAAACATCTACCCCTAAAATTTGAATCTTGGATAAATAAGTTGAGATTCCCATCAAATATCATACAAAAAAATTACTTTAATTATTTTAACGAGAGTTTTTTATAAGTCAATTTAGGCTATATATTTTACTTTTAGATGAGCGTAATTAGGACAAGTCAAGTTAGACTATCCTTATAAATGGGCGGTCATTTACCCGGTCAAATTTGAGTGAATCATTTTTTTATGAACTAATTCTATCATACCCCTATCTGATCCGATGCTCTATGGCTCTTGCAATTTATTTATTTATTAATCAATTAAAAGAAATTTATTAACGTAAGAAATTCTTATTGGTTGTGAGACACCATTTGTCTCCATTCTCAATCGTGACTCAAAAAGACACTCTTAACCGTTGACGTATGAGGAAAGTAAATCAGTTACTTTTGGTTATCAGTATATATCGATCGATTCGCTTTGATTTTATATATTATAAATGTGATTGGTATGTTTTTCATTTATAAACATATTAAACTAATTAATAATAAATTAATAAAATATTTGCTATAACACAAGATTTAAGTTTTTAGAATCAATAAATTAGTTAATAACATTTTCTTCGATTTGATTTATCGATTATACTGAAATTCGGATATCCCTAGATTTGGTCACATTGATAGAAATGGATCAAAGCCAAAGATCTACTTATCCCCTTTTCATCAATTTGATGTTTTTCCTAGATCATTGCTTACATAAGATTGTAGATATGAGATATTTCATCTTATCCATAAACTAGTTATCCTAAAATAATCTCTTATTCATTTATTCCTTTGTTGTTTCCCTTTTTGGTCGAAAAAAACATTAAATTAAATAAGGAGAAAAAACAAGAAACAAGTGGGTCTGTCTAGTTTCTGAAGCATTCACATAAATATTGTCCAAATTAAATAAACTCAGCCTGCTGGCTGTATATATCCAACACCTGCACGTAACTTTTTTTTTCAAGAAAATAGGAGTAAATGTAGTTTGAAATATTACTTCTCCCTGTGAACCACTTTACTTTTCGTTAATAGATTTGACGTATAATTTCTTAAAAGTCGTATAATTAAAAAAATGTAACAAGTAAAGTGATCCCGAGGAGTAAAATTTTGTTGCTGCTTGACAGCTCAATATGTGTGGTAAATGCAAAACTTCGTTTTAAATGAGAAACCTGACTTCAAGTAGTAGTAGTAGTAAGTCAGTTCGAATTTACATCCAATTAGATCTTCTTGTTATTTACAAATTAAAGGTGATGGTAGCGTGATGTCTAAGGACAAAATTATTCGCACTCGATATTTATAATATACTGAATGAAAATATGTATGAGTATGTAAAGAGTCTCTTGACGATATGTAATCTTTTGAGGAAAATCATGTGACTTTGATCCAAAATAGACATTATAACACCATGCTGAGACACGTTAAAGGATAAATTAAGTAAGACTTCAATTTGGATGAAGAAATTATCTGCACAATATTTTCCACCAACCAGCTAGCAACAAACTTCTGCATTTACCCAAAACGAAAATATACATAAACTTAAATTTAAAAATTATCTAATTACACAAATATTTGAATTAATTACCTATTGTCTCGCTAACTAATAATTTCATACTAGATTTTAAGTCCAATACACCTAAATATATTTATTTTTTCTACGAGATACACTCTGAAATACAGATACATTTATAGGGAGTGAGGCAGGCGAGATAGGAGGAAGATGAGCTAGAAAACATGAGTATTCCAGATACATTCAAATCAAGCTAGATACATTCTAAAATACAGATACACAAGGAGAGAGACGAGCGCGAGTGGAAGAGAGATGAGCGAGGAGTCATATACATGCGAATCCACTTGGATACAGTGTATCTGAAACAAATTACACCTAATTTTCACCTCTTGTATCCGAAATACATATATCTGGATGTGGCTAATACATGTATCGGGAGATCGAAATCTAGCACGAATGATAATTTTGAAAACTCATGAAAAGTCACATAATTAGACCCTTAACTAGTGAAATTTATGTTGTTTGCCCTAACTTGATTGCATGATTTATTCTTTAAATGGGTTGATTTTTTATTTTTATCTTCAGAAATTGAATTTATGACTAATGGAGCATAAATTCTTTAAGAGCATAAAACATAACTTATTGGTATATATTGTGTATTGTGTTTCGATTATCACACTACTTTTGTATTGTTATGCTTTCTTCATTGTTTTCTTCTTCTTTTACTTGAGTTTGATGCACTTGGGTCGAGGGTCTTTCAGAAACAATCTCTCTACCATCACGAGGTAATGGTAAGGTGTGCGTATACTCTACCCTCCCCATAACTCACTTAGTGGGATTTCACTAGGTATGTTATTGTTGTTATTGTAAGATTCAAAAAACTTCTTTACTTTCTTAACGTAGTGTCAATTCAAAATCTGACTAACAATTTGTAGTAGTTAATGTTAAATATTTTTTATGGGGACAATTGGTTACTCACATATTTATTTTATTTTATTAAATTAAGTAAAGATCCGTTTCGATCTTACAATTTTTACGGACACAATTTTTCATGCATTCACCTAGCAATTATTATCCCTTATTTGTTGTTAGCTCACTTGCTTGATTGCACACAAACAATTCAAATGTTCCACCTTTATTTATAGATGGTGATGGAGGATCTACTGAGAGATATTTACTTCTTTTTTTTCTAGAATGTTTCTCCGATTACTTAATTCTATAACTATTTTTTTAGAATATTTTTAAACTTTTCTCTCAAGAACACTCATTCTAGAGATCTTCCTTCAATACTCTACAACTTTTTTTTTAATATTCTAGATCCTTCTTTAATTAATATACAAGAGTATATTAATTAAATTGATAATAAATTCTTAATAGTTAACTATATTTATATATTATTGACAGATAACATTGTACTAACTAACCCGTTATAATATGTTAAAAGGAAAAAACATCAAAATTATTCTTGAACTATTTAAAATAGTTCATCTCTATTTGTTGTTACGTTTCTAACTCAAAAATATTCTTTTTAATACGTTTTTGAATAAAAAATATCCTCTAACAAACCAAATAGCTAAAAAAATACTCTTTCTACTAATGATTACTCCAAAATAAAATAAAAAATAAATTAATTTTATTCTTAAACTATTAAAAATGAGACAATTATGTTGTCAACTTTTCCTTCGTTCACTCTGAATTTTCTGACTTTCTGATATATTAATTTTCATATTTAAATTATTGTAATTAAAATTTTAACTCTATCATTCCTATTATTGTTTATTATTTTTTTAAAATTATGAATAAATAATTAATTACCTTGTTTGTTGGAAGGAAATATAGTTGAATATGTGAAAACAAGTCCCAAGTAAGTAGGTGTTAGCAGAGTGAGTAAGACAGTGAGTTTTGAATTCTCTGTGAGTATATTTATGCTCTACAGCTACTCTTTAGATTCTCATTTCTGATTTAATATGTCAGAATCTATCATTGGCCTTCTCTTTTTATGGCATCCAAAATAGACTCTCTAGATTTTCCTAGCGCGCCATGCTCTCTTTCATAAATTGTCTAACGTGTGATTTAAAGGTTACTAGTGAAATCATAATAGAAACATTTATTAATATTTATATTAAAATAAATATTCTCTATATCACATCTTTTAAAGTATAATTACTTTCGACTTTTTGAACTTTACATAAACACAAAATACTATGTACATTGAATTGTCTCACTGATTAGAGTCTACAAGGATATTTATTTTTAGGTTCCAAAAGACATATTCACTCTGTTTCTTTTTATATGTCATTCTTACTATAAATAGTTGGTTCATAATACTTGTTATTTTATAAAATCAATGCATGAATTACAATATTCTTCCTATTTTACCCTTGTGAGTTATTAGCATTGAAAATATACATTTGACCAACATAGAAAAACTAAATAAATAATTCATGTTCATATATTGATCAAATTAATTAATCAAAATAAATTAATATATATTCATTAATTGAAAACTTGACTTCAAAAAAAATTAAATAAGGATAGAATAATAAACTTACTTAGTTTCTTAATGCACGTGAAATCTGAAATGGTGACATATAAATAGGAACGGAGAGAGTACTACGTAATTTGATTAACAATCATAATGTCTTAGTTGAAACTCTGTCATGCACAACATTTGTTTATTTTTTCTTCCTATGAATCTCGAGAGTGGATAGTTGATCGCTACCTCCTTGTCCTGGAGGCTCTCCGGCCGGGGAGAGTTAATGCAAAAACTTGAAGAAGAAACAGAACTCAAAGCCAACATCTGCTCAATGGGCTTTATTTCATGCAATGGCCCAAACCCTTTCACACATTTCAGTAAATAGACTTTAGAGGGTAAGTGCACAAATACATGTTTCTGATATCGTCATTTAACTTGTGATATTTTCATCCCAATAACCCTTATATTTTTCAGGCTAGTTCACTATAGCCTGAAAAATAGCAGGTCATCGGAAAGTTCTATTTCTTAGACATTTTTGACCAAAATCGATTCTGATTTTTCTTCTAAAAATACTTTTCTCTATTTTTTTTAAGTGGATGTGGTTGAAATTGATTGAAAATACTAAATGAGGATGTATACAAAGTTTTAGGAAGATTGGAGGTGATTTGGATTTGGACTGCTTTGGAGTCAAAACTCAGAGATGAAATCGAGTTGAAAAATGTCATTGCAATAATATATATCATGTGTATATATCAATGTAAAATCATACACATATTTTTATTAATATATATCTATATACATGAGATACGCATATATAAAAGAAAGATAAACATATATACAAAAGAATATACATAGAATATATATGGATATACACATATTGGCTTTGTTTTCTTTTTGAGGTAATTGACTATAGTAAAATATAATTGTACAACAATATTCTGGAGTTTCACCCATAGAACTTAAAATTACAAGATAATAACTATTTTTTTAATTACAAGATCAAAAGGTGGCTATTTGTTAAAGAAAAAGACATTTTTTTCTTTCTTTCGATCATTCATCCAAGTCGATTAATTCGAACTCGTATACCATAAAATCTACTTATAGTAGCGTTACGACCCCTTTAAAAACTTATGACAATAAACAAAAAGATTCATCTTACTTATATATACTATACTCTTTTATTGGGAATATTTGTAATAATTGTTCACGATAGAATCATTCTTATGCTGTCTATATTTTAAAAGTCCACTTAATAAAAGTATCTAAGTTATATTTCGTCTACATACATACAACAAAGGAATGAAGATTATTTATCAAAATTGGGAGAATATTTCCACTTAATTATTCTATATCAATACATACTAATCTCTTAATTATGCTGTTTACCTTTTAATCTCTTTAATACAACTCAAAAGGGTATATAATTTGCAAAAATGTAAAGGAATTGGGTTGCTAATGACAGCTTATTACTTTAATTACTTGTTAATCATTCTTGGTGATACCTCTCATCATTGGACAGTTTGGCAATTTGTCACAAACAATAAATCCAACAAGTGGAGAAATATAAATCATAAAGTTCAATCTTCTTATTAAAAAATCAGACGCTACATTTTATAAAAGGGATCACTACGTAAAAAATAGTCAATCAAATTCATTGTTTACTTTTGCTAGATTCTTGTCTTAAGTTAAACATATCAAAAATCATGTATATAAAGTAAATACAGTAATGAGAAGTCATACTAAAAATATTGGAAAAAAAACCATAGCAACTACAAATAATATAATAATTGTAGCCAAGGAGATAATATGTCATACTAAAATTGAATACTAAGCTATATAGTATAGGAGAGTAATTATAACAATATCAATCGATAAGTAAGCTAGACAAGACTTGACTACCTGCTAACTTTTCTATCTTAATTCTCGACCTCCATTGTTTTTAATTTAGAATCATGATCTTAGTAAGTTGCAGGTGCCATGTCTTGTCTAATCACCTCTCCCTAATACTTCTTTGGTGAACTTTCCTCATAGGCTCATATCCACCTTAGCTAATTTCTCACACCTCCTCGCTAGGGCATTACTACATTTAATTTCCTTTTTCTATGCCTGAACCATTTGAGTCTCGTCTCCCTCATATTGTCTCCATAGAGGTCGCTCCCACCTTGTCCCTGATATTTTCATTCCTTATCCCATTTCTCCTAGTACGCCCACAAATTCATTTCAACACCCTCACTTCCATTACTTTCATCTTCTAGACGTGCGACGACTTCTTGACTGATCAACAATCTGCTCCATACATTATAGCTGATAATTTGATTACCACTTTATAAGACTTATCTTTAAGGCATGAATATGACACATTCTTATCACCCAAAAATCAAAATATTGGATAACAGATTTCATTTCATCCACTCACTCCAATACAATATGTAATATCTTCATCAATCTTCCTATTTTCTTAAAAATTATGTATCAATTCTCTCTTTCACATTATTTATCATGTGAATTATTCAATGAACTTGCGACCCAAATATTCCACGTCTTTGACGAGGCTTGGTTTCCGTTCTTTATTTAAATTAGACTTCCTTTAAATAAAGAACAAATAGCTGCAGAATCAATGCCTTCTCCAATTTTATATCAATAAACTAGCCAATCATGTCCTTGAAGAGAAAGTCATACAAATAAATCAAAGCATAAAATTAATTAATGCATGATAGGGAATCAGTGCAACATGCATAATATAATAATAATACAATATTTGTTCAATATATAGTGAATTGGTCCAATGTCACCATCACACAGCAACATGGTGTGTTAATCAATTAAAAAAATATCAAGATATATTGCACGATGCACAAGAGTTGAGGGGTCATCTTGTACAAGTTGAATTTAAAGTAACCTGTTATGATAAATTAAATTATTGAACAATATAATATACACATTCTTTATAATATAGTCAATATATACATTAAATTTTACTCTTGCGTCATTGGGCAGAAATTAACCATACAATTCAAATATTTACGGCTACATAATTCAAAGGCTGCTGGCAAAAGTGGAACAAAGTTGGAGCTTGAAGATACTACCTACCAACTAGTGTTATTTAATTTCTAAAAAAAAATTAATTTCAATTTTTTATGTGGTATATTTAATATTATAAAATTATAAAATATTTTTATATATTTTAAATTTAAAGTTAATTTTTTTTTTATGTCAAACTAAAATCAAAAAAATAAATTGAAACAGAGAGAATACTGCTATTTATAATTACCAAACTTATCATTGAATTAATTTGGAAGCTTTCAAATGCGGCCAAAATATATTTATATAGTACCTACATTATGTCTACACTCAACATCACTTTCATTTGAATATTCTTCGTTAGTTAGTTTTACTTGTTGGTTGTGCTCGTACGAAGGAAAATATTTTTTTGGAAAATGTTTTTTAATAAAATAAATAAGTTTTTTATTTGTCTTTTTGTATTTCATATTTAAATATAAGAATATTATTTTAAATATATTTATATACAATTTAGATAAATATTAAAGAAAGTGGGGTTAGGGGTGGATTGAAAATAATGTGTATTAAAGCGGGAATATGATACAATTAACGTAGAACATCATTTTTAGGGTTTCGATTTTCTTATTTTGAGTAGGAATTTCTTTTTTTTCTTTTTTTTAAGAAACTTGTTTTTCTAAATAAAATATTTTTAAAAGTTTGATTAATTGAATATGAAAAATTGAATTTTTTAGTACTTTCTTAGAACATTCCGAAATTATTCTTTAGATTCTATTGGTTTATTACAAAGTTAAAGTTAAATCATTTTTCCATATTTTCTAAAATTTAAGCTGGATCTAAAATCAATGAATTTAATTAACTTTTTACGCGTTAGAACAATATTGAGTCATATTCCATGTTTCAATTGATTATTTTTTTCAATAATCATAGTGTTTGTGTTAGGTTGCATGCACCTACATTAATCTTATATGATATTTGACATTTTTCATTAGCAATAAATAGCGGATAAATCCGTCCATCAAGGCTAAAACAAATGAGAATAAATAATTCAATTTTTTATATCTCTGTTGGAATTTAAACTTGAGACTTTATAACTCTAGACCAGCTTAATTGACCACTAAATCACCCTCATAGCTTTGAATTGACTTCTTAATTTTAGGCAATCTATGAACTGATGGATTGTTTCTAAAAAAATATTGAAGATTTTTTTTGCATATTATATGATCCATTTCTAGGGTCATACCTAAAATTTCAAATTCAAGACCCCTAGTTAAGAATAGAGGAATTTTAATCATCCATATTTATGTGCTCTTACTAAATGTTATGTACTAAAGTTTATCAGATTCTCCTACTCAATTTTTTTCTTTTTCATTACACCTTGTTTGGATGGTCGTTATCCATGGTATTGTATTGTATTATTAGTTCAAATATAATATTTATTTTGATTGTTATGATTGTTACTTACTTAAATTTTATTGCATCATCTCATCGTTAGATAACGACGAAAAGTTTCAGTTTGTGTAACAACAGATTTTGGTGTGATCACGTAGTTACATTAATTTTTTCTCGCCAAATCCAGGGGTGATATTGCCAAATCTAAAACATAAAGGATGTAAATGTAATTAACCCATTTTCTGGACACGTCGGTTTGTACAAACTGATTTTACTGAATTACCTAAAATGGAAGAAGAAGAAGAAGTAAGAAGCATCGCTTTCTAAATCATTAGATTTTTCTTCTTTGTAAAATTCACGTTAAACTTTCCAATTTGATCTCTTCTTCTTTTTTTTTCTATCTTTCTTTCAACATCAAGCAATTTATAACACCCAAGAAACAAACAAGTTTCTCACTCTTTCAGCTGACCCATAGTTTTTTGATTGATTCATCTTCTGTGATTCTTTTATTTTCTCATATTTCCATTTCTTGAAACTTTTCTAAGAAATTCCCACAAAATATGATCCATTTCTGAAATCAATCACTTTGTTTTCTTGGTTATTTGGGTATTGAGGAATTCGAATTTTCCACTTTCTTTGCAAAGTATTTGGGGTTTTTCTTGATTTGGGTTGAAAAAAGGGGGTGAATCAAAAAGTTGGTTTTTGAGATTTTCTTGGATTTGGGTGTTGTGGGTATTGGTTAAAATTGAGTCTTTTGTTCATTTAAGTTTTTGATCTGTTGGCTTATTCTTGGAAGTTTGTGATTGTTGTTTGGTGGATTGATGAGAGTTTGAAGTGGTGGATTGGTGATTGTGAGAGATTGTTTGAATGGCTTTAAAAGAGTTGATTGAGATCAAGTTCAGGCTTGCTGATGGAAGTGATATTGGACCCAACAAGTATACACTTACCACCACTGTGGGTTCTCTTAAAGAAAAGATAATTGCACAGTGGCCCAAAGGTTTTCATTTTCCCTAACTTTTACTGATTATGTGAAATCAGGGCAGTTAGGTTCATCTTAAAGATACTTGTTTTTTTAGTATTTGTATCCAGCTCTTCTTTAGGTGCATAATTTGTTTGCTTGTTGGATAGTTTGGTGTTTGGATTTAAAACTTAGTGCTTCTGTTTCAGAATGAACATGTTTTGTTCTGATGACAATTGTTCTTGTATTTTTGTATTCTTAGATTTCTGTTTCTATTGGTTGATTATTTAGCCTTGATTATCGTATTTTCTTGTTGTTGTCCTGCTTGTTGTTGTTGTCGTCTTATTCATCTGTTTTGAGCTGAGGGTCTATCGAAAACAGGCCTCTCTACCTTTTTAAGGCAGGGTAAGGTTTGTGTACACACTACCCTCCCCAGACTCTACTTGTGGGGTTACAATGGGTATGTTGTTGTTGATAATCATTCTTGTACTTTCTTGTTGTTGTTCTCTCTTGGACCAAGGGGGAGGGGGTATGCTTGGATGATTACATAAAAGGAATCTATCAATTGAAATGGTGCAGTTAATTGTTGTGTTGACTGTAGTTTCTGCCTCATGAAACTATACACAAAGCTTGTCTTTTCAATTATAGTGATAGATTTCTTTTTATCTTTTTCTGTCATAATGCAAGATTGTAAACAAGGCATATATACATGATATGGGACCATAGATTTCCATTTGGCTTACCATTACAATAATTTTGATGCATTTTGCTATGCGAATGAATAAAACTTGTGCATTTGATTACTCTTTATAGTTCTTGTTTTCCTCCTTTGGTCAGCACATCCTGTATTATATATAGGCTAAAAGGTCAATGTTTTGTGGACAAACACTGCACAATACAAACCTGCTGCATGTTAATTAACTAAAGGTGACCTAATTAATACACATATAAGACTCTCTATCCTTATATTGATCTTGAATAATTATTGCAGAGGCAATTGTCTCATATCCACAAGGAGTTGTTATATTGGTCATCAATTTGTTGAGTTTATTTGATACTCTTATGTACTTCTGGCCCTTAGTTACATAATCTATGCGACTATTATTAGTTGAGTACATCTCCTGATTGGTTTTAGATATCCCTTCATTTTAGGTGCCATGTTTTGTGAATATTTGTCTTAACCTGTTAAATTCACTTGTAGTTAATGCTACAAGATTATGGTGTGTGCCTAATTGCTTGATATTTGTAACTTCTGTTTATTTGTAAGAATGTGCTAGGTTTAATCACTGGCAAGTACAGTTGAATAATTGAAAGGAAATCTTAAGTTTATTCGTAATATTGGTAAATTAAGCTTAGATTATTTTACAATACATTAGAACTCTTACTTGTGGACTTCACCACCTCTTTTGCAAGAGTAGTTAGCTTCATTTTAGCAAATCTAACCATTCGATCATCGGACAAGTCATACAAGTCAAAATATTCCTCCATTGCTGATAGCCAATCAGCAAATATTTTTGGATTGAGCTTTCCATTAAAAACTGGTGACTCCATTTTGACTTTCTTTCTGATGTTCCCTGTAGTACCTTGATTTTCATAGGGGGTTCTGTTTAGGAAAGTTCTACTCAATGGTGGTTGAGGCATCTGCAGAGGTCTTTTCGCCGCAACTCCTCTTTTTTCAGTTGGATTAGTTGGTTGGTCAAGCTGTTGAACATCTTCTCCGGCCTCTAGTCCTTCATGTGAAACAACTCGGACAGATTCTTTTTTTCCTTTCACTGGTAAATTAGTTGGCAGCTGTGAGTTCTGCAACTCAAGAGCTCTCACACGAGTTTTTATATTCTGAACTTCTTCAACTAACTTCAGTAGCAACTCATCCCTCTGAATATCGGTTAGCTTCCCCCAACTAGGCTTTTCCACATGATTTGACATGATACTGATGACCTCTCAAATACGAATTAAGTAAAAATGAAGAGATGAATGAGGAGAATAGAGAGAGATTACATATATTTCTGAAACATCTTTGGTGCAATGTTTGCTGCAATCTGAGGGTAAAGATGCATTTTATAAGGACAGTTACTTGGGTACCAAGCAAGGATGAAAGTTGTTTGTAGACTTGCTTCCTCATGATTCCATAGACTTGCTGCCCAAGTTTAGACTATTGAAGCATTTAAAATGCAATACTACATAATATTGAAACATCTAAAAGATACATAGAACTCTAAAAACGAATTTCTGTGTCTTGCTCGTGAACCTTTGAGCATATATGCACCAGATTCAGCTGAGGCAGAACCCCTTTAACAACGTATATGCAAATACACTTGCTAAGGAAATGAACTAAAAACAACTTTAAGGTCTAAATATTTCCCATGAGAACATGAGCTCCAGAATTTGAATCCCTTTGGTCCTTTCCGGATCTTTTTTATTTTAGATTACTGTTGGCCAGTAATTGCAAATTGATGAAAAGGGATATCCTCCCATCGTCCCTCATATTGCTTTGAAGCCAACTACATTTGTTAGACTAATGACAAGGCTCTGATAACAGTAAAGTAAATTAGGATGTTATCATTTGTTCATCTGACTGTTATACGCTTAATTTCAAGAGCATCTCAGAAAGCTACAACAGGAGCACGTGATATAGTTATAGACTTATAGGTGTCTTCTCCTTCTCCATATGTTTGGTTCTAGAGGAAATTTGAATCTGAAATCACAAATGTGCTGCTCTAAGTTTAGCTATTCTTTTAGTCACCTATAATTGTCTTGCTGACGGGGGATCTTTTTCATGGCAGATAAAGATTCTGGGCCAAAGACAATAAATGATGTGAAGCTTATTAATGCTGGAAGGATACTTGAGAACAATAAAACACTTGGTGAATCAAGACTTCCAGTTGCTGAAGTTCCAGGAGGTGTCATCACTATGCTTGTTGTTGTACGCCCACCTATGAATGAAAAAGCCCGTGGTAAGTTCACACTTAGTTGTAATCATAGAAACTCAGATCATGATTAACGTGTATTAGATAGATGCTTTAATGTATCATGTAGTCGTTTTTGTAGTGCATGACGATAATAGGACAGCCTTCCGTCACAAATCACCAGTAGCTCGTATTGGATATTTTTACGTAACCAAAGTGTCAATCAGTAGAAGTGCTGAGATTACCTTTTCCTGTTTCCAATATTCCTTGATGTAACTTGTTGTAGGTTCTTGTTGATACAAAAAAAAAACAAATTGGTTGGTACAACCGGTACTTTTGGGACTCTATGCATATTTTGCTAGTGTGTCAAAACTCATCATCTCCTTGTTAATCTCCGAGTCCTAAAGAATTGGGGTGGAGGAAGTAACTTTTAGGTTGTAAAAAAAATTTAGTTTGTCCAAGTGTCGGATGATAGCTCCTACTCAACTTCGCAGCTATGGTGCACTTTATCCAAGGGTCTTCATTTCTGTTTATGATTGTTAACTGTGCTGTTCAATAAGAGTTCAGACTTCAGAGAAGCCTGAGAAATTTATATGTTGATGTATGTTACAGATATTTATGATTTCTCTGGAAACTCTTCAAATTATTTTGTTCTATAGTGATTCCTTGTTATAGGGATCACTCCCATGTGCAATGTACATGAAGCTTGTGCCTTAGGGAAATATTTCTGAGCTTTCTGCATTTCCATCCATGATCTATTTATTTGATCCTTCTTTTAATATTCTGTCTTTACTGAGTCTTCTGCTGAATGAAGTTTCAATGCATTTGTTACAGATAAACTGCAGGACGATTCCCTGACAAAAGGCGGGTGTGCATGCACAATCTTGTAATCCGTTTAACCAGATAACAGAACTATTCCAGTTTAGTAATATCCGTAGCTCATGGATTTTTCAGTAGCGGATCTTTGGATGCATCCAAGAAGATACCAAATGGCAAAATTTTGAAGTTCAATTATCATTCATGCTCTTTGCTTTTACCTTTATATTTCAGCTTGGCAAACTTATTTAGAAGGCTAAATGGGATTTGGTGCACTGCTGTGTAGGAACTTCTGTGGAAAGTACAAAAACTTTTCTTCCTTTTTTAGGGTGGGTAAACAGGGGAACAAGAAGAACAAAAAAATTGTTCAAGATTATAGATAGTTTGATTTCATTAAATTTGCAATCATATAATTACTATGAAAAACTTACAAATTGAGGCATGTGTACTTTGTTGTTGTTACACCATTTCTTCTGTTATTGATGATCCAATGCTTCCCAAGTTACTCGAGAGACTATTAGAAACAACTTCTCTACCATGTATGGGTAAAGTCTGCGTACGCATTACCCTCTCCCCATACCCCATCAGTGGAATTACATTGGGTATGTTGTTGTATGTTATTTCCAAAGTGTAGGTATGGTCCTACTTCCATCTCCTCCAGCAATAAGATGCAAGTCAGATTCCAGCTTACATTATGTTACAAAATGATTGTAGACACCTTTAGGTGTAGTGTACATAGTTTAACAGATATGTAGGGATATGATAGAATATCTTTTGATTCCTTATTTAGTTTCCTTAATTAGAGCTCATTGTATTTGTATTTATACATCTTACCTAATGGAATAAGAAACAAGTTATTCTTCATTCGTTACATGGTATCAGAGCTATGGCAGATCTGCTAGGTTAGTCAAAATATTCATCGAGTAATTTGGTGTATTTGGGAGTTGGGATTTACCCCTTTCAACCTAGGTAGGATTGCCTTCCCCAGATAAGCAGAAATCTAGAATTCGGTGGTCGGGAGGACACATACCGGTAACAACTTTTTCAGTGATCTGTTGAGGTGGTGTGTGAGGTAGCGTGTATCACCAAAACTTCAATCTGCTTGCATTTTCGCTGTCATCACGACATTTCTGGTCAGGATTTGGTAGAATCTGGTTCGAATAATTCAGACTTGTGAGAGCTTTGACAATTCCAAACCTCAGTCAGCCAGGTTCTTTACTTTTTATATTATGTGATTTGGTGGCTCTATATCACTGCTGGAAGCTTCTGTGTTGGTATCTGATTATTCGTTCGGGGTTGGATATTGATCTCTGTCATATTTGTTGTCCACTGTCGACTCATCATTTTGCTTGCACACTGAATTTATCACGTGGGTGAATTGGTGTGTTTTTCAAATTTCATATCTAAGTAAAGTGATTATTCTGTGGTCTGCTATAAATCTGTTGGTTATTAAGTTGCTAGTGGTCCAACTTCATTTATTTTATGATATTGTTATTTTGCCACGTAAATTTAGTTGGAAAATAATTCTACACAATAGAGGAAAGGCTACAGATAACTGCAATCAGAAAACAGTTAATATTGTTGTTACTTCTGGTCAATCATCTTGTCAAACAATTTTGGTTTCATCGGAGGAGTTTTATAAATTCTTGCAGTATAAAAAATCAATGAAGGAATCTATTTCAGTTACTACCCTTGATGAGGCCAGTAAAACATGTCTTGTCTCCTCTTCAAATAAGTGGGTGATTGATTCTGGTGCCACTGATCATATGACTGGTAATCCTAATGTGTTTTCTAGCTTTCAATCACACAAAACACTTTCTCTTGTTAAAGTAGCTGATGGTTCAGCTTGTAACATTGTTGGATCTGGGACTGTTAAACCAGCCTCTTCCATTACTTTGTCATCTGTATTGAGTTTACCGAAATTGGCCTTTAATTTGATATCTGTCAGTAGACTTACTAAAGACCTCAATTGTTATATCTCGTTCTTTCCCGATTATGTCTGTTTCGTGATCTTACAACAAACCAAGTTATTGGTAAAGGACATATATATGATGGTCTCTACATCCTTGATGAATATGAGCCTCGATTTGCTGCCTATTCCAGTGTCGTGTCTCCATTTGAAGCACATTGTCGATTGGGACATCCTTCTTTACCTATGTTGAAGAAGCTTTGTCCTCAGTTTCAGAATATTTCTTCGTTGGAATGTGACTCATGTCGATTTGTCAAACATCATCACATCTCAATAGGTCCAAGGGTCAATAAATAGGCTGAGTCAGCTTTTAAGTTAGTTCACTTTGATGTTTGGGGACCATGTCCGGTCGTTTCCAAAATTGGACACAAGTATTTTGTCACTTTTGTGGATGATTTCTCTCGAATGACTTGGATTTATTTTATGAAGAGTCGTTCTGAAGTGTTCACTCACTTTTGTGCCTTCTATGCTGAAATCAAAACTCAATTCAATGCTTCAGTACGTATTTTAAGAAGTAACAATGCTAAAGAATACATGTCAGAATTGTTTCAATCACACATGAGACAACATGGTATTCTTCATGAGTCTTCATGTGTTGATACACCTTCTCAAAATGGAGTTGCTGAAAGGAAGAATAGGCATTTACTTGAGACAGCTCGGGCACTTCTGCTCCAAATGAAAGTTCCTAAACAGTTTTGGGCAGATGCGGTTTCTACGGCTTGTTTTCTGATCAATCGCATGCCATCTACTGTGCTTATTGGTAATATGTCCTATAATGTTCTTTTTCCAAATAAGTCACTATTTCCAGTGCAACCTAAGGTGTTTGGAAGCACATGTTATGTTCGAGATGTTCGGTCATCTGTTATCAAGCTGGATCCGAAAGCAGTAAAGTGTGTTTTTCTGGGCTATTCTCGTCTCCAGAAAGGTTATTGATGTTATTCTACTGAACTTGGAAAATACTTGGTATCCAATGATGTGGTCAGAGACTACACCATTCTTCTATGCACCTCCCAGTTCTACAAGTCAGGGGGAGGAAGATGAATGGTTAGTCTATCAAGTTACTCATTCTTTGATAGAACAATCAGATGATATTGTTCCTGCAACTTCTGGTCCTTCTATGGAGCACCAAACGATTATTGTGCCTTCACAGCACCTGCTCCATCAGTGTTAGTGAGACCGCCAATTACTCAAGTTTACTCGAGGAGGCAAGAGACTAATGATGCTTGTCCTGCACCATTCTTTTCATCATCCGATCTTCCTCCGTCTATTCCTCCAGAAAACTTTGACCTTCCTATTGCTCTTCGCAAAGGTACAAGGACTTGCAAATCTACATATTCCATTCTAATTTTGTTTCATATGATCGCTTATCCTATACATCTAGATCTCTGGTTGCTTCTCTAGACTCCATCTCTATACCCAAAACAGTAAATGAGGCTTTGAAACATCCTAGATGGTCTGATGCAATGCTTGAGGAAATACATGCCTTGGAGGAAAATCATACGTGGAATTTGGTGGATTTACCTAACGGCAAGAAACCAGTGGGATGTAAGTGGGTGTTTACAGTTAAAGTTAATCCAGATGGTTCTGTTGCTAGACTTAAGGCCAGACTTGTGGCTAAAGGATATGCACAAACTTATGGGGTGGATTATTCAGACACCTTTTCTCCGGTTGCCAAACTCACTTCTGTTCGCTTGTTCATTTCTTTAGTTACCTCTGCAAATTGGCCTTTACATCAGTTGGATATTAAGAATGCGTTCCTTCATGGTGATGTTCAAGAGGAAGTGTATATGGAGCAACCACCTGATTTTGTTGCTCAGGGGGAGTATGGGTTAGTCTGTCACTTGAAAAAGTCCTTGTATGGCTTGAAGCAGAGTCCCTGGGCTTGGTTTGGCAAGTTCAGCTAGGTAGTTGAAGATTTTGGGTTTAAAATGAGCAAATGTGATCACTCAGTCTTCTATCGCCACTCAACAATGGGCACTATTCTCCTTGTTGTGTATGTTGATGACATTGTTATCACAGGAAGTGATTATGCAGGGTTCTCTTCCCTCAAGTCTTTCCTGTATACTAGGTTTCATACGAAGGACTTGGGTCAATTGAAATACTTTTTGGGAGTCGAAATAAATATAAACAAGAAGGGAATTCTTTTGTCTCAGAGAAAATATATTCTTGACCTACTTGCAGAAACTGGAAAGATGGCAGCCAAACCTTGCAGTGCTCCAATGGTTCCCAATATGTATCTTATGAAAGATGATGGCGATCCTTTTGATGATCCAGAGAGATACAGAAGGTTAGTTGGAAAGTTAAACTACCTTATTGTGACTCGTCTTGATATTGCTTTTGCAGTAAGTGTTGTTAGCCAGTTCATGTCTGCGCCTACGGTCAAACATTGGGCAGCTTTGGAACAGATTCTATGTTACTTGAAAGGAGCTCCTGGACTTGGCATACTGTATCGAAATCATGGCCATACTCGTATTAAGTGTTTTGCAGATGCCGATTGGGATGGATCGAAAATTGATAGAAAATCTACTACAAGTTATTGTGTCTTTGTTGGAGGGAACCTGGTATCATGGAGGAGTAAGAAGCAAAATGTTGTATCTTGATCCAGTGCAGAATCCGAGTACAGAGCTATGTCACAGTCTACGTGTGAGATCATGTGGATACATCATCTTTTAACAGAACTTGGGTTGAAGCATCATATACCAGCAAAACTCTGGTGTGATAATCAACCTGCGCTCCATATTGCCTCGAATCCGATGTATCATGAAAGAACTAAACATATTGAGGTTGACTGTCATTTTATTCGTGAGAAGATTCAAGAAAGCCTGATTTCCACTAGCTACGTGAAGACAGGAGAGCAACTAGTTGATTTGTTCACAAAAGCGTTGAATGAAATGCGAGTTGATTATCTTTCTAACAAGTTGGGCATGATTAATATCTATGCTCCAACTTGAGGGGGAGTGTTACAAAATGATTGTAAACACCTTTGGGTGTAGTGTACATAGCTTAACAGATATGGAGGAATATGATAGAATATCTAGCAGATATGTAAGGATATGATAGAATATCTTTTGATTCCTTCCTTATTTAGTTTCCTTAATTAGAGCTCATTGTATTTGTATTTATACATCTTACCTATTGGAATAAGAAACAAGTTATTCTCCATTCGTTACACATTACATGTCAGGGAGGCACCCAAAATTGAAAATTTTAAATGGACAGAGCAATTGAGTATATAACAAATTTTTATGCCTCTTGCGTGGCTTAAAGTAGGAGAAAGAGAGCTAATTACAGGATAATCTAATTTCTATACATAATATTACAGCCAAATACAGGTATAAAATGGAAAAATGAGGCTATAATATATGGGATATCTAGATCTACACATAACTTAAATGGGTTACAAAATCTGACAGCCACAGTTTAACATTTACAAGGAGCAAGGCACCTTGCAGGGTTGGTTCCTCCATATTTGGAACTTATCTTGGAATGCTTGTCCATAAAAGTGAACCAACTTCTAGAGCTGACATGCAAGACAAGATGTGGAAGTCTTGCATGTTGACACTCTTCCCGAAACTAGCAAATCAAGAAATGGATTGAAAGAGTGCCTATGAAGGACTGTCTACAATGGAGGATGAGGAGCGATTTAGTTGCATGAGCTTTGTCCTAGATGCTCTGACATTCTTGAGTGTCATCTTCAGTTTTTGCCTTTCGCCTTCAACCTCAGCAAACTGGAGGCTTAACTGAGAGTACCGATCGTGCATTTCCCTCAGTTCATTCTCCTTAGCCACTTGCTTTTCTTTGATTTCCAACATTTCCTTGATCAACTCATTGATGTCTCTGAAGCTTTTGAAGATTGCTTCGTCATCACTATGTTGTTTCAGAAACGAACTGAAGCATAAATAAATTACTCGTCACTTCTATAGTATTTTATCCTCACAATGAATATCATCACATTGAACCCCAAGAAAACAACACATTTTCACTGTGAAAACAGCAAAACACTTCTAGATAGTTACTACACCAGTAAGCTTCCTAGCAAAAGACAAACTACTGATATGGCAATGGACTTGGATGCTGCTCATTGCCATAAAAGCAGAATAAAAGAAAATATTCATCTTTTAATGTCTTCATAGATAGACCTAGGAATGCTTCAAGGAATTCCTTCTAGAACATGATTTACAGATTCTATATATGCAGTTCAACATATGAATTATGTGAACTTCATTTGTAATTCCTAGTATAATTGAGAAGCTAGGCAAGAAGTGTTCAGAAAGCCATTTTGCTGCATCACCTGTCAATCAGCTATATGTAAAATACTATTATTTCCATAAATATTTTCCAGAATAAAGGAATATGTCCGAGGAAAACATAATCGATGTTAGTATAGATTTACAGCAACAGATCAAACGTAGACAGTAATATCAATTGTTAGCACTGGAAGACTCAATTTAGCAACATGAGAAATTAAGCAGGGCTGGCCAATGTTCTTGAGAATGTTGATTAAGCAGCATGAAATCACAAATGAAAAGATTTACTATAATTCACTAAAAGAAATGGAAGAACGAAGTATCTGCCAGGGCCAATCAAGCAGAAGGCAAAGCTGAAAGAAGTAATTGCACCATATTACCTCTGGAACATACTCGGTTTATTTTTTGCCTTTAATGCTTCAGCAAGCTCAATTTCCAGGGCAAGTACCCTCTCCAATGCATTACCAGTGCTAGCTATATCCTTGAATGTTGGGAACATGCTTCGGAGCTCTTCATTTGCCTTGCAGATTAAGAACCATGATAAACAGTGATCAGCGGCACAATGACATATTCAACTATAATATATACAAGTTATGTATACCTTGTGTAATTGCACGAGTTCGCTCTGAAAAATTTCAAAGCCTTGATCAGAATAATGGTCCTCAGGAATGAGAGAGTTTTCACGTTTCATCCTTTCCAACTGCAAGTCAAGTAAAAGAAAAAAATTGATATGGCACCACCATATATCTCACTTGTAATCTGATTGTTGACTCAAAGTTGGAACAACAAATACCTCTTCATGTAGATGTTCCATGCTAGACCTCAAATTCCTGCTTCCAAACTGTTCACTGCTGAAATTTATATGCCTTCCATTGCTGGGTGGTGAGTAACCTTCAAAAGGTGCATCTCCAGTTGTTGCATGCACACCTACTGATGCAGCATCCTGTAAATGATAGATAAAGAAGAAAAAACTAAGCACTTCAAAAACCAAAGGACTCCATGAAGTAAAAAACAAAAGCAGGGATCTGCACAATCAGAGACATTGATTTAACCATATTTACTTCATCACATCAGTTAATTAGGAAAGTGTAGGGGTATAATTACTACTCCCTCCGTCCCATTTTAAGTGGCACCATTTCCTTTTTAGTCCGTCCCAAAAAGAATGTCACCTTACTATAATTGGAAACAATTTAACTTTAAAATTCCCCTTTTACCCTTAATGAAATGATTTACAACCACACAAATATCCAAGGATTGTTTTAGACCACAAGTTTCAAAAGTCTTCCTTTTTTTCTTAAACACCGTGCCAAGTCAAATGGTGCCACATAAAATGGGACGGAGGGAGTATATATTTTATGTTACTACATTTCATCATGCGAGTTCTGTAGCCTTTTACTGTGTAGCCCAAAAAATGAATATTTAAATAAGGTCTTCAAGAAAACATTCTACATCACTACCACATTAGTAGTTCTTGTCAGAGAGCTTACCGGACTGAGTAGAAGTTTCACTGGTGAGCTTGATTCTTCACTTCTATCATCCATAAATAAGGTTGTTTCCTTCACATTCCAAGCATCAGATGAATCCTCTCGAGGTGTGGCATCAGGAGAAGGATTTACATTTGTCTCATTAGGCACAAGTTCAACTTTGCTCATCTGGCCATTTCCTCTCTTAGATACAACAGAAGACATGACGTTCATCAGCTCTTCTCTAGTCGAAGTAAGTTCAGCTGCAATTCTGGAGTATTCTCTCGCTCGTTCTTGCAAAGTTATTTCGAGTTTTTCCTTTTCTTCCTTGCAACACTCTAGACTTAGCAGAGCACACTCCAATTCTGCCTTTATTCTGTCATGATCTTTCATTATTTCACGCTTATCAGAAAGCAGAGACTGTAACTCAGATTCCAAAGACAAGATTTTGAGAGCTAGGTCTTCATTTTTCCTCAAGTGCAAAGCTTCAGATCTCTTCCTGCTTTCGATTTCATCTAATGCATCCTGTAACTTCAAAAGCATATCTTCTCCATGCTTTTTGGAGATAGAAACTTGTTGCTTCAACTCTTGGAACTTTGATTCATATTGCTCTTTCATAAAGACTATTCGCAAGGATTCTTGCATAGCAACTGGTGGTCCTTCAGATTCTCTTTTCTCACGAACCTGGAGACATTCTGCATCAGCCTTATCCTTAAGCTCCTTCAAATGGATGGATAAGTTTTTGAACTCTTCCGTTTTCAAGGCCTGCTCAGAGAGCTTGTGAGTAAGCTTATTACACTTGTGGGTGAGCTCATTACATTGCAACTGCAAGGTGACCATTTCATCATTGTTGTTCTCCTGTAAGATCATGTAGGGCTGCAGTTCATCTAATTTGCCTCGGAGCACAATCACCATGATCTCCAGTTCCTCCTTGGAAAGTGACAAGTAATTAAGTTCTTCTTCAGCATTTGCCAGCTCATTCTTCAACTTCTTCACTTCAAGAGCATGATAATTATTAGTTTCGAGGAGAGAATCCTCCAATATTGTCATCTCCTTCTTGTATTCCTCAAGTTTCACTGTGTTAACAAACTTGGCATCTGAAAGAACATTATTTTGAGCAATAGAAGCTTCTAAGTCAGATCTAACAGAAGAAAGAGATCTTAGCAACTCCTTGTTTTCTTTAATTGAACAAGCCTCATTTGCAAGGCATTGATTCAACTTGGCCTGTAAATCATGACATCTCTTCTGAAGTTCGGCAGTGGACCCATCCGATGATTTAAGCTGCCGCACAAATTCCAGATGAAGTGTTTCACAGTGGCTCATGGCAACTGTGAACTTAACATCAGAAGCTATGGCATACTCTTGTATTTCTAGCATGTGCCTTTTAAGATCAGAAATATAGGAAACCTCTTGCTGAAGTTTTTCCATTTGCTTACTACGCTGCTGCAAAAGATGGTCAAGTCTAGATTTCTCCATTCCTAACTCTGATGCCAACTGCCTGAAATGCACCAGATCAGCATTTTGCTTTTCCAAATTCAGTAACCTCTCATTCTTCTCGTTCAATTGAGAAGTAAGATCTCGCACTGAGCTCTCTAAACCAGAAACACAGGACAAATCATTCTGAAGCTTAGCCACATGCTCATTACGCTGCTGCACAAGTTGGTCAAGTCTACATTTCTCCACTTCAAAATCTGCTGCCAGCTGCCTAAACCTTACCAGTTCAGTGTTTTGCTTTTCCAAGTCCAGTAACCTGTCATGCTTCTCATTCAATTGAGAAGTAAGGTCTCTGACTGAGCACTCTAAACCAGAAACACAGGACAACTCTTCCTGAAGCTTTGCCACATGCTCATCACGCTGCTGCAAGAGCTGATCAATTTTAGATTTCTCCACTCCTAACTCTGATGCCAGCTGCCTGAAATGCACCAGCTCAGACAGCTCAGCATTTTGCTTTTCCAAATCCAGTAACCTGTCATTCTTCTCGTTCAGTTGAGAAGTAAGTCCTTGCACTGAGTCCTCTAAACCAGAAAGACAGGACATCTCTTCCTGAAGCTTAATGATATGTTCATCACGCTGCTGCAAAAGCTGATCAAGTGTAGATTTTTCCACTTCTAAATCTGATGCCAGTTGCCTGAAATGCACCATTTCAGCATTTTGCTTTTCCAGATCCAGTAACCTGTCATGCTTCTCGTTCAATCGAGAAGTGAGATCTCTCACAGAACCCTCTAGACCAGACACACAGGATAACTCCTCCTGAAGCTTTTTTGCATGCTCATCATGCTGCTTCAAAAGATGACTAAGTCTAGATTTCTCAATCTCTAACTCTGATGCCAGCTGCCTGAAATGCACCAGTTCAGCAATTTGCTTTTCCAAATTCAGTAACCTGGCATCCTTCTCATTCAACTGCAAAGTAAGATTTTGCACTGAACCCTCTAGTTTATCCTTAAGACCTCTCTCAAGTTGCAATTCATCTTGCAACTTGTCTCTCAGATGAGTAACTTCTGATGTAAGCTTGGCAAATTCCTCAGACTTGTCTTGTAGAGAGGTCATGAGATCCTCCTTCTCTTGTATTAGTTCAGAAATGGTTAAGTCATTCTGCTCAAGCTCATTAGCTATAGAGTCCAAACCATAGATCTCTCGAGAAATATGCCCGTTCTTCGAGACTAAATTCTGTAGCTCGACTTCAAAGGCAGCAAGATCACCCAGAAGCTCCTTGTTCTGTTGTGCATATTTTTCTTCAACTTCAGAGTTAAGGTGAAGTTTATTGGTCACAGATTCAAGTTCAACCTGAAGTTTCTCCACGAGGGCAGTTGACACATCAAATTTAGCTACCATATTCTGTATATCGTTTTTATACTTTTGCTTCACGCAAATTATTTCTGATCTACTAGCATTCAAAGACACCTCAGCAACTGATTTTTCACTTTCTAGATTTTGCTTCTCCTGCATAAGATGAAGAATCTTGCTACACACACTATACTGCACCTCTTCCAGTTGCATAGTGAGACCTCTTATATCCCTGAGCTCCAACTCATGGCAAGAGGAATTGCATAGAAGAGATAGTTCCTTCTCATAAGAAACCAACATACCAGCCAACTTACCCTGCACAAAGCTAATATCTTCATGAAGATTTTCATTTGAGGAAGCCAAGTTCTCTGAGTTGGATCTGACAGTTAGCAAATCATCTTTCAGAAGTGAAATCTCATCTTGAAGCCTACTGTTGTTCAACAATTCCTGCTTCAATGAAGTGGAGAGTGCTATATTTTCTTCCACACAAGCTTCATATCTATTCTGAGTTTCTGTATGTTGCACCATGATTGCTTCCATTTCCATGACCTTCTCTGTGAGGAGACAGTTTGCCTTCGATAGACTCATGAGTTCAGCTTCCAAAGTTTGATTCTGCAGAACAAGATCGCTGCATCTGAGGATGCAACTTGCTTTCTCCTCATGCAAAATGTGAACATCTTCCAAAGCAGCCTGCAATCTTATCACCATCTGCTCCTTGTTGAGATTCGAAGCCTCCAACTGCTGAGCAAGTTCATACATATCTCTCTTCATCATTCCAGCATTAGCACTAGCTTCAAACACAGTTTCAAGTAAAACCCTGGAGAATATATCTAAGTGCAAGTTAACTGAATGCATATCACCAAGTTCCTCTTCAACCTTCCTGTAAAGCTCCTCCTGCAAGCAGAGTGATCTTTTCAAGTCATCAGTAAGGACATCTCCACTGAGTGTTACTTTCCTTGCAATCACATGTTGATCCTGAGACCGCAACTGCTCTGCATTATCATATTCTTCTAAATTCTGAACAACATCTGCATACCCAAGGAATTGTGATTGTGAAGGTTCTGGAATTGCTTGCTTGATGAGGTTCTCATTAGTCTCAAACATGGACACAACCTGTGAGGAAAGAAGCTCCAAATCCTTTTGAAGCTTATCTACTGCAATAGAATAATTCAAGCGGGCTCTTTTCAAAGCTGCTTCTGAAGTAGCAGCTCTTCTCTCGAGCTCCTTATTAAGTGTATCCAAATCACGTCTCTCATCAGCAAGCTGTAACACACGCTGACTCATATCTTGTTGCATTAATTCCATTTCAGCTTTGCTACTCGAGATGGTATAAAGGCAAGTTGAATGTTCATTCCTTAGAGTCTGCAACTCTGCCAGCATTTGCTTCTGATTTTCCTCGAGCTCTTGGACAAGAGCTTCATAGTAACACTCCATCTGATCCATTTTTCTCAACAGATTTTCCCTTTCAACCTTCGCCTCATCCACTTCTCTTACCAGATCAAAAATTTTGGCTTTCATTGCATCAATAGCAACAGTGGAATCAGTTCCTTGAGAAACCAGTGGAGGTATGCCAATATGATGAAGCAAATTTTCTGGTGTACAAAGATCCAATTCCAACCCAAGCCCTGGCAACGGCAGTTCGATATTGGGTAAATCTGTTGCTCTAGTCTCCTTTACATCCACTGATGTTACTTTATTTAGCAATGACATCTCATCTCTTGCTCCTAGTTTGACCTTCTGTACAATTTGAAGCAATGCCTCCAATTCCGAATGAAGAAACCTGTAGTCTCTTACATACAATCCAAGACAAACTTTATTTTGAAGTTCTTTGATTCTATCTTCAACCACTGAAATTCCTTTCATCCATCTAAGCTGTAAATCTTGAACTAAGCGGACAGAATCAGCACCACAACTTTCACCACCATGATTTTGACAGCTTGATTTCAAAGTTCTTAGTCTTTCAATACAATCTTTGAAATTTGAACATTCTGAGTTAAGGACAGAAACCTCTTTTGCCAACTCTTCACTAGAGGATATCTCAGCAGTAAGTAGCTGAGAAAACTTTTCTGTTTCAGAGCCCAATTCATTAGCTTGATTTTGCAGAGTGCTTACCTCCAGCTGAAGCTCAAAAATTGATGATTCTGCCAATTCCAGGCTTGCTCTAAGTCTATTATTCTCCTCATAAGCAATTGCCAATTCATTATCCATTGAGCAGTCTGACGCCCATCCATGAACTGAGCTACTACTCTGGGCCATTGCTTGATTGTCAGATTTATTACCTTTCTCCGACTGCATGCCTTGACTATCAGTTTCATGTGCACTTGATGAATCATGCTTTTCGGCGTATAGACTCTCTGAAGTATTGGAAGAGCCATCAAATCCAGCTGTCAAGTCGGCATATTCGTTTAGTTCCACTTCCTCCTCAACAGAAGAGAGTTCTTTAGCCTCTGGTCTGAATCTGACCCTTGAACTAACCTACATCAGAACAAATGGAACCAGAATCAGCAAATGAGAAAGCAAATCAAGAAATTTGCAAATCGAACAGAGACAAACAAAAGATCTAATTTCTCACTGTCATGAATGACCAGTAAATTTATTCTATTTTTCTAGAACATTTGTCCAAATCGCCAAATTGGCATGGTCAACTACCAGGCTAAATAAAGCTGGTACTTGAGATTCAGGAGTTTGGCAACTGTACGGAAATTCATGACAATGATCAAAGGCAAGGAAACAATAAGATCATATAGGAAGTCACAGAAGCTTATTTGACCAACAGCAATGTGTTAGGAACTAACAGTTAGGTGGTTCAGAAACCTTCACAACATTTATATTTTCATTTGAAAGATCAAAAACTCAATCATATCTTCATGCTTGACTGCTGATAACTACCTACTCTAAAACTAGAATTGAGACTCTAGATCATCAAATGAAATACAAAGGGATCATCCATCATCAACAGTGTAATCAAGAAAAGTTAACTGGTGCTAACAATAATCAGACCTTATCAATGTGATCATGGCCAGTCTCTGCTGAAAATAGGACTTTCCCAGTAACAGGGTCATCATGTTTGTTCTCTCCTGACTGCAAACCTCTCTCCCTATGTTCCCTTTGCTGCTCAAATTCTCTGCAAGCAAATGCACCCTCTGTCACTTGCTCATAAGAAAAATCATGTGGCTTTAGATGTTAAGATGTGCTACCTGAATCCTGTTTTAGATGTTAGCAACTGAACTGTGACCTGGAGCAATAACATGCAATTAAACAACAGATTAAACACAAGTGAGAAAAATAAATAACAGAATACATATAAAAATTCAGAACTAATATGTACAAAGAAAAGTAATCATCAAATAGATTTGTGAGGGGCAAGGATTGACAGGTAGATCAGATATCCTACATTCATGCTGATATAATATTATCCTAATATAATGATGTTTATGTTGCAGGCTAATGAGTGTCAAACTGATGAAGATTAAGTTTGACTAGCTTGACATAGCAGATGATAGGAGTTTCTTAGGTATGTTATTGGTTCAGCAAGAAAGAAGAAGTGAAGGTTACTGATCCATAGATCCCTATCAAGTTCCATGAGCATCCAAACTGTTCATGTAAAAAGGTATACAGCAATCCTAAAGCAGAAATGTACTTATAACAGAAACTCAATATATAGTTCCAAGCAAGTGTTTAGGTAGAGTAAGCTACAAAACGTAATATAACTGCAGCTGCTTGAGAGGCATTGGTTTTGCCTAAGAGCAGTTCTTGAATTCTAGAAGATGGGTAATGGTGAAAACAAAAAGGATGTCACTGCAACTAACACAATTAAGGGTGATTATTGATTCAGGTAGTAACATGCCAATTGAGAATACTTTTCTTATATCAACCAAAAACAATTTGTTATAGCACATCATTATGACTTAAAACACAAATCTAGGCATATGCTGAAGGTGATCAAGTAGAAGTGCCAGAAGGAGCAATATTTGCCTCACATGTAATATGGTTCCCGCATTGCATCCTTGAAGAGGTAAAGCAACAGCAGAAGGCTTCGATGCTTCAGCATAATCAGCAAGATTAATTGTTGCCTCACCCAGTATACTAGACCGTGAAGAACCCTGAGAGTAGTATCAGATTCAAAGAGAAAACTATTAACAGCATCGAAGAGGAAAATGAATCCACTCAGTACCAAGAGACAGGTTTAAGTTTTTAAAATCTGCATTATCAGAATTCAGCTGTCAGGAGAGTCAACCAGGAATTCAAGTATAAGCTATCTAGAAACTTTCGTTTCCACTTTTGGTGATAAGGTAAAGCCATATAGAAGCTAAACAGAAAGAAAATATACCATGGAAACCACAAGTTTGTATAGCTTCTCATCAAACTGTTTGGTTTTGACATCTTGAAGAAGCCTTGTCGTTTCATAAATTGGATCAGCCCATTTGCATGTTCCATTTCTTACATTGGCTTTGGTTGTCTTGGCAATTGTTTTTCCAGAGTCAGCAGGGCTAAAAGATATGAATAACTTGTCCCATCCAGTTTGTGGTATCTGTAACACCAAAAGGCAACTTTCAGTCAATGCTTGTTCCATGGTAATGTATACTGGACGTTGGCTTCTTGTTTTAACCAAATCCATCACCAAAAGTACAAGACAGCACAGTGAACTTTGCATCAACTATATGGTTTTCCCCATGGATATATTTTTCTATATATGTATTAAATATTAAACACTTTTTTCTAGGAAATGTTTTTGTCCATCAACTAGGCAGTTTAATACTACTTACTAAAAAGATAATGATAGGAAGGATTTTGAAGGTTCTGCATCAGCACTAGATAAGGCCAAAGTTATACATAGAGTAGCATACAAGAGCAATCAGGTTATTATTGCTATCATCCTAAGAAATTGGTATACTCAAGGAGTTGCAGTATGTGCCTCTATCTTGATAAGAGAATCTTTAGGCATTATTGAAATTTGATTTAATCTTGTCTTCAGCAAGCATTTAGCAGCCAAGTGTAAAAGCAAACTACTTCCCATCTAATGAAACAGTCATCACATTCTATACTAAGGTACATCTGTCCACCAGGTATTACTAACTTGAAATAAAAAGAGTTCAATCTTACATGAGTAGCATTAAATTGAAGCCGAAAGACAACTTTCACTTTATTCTTCTCAAGCTTCCACTTAGTGATCCTCGACATTGTTGCATATCCAGTTTAGCATCAGCTACAAACCATTATTTCCCCAAATCCAGATCTCAGTTCACCTGAACAATTTGCCACAAAAAGTAGAAATATCAGAAAAGATAGCATAGCCAATACTCATTCACAGAAAGAAGATGAATGAATTATTCATAAACCAATTAGACCTTGAAATGGCTTCTGAACATATGATACACATGATCCTCCAGATAATAAAACAAAACATTGCCATCTAGCTTCTACTCCCATTATTTTTAAGCATATTTCTACTGGAATAGAGAAGCCATAACATTTGAAGGACTCCACATAAGAACTCATTTTAAAACCAAGCTACCTACTTAAAGCTGACATCACGCTACAAAAGGTAAGGCAAAGTTAAACTAAGCCAAAAGCATGTGAACATTTCCAGCTATTGCACAGTGCAGGCATAACATACAGGGAGGTAAAATTTAGCAGCGAAGATGCTAGAGGTAAAATTTATGCTGGGAAGAAGCTAGAGGGAGAATTTAGGCCGGGAAGAAGCTACACTGAAACCTGTAAGCTGATTAAGCTGTTAGAGAACCCATTGTAACAACAATAACAACATACCTAGTGTTATCTAGGCATTACGAGATAGAAACATTGTTTCCGGTAGACCCTCAGCTTAAATAAAGAAGTCAGAGAACCCATAGTGATCATCTTAATTATAACAGGTCCACAAGATACTGAACTTTAATAAGACACTAACATTGATCCAAGCAGGCAGTGAATTAAAAACTAAACAAGTTTCAAGCTCAGAACAATTCCAAAAAAGATCAGATCTTGAAATTTGCAGCTGAACCTAAGTACAACAATCTCAAGATTGAGCTAAAACCCAGAAATACCTCTTTCAGTTTTGCAGAATGACTTAAAGATCCAGCAAGTTCTTCTGATCCAGACCCCTAAATTGTCCACCAAGCATCTCAAAACTTCAAACAATGCAAACTTAAATACCCAACTTTAAACCCCACAAAATGCAAAACAAGATATTCCTGGACCCAAGAAGAACAAAAAAAACCTTAAAAATTTCCCAAAGTGAAAAAAGATGAGATCTTTTTCAACAACAAAGCAAGAATGAGAAATGGGAATCTACCATCTCAAAAGTCCAAGAAAACACAAAGCTAAGAATAGATAAAAATGAAAACAGTGAAGTACTAGTACAAAACTGTTTCTTTAACTACAGAAACAAACAGTTCACAGTTACAGAAGAGAAATCACACGTCAGCTTTAAAAAAAAGTAGATTTCAATATTCAAAAGCTCAAACATCCCATTCAAGAAAAATAAAAAACACCCATTTCATAAAAAAAGAATCTTGAAAAAACAGTGTTTATGGAATTTGTCTATTACCTAATTGTAAGATCTGGGGGAGCTTAGAAAACAAGAAAAAACCTTGAGAATCTTTAGAAAGAAGAGAAAGGGGAGACAGAAAAGACAATGGCTTTTGCGTAAAATAGCAGTAAAATATGGGGGGTTTAAGTTTCAGTTTTTCACCATTGAAATGAGCAGAGAGAGAGAAATGGAGGGGTTGAAATTTGAAATATAATGAAAATGAGGGGGTTTAAGATTAAAGAAAGAGATATCCCGCCAAAGTATGTAATTTTCAGTAATTAATTTTGTATTTAGTTAACTAATCAAGTTTATACTCTTTTTATCTTGGTTTAAAAAAATTAAAGTATGTGAAAGTACTAAATTACCCTTAGTCAACACCGTCACTCTGGCACTTTTTTTTTCTTTTTTTTTTTGTAAACAGAGAAAAAACCAAAAAAGAAATAAAAAGGGAGTTCGACAACACAGTTTTTTTTTTCAGTATTTTATTCACTTTTCATTTTATGATATACATATATCGTTATAAAAAAAAAAAAGACATAAATAATCGCCCACTAAAATAATAGTTAAAAATATATATTTTATTGTTATATTAATATTTAATATACAAAATATATATTTTTGATACATAATAATGTTTATTTTTTGTATATTTAAGTAGTGAATGTAATTATTTCTAATCGACTAGCTAAATGTGTAACTTCACTTAAAAAAATCGAAGATCGATTATAATGGTATCAACTCGGAATAAGAAGGAAATTAATATTGTTAAATTTTCTTAACCTAGTTTAGATAATTTGTGATGAATTTTTTCCATAAAAACTCATTAAAATTGAGGATAAAAAATTAAGAAGAATGACTTTCAAGTTTTAGTAAATGCACAAACGTGTAATTTGTAAAGAGAAATAATTGTATCATAGCGAAGTCATATGTATTTAAGAGGTATTAATTTACACCTTTTTATCGTCAATTGTATATATATTGTATATTGACTTTTTTTGATTTTTTTGTAAGTTTAACCTCAAAACATTGATTCACTGTGATCTTAAGATAAGACAACAAGATAATAATACCGAATGACGGAGTCATATATATATAAGGGGTATTAGTTCACACCCATTTATCGTCAATTGAATATATATAATATACCGACTTTTCTTGATTTTTTTGTAATTTTTTTTATATATATTTTAACATTTCTTAGTAAAAATTCTGATTTCGTTATATAACTAATTATATCATGTTTTTAGACTTGAGTAAATAAAGAAAACACATGATATTCTAATATATTGTCCTACAAAAAGTAGGTGTGATATTATGAGACAAATTAAACATATAGGGTCGAACAAGAAGTTGATATGTCTTTGTTGATAAAATAGTGCTCTTTAAGAGGTTGCTTGTAATATTTAGTTTCAGACACAGACAGATTACTGCATAATCCCTTCCTTAATTAATCTTCCAAAAGGATGAAAAAAGAATTAATTAATCTTCTAAAGAAAATGTAGACACTAGGAAATAATTATATTAATATGCATCCTACTTGTGGTTTTGGAATCAATCATATCATATTACTCAACTTAATTACTTTACACTCAAAGGGTGGATCTAACTGATTTAATTATTTTCAATTTGAATTTTGTACACATATGACCTAAATATAATAATAAGATCATATTTATTTAAAAGTCTTTAATGTGAATTTTTTATTTGCTTATTTATAATTTCAGTTACATCACAATCTCTAGTTGATGAGAAATAATGTTGATTTAAACCTGGGAAGGAAAATAAGGGTAACATAATTGTATTTGTATAAAATTTTCATAGTATAAAATGTTTGGGTGGATAAATGGTCGATTTTAGACTAATTAGTACTATAACTGTAATTGAGTCATACTATAAGGATATTGTTTTTAGTACTATAATTTACTAAAAAATAAGAATAATAAATTATTGCAATACTTAGCTTGTTACCATTACCTTGATAAATGACAATCATTTGTTTAAGATAATTTGGTAGTATAATCATAAATTAATCCCTTTAATTAAAGTATAATTTGCATAAATCTCATAGTGTAAGGAGCAAATTACATCATATCCCTACTTTTTTCCAATTTACAAAAATCCCTCAAAATTAGTGCTATCCGGATACATAGCAAACAAGTCGGATACATTATATCCGATACATTAAACACAAATTCAGTTACACTTTTAAAAAGGAAAGGGAATATTAAATTGAATGTGAGTTCCCCAAATCACGCTAATCTAATTGATTTTTGAATCTCTCTCAAATCTTAACAACTTCAATCAAATCAAATTTCAAATTTTCTTCTCTCAATTCTCTTCCAAATCCGCCAGCTTCAATTCAAAATTCAAAATTTTCTTCTCTCAATTCTATTCCAAATTCGTCCATCTTCAAATAATTCAAATTTTCTTCTCTCAATTCTCACCCAAATCGTAATAGATTGAAAAAATTCGAAAATAATAGCTGATACATGATGAATACATTCAGGAATCTGAGAAAGCGAGGTGAGTTATGAACGACACATAAGTGGTGGATTTCGAATTTCTTCTCCCGGTTCGTCGAAGATCCTTTCAATTTTGATTCAAAATTATCAAAAAAATTGAGAAGATACATCATGAATATTTTGATTTTGCTGAGACATTGAAGAATCTGGAAAAAAATAGATCTGACATTCAGGAATCTGAAAAAAACATGAGCCTGGATTTGCAATGAATAAAATAGATCAGAGCTTTAATTTCATAGTAAAATAGATCTGACAATAAGAGGTATGGAATTACATATATTGTGTTGTTAATTCAATTTTTTATTTGTGTTTTCGAGATGACTAGATCAATCGTGATACATTAGTGTTTATGTATTTTGTATAAATTGATATGTATTGTATTCCTATTAATTAGATACATTAAATAAGTAAATTTTGCACATAAAGTATTTGCTTAGAGTTCGACACATTATTGTGTGATAGTTATCATGATCAAATATTTAGCTTGATACATTACTTTTTTGTATCTTGTTGTGTTTGTGAAATATTATACTTTATAGATGATACATTATACATGTAATTTGTTGTAAAAGCATCAAAATGTTCAAGAATGAGGGTATGTATCAGATTATATTTATATTTTGTATATGATATTAAGTATAAGTTAGTTGTCTGATTGTTTGTGATTGATACATAGAAATAACTGTTTAATGGAATGTATCACTAATTTCTTTAATGTTAACAGGTTGTTGCATCATCTGAGTATCTTTAATCGGTCTTTGATTATGGAAGAAGATACATTGTTTGACTTGAAAGATAAATATGCAATTGTGGAAGATTTTAAATTGATAAGATACATTTTTATATAATGTATCATTTTGTAGTTGATAATAATGTATCTGATACAATAAGGTTGTGAAAGAAGGGTGTATGTAAGCTGAAATAAAGTGTATCTATAAATGTATCACAATAAATAAGAATTAAGTTATCAATTAGGTACATGAATGAATCAGCAACTGGCTACAACTAAGTGTCCAATGTATCATCATGAATGAATCAGTGACTAACTACAACTAAGTTATCGAGTATATATGTGAATGAATCAACAATCAAGTTATCGAGTACATTGCATTGGTTAGGTGTCAAATGTGTCAGCAACTAACTAGAACTAATGAGAAAAAAGAATTTTGTATGTATATGCATGAATGAATCTGATACTTAATTTTATCACATTTTTGTACCAAATTATAACAACTAAATATTACTGATACATTATAGAGCTTGATATATGTCAAGTGATACATTATACATTACTTACGTATCAAGTACGTTTGAATTGAACATAAAACCTACTAGTCGAATTATCAGCAACATTAGGTTATGTATCAGTATAATAAATATATAATAAATATAAACATGATACATTGCATAAATTCCACTAGTCGAAGTATCAACAACATTAGGTTATGTATCAGTATAATAACTATAAACATGATACATTGCATAAAACTCACTAGTCGAAGTATCACCAACATTAGGATATATATACGTATAATCAATATAAACACGATACATTGCATAAAACATAGTCATTGTATCAGAAAGTTAAATTATGAAACAAAATAAACTAGATACATTGAGACTATGTATATTTGCTAACGATGGCGTGATAATCCAGATCCAATCTTTTTCTCTTTTTTTTGGACGTTTTTTCCTCAATCGATTTAGAGGTCAAAGATACATCCTTCTTCGACTTTGACTTTTATAATCTCAGATTCTTCATGAATAATGGATTGTTTGATACATAGAAAATTTGTGTCTTTAAGAACCAAAATAAACGAGATACATTGAAAACTTGTGCCTTTGATAGAGACGGGCGTGATAAGACTAATCCGATTTCCCCCCTTTTTTTAGCGTTTTTCACAATAGATTTAGAAGTCAAAATCCTTCTTCGACTTTGACTTCTCCAACTCCGTATTCTTCATGAATAATAGATCGTTTATTTGTTTAGATCTATTTTCAACAAAATCTTCATCATCACAATCAAAGATACACTACAACAAATTCGATTATCAGGGACAAATAATTTTGTCATTTATAAATCATATTTCGTCACTAAAAATCTTTTGAGATGAAAAATAATTCGATAATCAGTCGTCATTAAATGTGTCGCTAAAAGTATACAAAGACGATTTAGTGCTTCGTCGCTAAAAGTATTATATTAACTACAGAAAGAAAAATCGTTCCCAAATGCATAAACATTTGTGACAAATTTATTTGTCGTAAAAAGTGTATTTTTTTGTAGTTAATAGTATGCTTTGTCACTAAAAAGGTTATTACTACTGAAAAAATTATATCGTCACTAATTATTTTACTTCAATCAGTGACGACATCAATTGTTTCTAAAGTTATATATATTTCGTAGTTGAACAAAATCTAATTTCGTCATTAATGACTATATTTTAAATTAAAAAAATTATTTTGTCCTTAAATGTATTAATTAGGGACAAATTTATTATTATAAAAAAGGTTAATAATTTTGTTGTTAAATCATCATTTTGTCGTTGCTTTCCACTTTCAAATGCACAAATAATTTCTTTTCAATATGATTATACCATCCCAATTTTTTTTAACCCCTCCCAGGAGCTCCCACATTATGCTTTCTTGGGGATTCGAACTCACAACCTCAAGGTTGGAAGTGAGGAGTGCTTACCATCTGATCAACTCTCTCTTGTCTCTCATTTTTATTTTATTTTTAATTTCATTCACTTTTTTCAAATTTAACTTCTATAGAAATGATATATTATATGATTATTTATACACATACACAAATGCATGAGATTTACCACCCACAATTCATTCAAATATAGATTATATTTTATTTTTGCCAATATTTGGCAAGAGTTTACACGATAATTTTTTTTATATAAACCCCATATAGTATTTATCCGTATCCAAATGGCTGAAAGTCATTCTCTCTTCTCATTTTACATTCACTAAATCAAAGATGTACAAATGTGTTTGGTGTAAGGAAAAATATTTATATATTTTTTCATTTTGGTGGGTTTATATGTTTGTGTATATGTATATTTTAGTTTAACTTCTATCTTATTTTTTATTGTCTATATAGATAAATGAGTTTTAATTGTTATTAATAAAATATTATTATGTTAAACTTACTTATCCTTTAAATTAATTTTTTAAATTTAAAATAAAGTCCACGACTATTTTTATTAATTGAATTTTGTATTTCGTGGTTGAAACATATAGTACAAATAATGGACCAAACACATTAGTAATAAAACTTTGAACTTACGTCCAAAATCTTTATAAAAATAACAGAACTAGTGGAGACTACCAAGATGCCTCTCTCTCTCTCTCTCTCTCTCTCTCTCTCACACACACACACACACACACACACATATATATTTGTATGTGTGTGTTGTTTAATTATGTATAATAACAGTATAAAAGTGTATATAAACACATTTTATACATTATTATACAAGTCTATACATTTGTGCATAGTAAGTGTATAAAATCTCTTGTGAAAAAAGACAATACGGGTGTAGTTTAAAAATATGGGTTATGTAGATGTAGTTATTTAATTAGACTGTATATTTTTTAAACTATCTTTAAATATATTCATTACGATTCTATCATTTTATTTATTTAATTTATAAATTTAAAAAATTATTCAGTACAATTATAAATTTATATAAAATTAAACTTTCGATTTTATTAAAAAATCTAATAATCGGTTCAATTCGATCAGTAAATCAATTGTTTTTAAAAAACCATCGATACCCATAACTACAGTACTTCATCATAATATATTTGAAATCCTAGTTGGTTAATTTCTTTCATTTTTTAGTTTTTTCAATTTTCAAATTGATAGAAAAAGTTAATAGAAATTCATGAAATACTTCGCACCTTTGCAAAGTCTAAGCTTGTAAGTCGATGTTATCTCTGTATAGTTGCTCTACGTACGTATGTGGAATCACTATTATATATGTATAATATTTTTAGACAGAAGCAAATAGATCGACTTAGTCTCTGCAGTTTACCAATCACAAAATCAATAGACACGCACAAAAATTAGCATCAAGACTTGAGAAATTGATTTTTCTATCGTCTTTATTGATGAAAGTATATCAAATAAAAAAACAAAAGTGTTAAACCAACAAATATTAGTGATCTAGTGGTAGAATAGTACCCACTCATGGTACTTATAATCTGGATTGTATTTTTCAAATGATGAATTTTATAATTGCGTAATTTAAGAAAATTGATGAATTGAATTTTTTTCATTTTTACAAAATCGACCAAATTCGTTGGTTTTAATTTTTTCCCTAGCCAATTAACGAATGTACTATGTCTATTTCTTATGAAGCACTTGTATTATTCTTTTTGTAAGTTGTCCCTTGTAATTATGAACAATTGTAGCTAAAAAAAATTGTTTTTAGCTATGAATTTTTTTTAGCAAATAGTTGAATTATTCACTACAAATTTTAAGTCGTCGCTATTTAACACCTTTCATATTTTATGACAATTTTTTGTTGTCACTAAATCACAGATTGATTAGAGACAATAAAATGTTTGTCACTAATTATTTATATTATTAGTGACGAAAATAAATGTCATAATTAAATCTAAATTTTATAGTTAAAACTTATAATATTTAACTACGAACTCTAATTTGTCGATATTGTAACAACATATTTTTTGAGATGAAATTCTTTTGTGTCTAAAAATTAATAAATTTTAAGACAAAAAAATAATTTGTCATGAATTATCTACATTATTAGTGACGAAATAATTGTCACTAATAACTTTAAATTCGTGACTAACACTACTTAACAAATGGCGCCAATCAATTTTTTGGTGAGAAACTTTAATGGACAAAACTTTGCTACGGATTTTTATGTTTCGTCATTAAAAGTATGTGTCTCATATATTTAAGCACGAAAAGTAAATTTTGTCACTAAAAGTGAACAATTAGTGACGAATTTGATGTCGTAGCTAATAATTTCTTAGCTATATATCATATTTGTTGTAGTGATACAAGATACATTATCTTGAGTAGTTGAAACTAATTGGGTAATCCCAATACTAAAAGATTGAGCATCATCCATATGTATTCGAATTTTGTAGATGAAAAATCAACTTTTTTTAAAAAAAAACGACGATGATGATGATCTGGAAAGAAAAAAATGAATTAAGAAGAACTATCTCTTGTTTAACTTGAAATCAATTAACTGGAAAGAGAAAATATTTGAAATTCAAAAAATAGAGTGATAAAGGTAACTGGTGATATAGTGGAGTGATTATAGGCTTGAAAAAAGGAAGAAAATAGTGGAGTTGGAAGATTGGAAGTTATGTATCTGGAAAAGAGAGAATTTGAGAAAAAGAAGGGATTTTTGTAATTTTTTGAAATGGTAGGGACTAATAGAAAATAAGGAAAAAAAAGATGTGTAGTTAGGTAATTTTTCTATAATTAAATACACGATGAAGAAGACAAAGTAACGAACTCAATAATCATTTTTCTAACTACCAAGTGTTGGAATTATTTTCTTTTTTTCCAAGTAATAAAGTACTCTTTCAATTTTGATGGTGACAAATTGTTCGATTTTTTTCTTCTCATTTTGTTTCCAAAAATGAAAATATTGTACAAAAAATTCTTCAACTATTCCACCTCATATATATTGAAACAAATTCCAAAGCTTGCTATTTTTTTTATAATATACATGTAAAAATATGGCAGATGGATCAATCACAATAATTGTTAGAGATTATTTGAATCAGTAATTTTAATTCAAATTGTATATTAATATTTTTTTAAAATTATTTAATATATATGAATAATCTATTCATAACTCAATAAATAAAATAAAATAAATTATGATTCAATAGCCATAAGTTAAAAAAAAAAATGATTCTGTCTCTATGTAAAAAGGTTGTAGTCAATTCATTTGCTACAAGAAACAACAAAAATGGAAGAGAGAAAAAAGTTCTATATATTTCAAGTAATGAGGAACTTTGGGCAATTACTATATAATACTACATAAACTAAAAAGTAATTTGAAACAAATATTTTTAACAACGCGAACAAGTAATATAGAATAAAGGAAGTAGATTCTAATAATACTTTTATTGTATTACATTCCTACACGTAATAATCACTTGTCTGATCCCCAACTCTACAAAATAGCTTGAAGGTCAAAGTACGATAATAATATAATATGAGTATTTATAAATATTATCACTATAAGAAAAATCTATTGTCACTAAATGTTTTTTTGGTGAAGTGAATTTAGTTATATTTTTCTTTTTTTTGTTTGTTGGTTATTGGAGAATGGAGATGCGTTCTTTAATTTTGAACTACTACTTGGCACTATTAATAGTCTACGCAGATTTATGATACTATAATTAATATTTGTCAGTTTAATTTTTCTGGTGTGTAGCAGACAATTGGAATTTGACATAATAGAAAAAAGTCATAAGAGCATAATTAGTAGTTTAAATAAAATCGATGGTACGAGAAAGAAACATAAATATATTAAAATATTAATATATAGATGTATGTAACGTATTTAATTAATTAACCCACAACCACTCCACCAAACACGAGTGCAATAATTGTTATTCTAAGCAAACTAGTGTCAATAAATTAAATCATTATTATACAGTTTTGAAAGTTTTAGCTTAAGTGTATTACACTTTTTGTAAGTGACCCACGTTGGTTGAAGGCATGATTTATAGTTTCTTTTTACTATATGATTTTTAGATAATTCTAATTTCGTGAATTAGCTTTAGAGTTTAGTTCAACTCAATTAAAGTTAATTTTCTGAATCAAATATTAGCGTCAAACTCATTCATGTTACCTAATATTGGAATATCATAATATATGATTCACACGTTCGATATCTAGTTTATGTATTGAGAAGAGGAAAGGCCGTTTGGTGTGAGATATAATTAATGTATAATGGTTTCAAAGATAAAATGCAAGACTATTTTATCGTGCATTTGGTTGAAAGTATTAGACAGTCCTGAGATTATTTCACCATTTATACCTTAATAATGGGATAAGTTATTTCATATACATGATAAATAAATTATCCCGAAATAACTTGTTCTCGATCAAATCATTTATTTACGTGATTTTAGGGTTTCACGCAATATATTCATTTTCTTTTTGTTATATTTTTATTGAGTAAATAGGGGAGTTGAGGACGAATAAATGAGACAAATTTGGAAAGTGAGAAAGTTTTTACAAGGCTACAACCATTCTGGAGCCTACCAATTTAAATTTCATTCCTCTATGTGATTGAAGTTTTAAATATTATATAGTCATAATGTGCCTACCAATTTAAATTTCATTCCTCTATGTGATTGAAGTTTTAAATATTATATAGTCATAATGTAAAGAATATCAATCAATGTAGTGAAATCAATTATATATATTCTTTCCTTCTCATATTAATTATCATATTTTTGCTTATTGAAAGTCAACTTAATTAACTTTCGTAACTAAATTGAATTAGATTAACTTGATCTTTTACCGTTAAAATTTTAGATATTCAAAAACTAATATGTTGATCAATAAAGTTTTAATAAGTTTAAACTTTACATGTTTCATCTCACGTGACCCTCAACAATCACGTGAACCCCAACTAGCCTTTTGGTGTGAGGGTTCATTACAACACCTATTTCAAGTGCATGCCCTTTACTTCAAGGGGAGACCTCTAAATTATTACCACTCTTAGGACCACACCAATACTCTTTTAATCTGGCCGCGTGGAGTTACAATTTTACTTACGAATTCAAGATAGGTTAATTATGTTTTAACTTAAATATGATGTGTATTTATCAATACACTTAATTGTGTATGAATAATTTGTCTTAAAAAAATCTGATAAAATATTTTTTCTAAGATTTAGAATCTATAAAGTTTGCTCGAATTTACTTTTAGCGTCTCAATTCTTTAGTTTATCAAACATAGGATATATTACTTAAACTCTTAATATATACAATTTACAACACATACCAAACAAATTTAAAGTTGCTTCACATCACAAGGGGACTGAACATACAACAAAGTTTGTTATACTTTACGAAGAACATAGGAAGTCTATTGATCTTAACATGGACTTGGAGACCAAGTAGTTTTTGATAGTGGCCCAAAGTGGAGTATTTGTCAACTAGCCAGAGGTGGATAAGGTTCTTCATTTGGGCCTAAATTGCCAATCATGGATCCAATTTTCTAAAGGCTTAGTTGATAAGGCCCATGAGGAAATAATGATGGGTCGAAGAGTGTTGTCATAGAGAACTTTAAAGTTTGATCGAATATACCGACATCCCTTAAATTTGTCATAAATTTTCATTTAGACACATAAATTAAGACTTAATACCATTGAATACACTATATATAATATAAATTGAAAATGTGCTTACACAATATCTAATTGACATTCACTCACATCAACAAAGTACAAGAGTCTCACGCATTTTTATAGGCCAAAAAAAAAAATTCAATCTCACCTCAAATTCTTAAAGTGACAATACATAATACGTGACGTGAAAAAAGCTTTGGCTTTTAATGACGGCACTAGCTATACATATATATATATATATATATATATATATATATATATATATATATAATTCCAAACACATGATAAAATAAAATAAAAATAAATAAATAAATACAGTTGGCTTCAGAAATATCTCTAGCTAGAAGAGAAATCTACCGCCGGCCGCAACTTTCAGGTCTTATCTGATGACGGCGCCGGAGCTGTACTGTTAGGATGGACTCTCTTGAATATTATTTTCATGGGAGAAAAGCAGCCACCACCCGAAGAAGACGAAGAAGATGATGGATTTTTTTGCTTTTTCTTTATATCCGCAGCTTCATTGTCCATTTTCTTCATGACCTTTTCCTTGAATTGTTTCCTTGTGACATAAGCTTCCGCAAGATAAGCACTAGCACTCGCCATTATATTCAACAATTCTGTTTGGAGAGAAGACTGTTAATGGGGAATATATGAATCGAATAATAACAATAAAGGGGTATTTATAGATGGATATTGTTTATTTATTATTTATTTTATAAGCTTGGGGAATACGTAAAGAGTGACCCAATTTTTCGACTCTATGAAAGCAACAGGTGAATGAATGATGAGTTAAATTTGAATTCGCCTTCCTCTCATTTTCTTTTACTTTTTGTTCACAATTATGCCGTCAACAATGACGTCTCAACGTATTTCCAAAACAAGAAGATTTTATTTTTTTATTATATATATTATATATACACCTAATACATACAACTATACAAAATAGAATTTATTTAATTCCATGTGTGTAAATTGTGTTGAATATTTTGTAATATATAGAGGTCTTAAATTGAACAGACACACTCTCTAGAAGTGGCGAAGAAAATCTGCATGTATAAACCAAGCGCTTTGTTGTATCCTTGAAAAGAATTGTTTGTATTTACCCTAATATGTATATGGGCAATATCTCTTTAAAGAAAATATTTCCATGCCTCAAAGCCATCTTCTTCTTCAATCATATTTCCTACTATTATTTTTCTAACAAATTGGGTATTGCATTAAAAACAATGTTTCCACTAGCAAACAGAAAAATCAGCAAATTTGGAATGTATTATTTAACAAGTTCTGGCTCAATAAAATCAAAGTTTAATCTTAAGGCCGAAAATTAATTTATATAAAATTAAAGTAGTGATTTCAGTTTTGGTTGTATTTGCTAAGGTAGTGATATCATTTTCTTTTGTTTGCGGGTGTTACTTAGAAATTCCTCCATTTAATCAAAATAACGATAGAAAAGGAAGACAAGATAAAAAATTAATTCTGCTCAAGTGGTTGAGTATCTCTGTTATTAATCTAGAGGGTTAAGGATTCGAGTCATGCTGAAGAGTAAGTGGAAACACTATTAATTCTCTTAAGGATGGGGTGAAGGAAAATATTATGATTAGTAATAAAGGATACTAACACTTTTGATCCTTCCGAGTAAATTCTGGTCCCTCAAATATGAAGTAACAATAACATATAATTAAATGATGAAGCTGTTAATACTTCAGAAAATTTATGATCATTCAAAGCAAAAGAATCAAAAATGCTTATTTGTACTTAGTCGTCATATATCATAATGACTAAGCTTAAAAAAGATTACAATAATTAAGGGATAAAAATGCTATCAACCATAATAGTGAACAAACTTTAGTGAATTTTTTGAGTTAATTTGATTCTGATCTCATAGTTGACCAGTAGGTATTATTTGTCATGTTGAGGATGAATATAATTTTCGAATTGACAGAGAAATATAAAATTTAAAGATAGTGTAACTGATAAGCTCATCAATATATACTGCTGAAATTTCTGATAGTATGTGTTATTAATTAATCAAATCCCACATAGTACACGAGACAGAAAAATAAATGAAAAATAAAAAAATAATGAATTTTGTCTTATAAATGAATCTAGAGTCTAGCTCGATTAAAAAAAAACAATTAAATCACTAATAAGTGAATATTGTTCGTAACGAGATAAGTACTCCATCAATGTTAATTAGACTCTCTAGTCTCTAGAATGTGTCTAGCTAGAAGCTAGAACGTTCTCAATTTTGTAGCAGAATCCGAGGAGAGTGGTGTGACGGGATATACTTTCTTGAACATCTTAGTAAACCAACCACTAGAAGAAGAAGAAGAAGACCATGACTTTTTCGATTTATTACAAATTTCATGTGTTGTAGCTTCTTTCTTCTCCAGATTCTTCATCTTCTCATTGTGAAGTTTTTTCATGACATAAGCCTCAACAAGATAACCACCAGCTATCGACATATATTTTCGAATAAAATTCTGAAGCAACGTCAATAATTTCAAATTTTAGCAAAAAAATCTATATGGAAAAAACTTAAAATGTAGGTAATATTGGTTCATGAAAATTATTATGGCATTTATATATATACATAAAAGGGAATGAGCTAAGAAATTTCGTCGTATTGAATTTTTCATCAGATTTGGCTATTTTTGTTGAATGAGCATTTGATAGATACAACTTATGCTTTGTTTGACAACCTTGAAGACGTAAAACTAATTGACTAATTAGCTTTCTTGTGGCCAACGCTAATAGGCATTATTTGTCCATATTTTCTTGGAAATTATTCGATTGAATTTGAGCCAAACATCGTGTCAGTAGATAATATATTGGACAATGACATAATTAAGGCCCCATTTCCATCGGCTCGTGATCATGTTTTTCGTCAAAATTTATTTTTCTAAAGAAAATATTTTCCTTTTCCGCTGAACACGTACACCTTAGTTTTGTCTGTGCTCAACTTGAGTGGCAGTACTTGGAGATAATTTCGTTGCTGGGACCAGCATGTTGCCTTGGGCACCAAGTTCATTTTTGGACTTCCAAATAAATAAAAAGTGACCCAACTCAACTAATATTATGTAGAGCAAAAACATGAATGGTTGATTTTTTTTTTTTTGGGAGGTAGGGTGGCATAATGGTGGAATCAAGATTTTCATTGAGGTAGAGGTTTAAAATATGAAAAAGTAAATATAAAAAAAAAATAGAAGATTTCATTGAAAAAAGCTCGAATGAACCCCTTGACCCTACCTAGCTCCAGGATGTTGTGGACAGTGTGAGGGTATATGTGTAGCTTAAGTATATGTAGGAATTAGGATGAATATTGTTTCAAAGTACTTGATCTCACGACAACAATCTAAGGTCCTATTTGTGATGATATCGTAAGAAATCAATATACATCAAATTTATTAATAATAACGTTCATTTGTTCGAATAATTTTTTTAATTATTATAGTAAAATAATATTATAGAAAACATATAATATAATAAAAAGTTAAAAACATTGAAATCAGTTCCAAAGAAATTAAAACTTATGTTATAATGATGTGTACATATACTATAGTAAATTATGAGTAGAATATAATTATAAAAAAATTCATTAATTATTATTTTGGCCAAAATGGAAAAAGATTTAAGTGAAGTACAAGTAATAACTTTTTTTCATTATTGTGGATTAATATAACATAACGATATTGAAGTTTATCTTATCTTAATGATGAAGTTTGGCATTAATTAAGGAATGTCTGTTTTAAGTTTGAAATACACAAAATAAATACATAAGACAACACAGAATATATCCATGACGTTTTGCTACCCTTTAATTTCGGAACTGTAATCTTTTCTTTTCTTGTCTTTTCTTTTTTAAGTTTTATTCATTTTTGAGCAGGGAAATTCAAATGTAGGAATTCTAAGTTCACTAATTTTGCTAAATAATTTCACATTACCTTTCAAGATATTTACTCCTAACTTTCAGTGGTCGTAACCTTTATATGCGATAATTAATCCATAAGAATTTTTTCTCGTAACATTATTTCGAATAAAGACTTATTTCTTTTCTTTTTTCATCTGTTCGGATATGTATGTTAAAGAATGACTGTGGTTAATGAGATGTGTGGACTCTCACAATCCTGTTCCTGTTCGAGCTAGGTTTAGGGGTATGAATTAAGTCCAAGACCTAATTTAGCAATGTATCCCAAATTAAAAGACAAAAACTAACAGAAACTAAGAAGAAATTATTAATACATCAAAATTTGTAAAATATATATGTATCATTGTAGCTAGCTAGCTGAATTCATCATTCCAATTAACACATCAAAGCAAGCCACAACTGTCCGTCGAGTGTCAGGCTTCATGATCACGTACGACGGAATCCGATGAGGGAGGAGCAGTAGTAGTGCTGTTTGTATGATCAACTTTCTTCAATATTTTTTTCATGGGAGGAAAGCAACCACAACCCGAAGAAGAAGAAGATGAACTTTTGAGCTTCTTAATATCTGCACCTTCGGTATTATCCAATTTTTCTTTGAATTGTGTCCTCATAACATAAGCTTCTGCGAGATAACCACTAGGAGTCGTCATATAAATGAGAAAGTGGCTGAAAATTAATTAATGGAGTTTAGAATATGAAGAAAATAATAGGTAGGGATATATTTATAGATAAGAGGACTAGGAGTGGTTTATTTCGTAGGATTGGGGAATACGTAAAGAGTGAGACCTAATTATATATTTCCCACTCTATTTTGTGGGGTCTTGTTTGGTAGTGTTCAAATATTGAGGTGAGTTTGAAGGTTTAACTAAGCTAGCTTTTGGGAAATCAGTTTTGAACAAAGTTTCAACATGTGTTTCACTATAATTTTAGAAAATATATGTCAATTCACTTTTAAAAAATAAATAGATATGAAACATGAATTTTAAGAATTAACTACTAAAAATACTCATAAATTTGACACAAAATTATCATTTTTATAATGAATTAGATAATAGATTATTCAAAAATTATAATAGATATTTTAATTAAACTACTAATAAGACAATAATTGTCAAATTACCATTAAAGTTACAATAATTTATTGAAGCAAAAAATAAATAATAACAACAATAGTAAGTAGATATTCTTTAATATAGTCTCCCTACATTCTACTAACAATTTCTTTAATAAGAAGAATGCATTTAATGAGGGATTGAATGTATAGAATTATAGTTGGATTCATAAAAATTTGGGATACATTTTGAAATTATAAAAGAACCCAAAAACTAAATTTTGGGATCTTGTGTTTCTGGCCAAATATTATGGCCAAAACTTTGACAAATTTTATAACCAAATTTCCCCCCAAAAATACAACTTGCAGTATCTATGGCCAAATGACTCCTAAGCTTTGACTTCGCCTTCGTGTGATTTAAGTTCATTTTTTATCCTCTCATTTGTTAATCGAAAATCAATTTACCAAATCGTATAAATGAAAATTGAAACGCCAGGATGATTTTTTTTAGTTGTGCGTCACCCTTTGAATACATGGCAGCGGAAAGTGATGGAAGAGGCTATTTTTATTTTTAAAAAAATCTTAAATCAATTTGTAGTAGCTGTGTGTCATTCTTTTATGAAATATTTTGATAAAATTAATAGGAGTGAAGTCCAAACACTTTATTTTGTTACTAGTTAGTCAAGAATGACTCAAAGAATACATTTTAATATGAGCTAAGGGGTCTAATTACTGGAACAAGGTCATTAAAGTGCCAAGATAAAAAATGAAATCAAATTTGAGAGTATATTTATATTTTTGGCCTTTTAAAATTGACTATTCTAAATTGTGATCTAAGGTTTGACTTTAAAAAAAGTGCAAAAGTAGGTAAAAACACTTTTCCCATTCTTGTAAAGAGTTTTTAGGCCGTCAAAGCACTGTGTTATATATTCTTTGATCACTTTTTGGCATGATATTGAACTTGATTGGAGCGAGAGACTTTTATCTGTTCAATTTTACATTCAGGTACATGTTTGAATAATTCAAATTTTCAATATTTATCTCTCAGCCTTTCGGTCAATGAGGTTGACGAAAGCGTGTAGATGCACATCACACTATTTTGTGGTAGGAATCTAACTCGTATCAATAAATTTCGTATTCTGTCAACATGAAATAATGTATTCATGAACAAGCTCATTACTGCTGAAATTTCTGATAGCTTATAAGATATTTTTTTTAAAAATGGACGAAAGATTACAAAACCAAATTCAACTGTACGCACGTGAACATTTAATAAATCAAATTCCACATACATGAGAGGAAAGAAAAACTAATAATAATATTCTTTTCATATAAATAAACCTTGAATCTACGTGTTTCCTAATTTTGTAGCAATCACAACAGAATAATTTAGAGTCTAATTCGACTTAAAAAAATAATCAAATCACTAATTAAGTGAATATTGTCCATGATGCGAGATAACAATTTGTTTTCTCCATCAATGTGAGACTCTTTAGAATGTCTAGCTAGAAGCTAAAACGTTCTCGATTTTGTAGAAGAATCCGAGGAGAGAGTTGTAATAGGATGTACTTTCTTGAATATTTTAGTGAACCAACCACCAGAAGAAGAAGAAGAAGAAGACGACGACTTTTTCAATTGATCATCACAAATAATTTCATGTGTTGTAGCTTCTTCCTTCTCCAATCTCTTCATCTTCTCCATGTAAAGCTTTTTCATGGCATAGGTCTCAACAAGATAAGTACTACCCGACATGTTTGATATATATATGTATTTTCTAAGAAAATTCTGAAGCAAGCAAAAAATAAGGAAGAAACTTTAATTTAAATGGAGATATTGATATTGGTTCATGAACATTTTTATGGTATTTATACGCACAAAAAGGAATGAGCTAAGAAATTTCATGGCATTGCATGCATTATTTTATTTGGTTTGGCTGTTTTTGTTGAATGTTTTGGTATGTGATGTTTGACGACCTTGGAGCCAAAGTAAATTGACTAATTAATTAGCTTTTTTGTAGCCAACGCGATGAATAGGAATTATTATTTGTCCATATTTTCTTGGAACTCTTTTTCAATTGAATTTGAGCCAAACATCGTATACGTATCAGTAGATAATATTGGACAATGAAAGTACATTAGGCCTACCATATTGTGACATACTAATAATTAAGGTCCCATTTTCATTCTCTTTCCTAAGCCACCATTGAAAGTTTTTTCCATTCGCGAATTACTGAGAATTTTGTGTTACAGAATATAATTTTTCCATTCTTTTTCGATTCCACTGAATCGGTTCATTGAAAAAATGCATGGTGGGAAAACAGATTCTCATTGAAATAGTGGAAAGTTTCCTAATTTTTTTTTCCATATGAAAGCATTATTATGTTGTCTTTCACCAAAAATAAAATAAAAGGTTGTCTTTCACCAATTCAATCAAAATATCTATGGAAATATTGTTTGGCTCTTAGTGTATAGCCTCTTTCGAGATTAGCAAGTACATCGGCTTATGTGATAGCGGGCGAACTAAGGATTTCGTACTTGCAAGAAAGCGTGCAAGTGGGTGAACGTATCACCAGCGCGCCAAGCTAGTCATGGAATTTTTTTCAATGGAAAATAGTAATTTTTTAATAGTGCACATTGACTTGTGGGGTTGAGATTGGATATTTATACATCGTGTTTCTCGTCGAAATTTTGCAAATTTAAAACTTATTTTTTAAAAGAAAGTATTTTTCAAACTTTTTAAATAATCAAAAAATATTTTCCTTCCCCACAAACACACCTTTTGGCTGGACGCATATAATCGAATGATTTGGAGATAAATTGCGATGCTGGGACCAGGCCAGATCCCTCGCCTTGGGCACCAAGTTCATTTTTGGACTTCGAAATAGATATTTTCTACTTTTTCTTTGAGTAAACACTTCCTCCGTCATTTGATTTGACATAATTTTTTTAAAAAATAAAACATTTCTAAAAATTTGTGGTAAAAAATATTATTTATATGACTAATCATTTCATTAACAACAAAAGAAGAATTTTAAAGTTAAATTATTTTCAATTATAAGAAAATGACATGATTTTTTTGAGACAGACTAAAGAGAAAAATGTGTTACATAAATTCAGACAAATGACATGATGATGCGTATTATTGTATTGGTATTTCCGAAAGGAAAAAAAATTATAACCCCAGCTTAATTAAATTTCTAGAAAAGAAATTGGAGTTACGCCAAATATACGTACATTAAACAAAGTTTCATGAAACAAAAATTAAAAAAAACGTACCAACTCCAACTACAGAAAAAACTTAATTAGCTTTGTTAATCAAAACTGATTTCAAGTACGAAACAAGAACGTTAGTTGTGAATTTATAATTAAAAAAATAGTTAGATATGTCTAAACTCTCCCAACAAAAAATTACTCAATATATATAAGGTATTTTATTTTATTTTTTTATTTTTAGTGTGTGTGTGTGTGTATATATATATATATATATATATATATTATTTTGAGTTTTATGGCCTATTTATGTAGTTTTCCCCATTATTTTAAGTGACATTTCTATTTAATTTTGTTGGCATGAAAATTATTTTAAGCTAAAAATTTTAAGAAACAACATGCTACCCATTTTAATCATTTTATTGACCCACTACACTTGACCCAACCCACTAAAACTCAGAGGCAGAGCCAACATACTGTTAGGGGTTCATCCGAACCCCCTTCGCAGGAAAATATTACTATTTATACATGGTTAAAATTATATATATATATATACACACACACACACACACACAAATACACTAGATAACTTATTCACACTTCGCGGAGTAATTCATGACATCATTAAGATTATGAATGATCATTTTCGAATATTAGAAATTTTTGGTATTGTCACATATATTAAGAACTTGAAAGATTGTAAACTTCTTACTCTTTAATGAATTTTATCTTCTACATATTTTCAATTATAATATTTGTTCTTTGATATAATTGGCTTCTAAAAATTGAATGATTTTTCATAGATTAGTCAACTATCACTCTCTCTATTGTTTGGTACATGTGCATTCAAAGTATAAGATACTCAATTTGATGGCTTATTATTCATTCTTTAGCAGTAGTAGCTAGTTTTCCTTACTCTTTCATGTCATTGTCCATAAACACCCCTAAATATGTCATAATAAATTTATCATGTAAAAGATATCAACCATTCGTATTCTCACATGTGTGTTCCTTAATTATTCTAGAGCTAGTAAGTCATAAGAAGATCTCATTAAGTTTTTAAAAACTTTTATAATCACCTTTAAAAAACTTAAAATATTTTGATTTACAATCACATGTTTGTTATTCCGGACGGCATCGGCTAGAAAAAATATAGGAAATAAAAACAATCACAAGTAATTAGGAGAATCGGGAAAGGTTACAGGTAGGAGTAGTTTTAATAATTGAGACTCTCCAACTTTTTCTTGTATTAACCATTAACAAAGAATAGGAAAGTAGTAATTGAAACATTTAAACTTTTTTGAATAAAGAATGTGAAAGGTTAAGAAGCAATATCTGAAAAATACATGATAACATCTATCTATCTATCTAATCTATCTATATCTATCTATATATATATATATCTATATATCTATCTTCTATCAGTTTCTATATCTATCTATCTATCTATCTAGCTTCTATACTACTTTAAAAGCATGAACTTCCTAAATTAAATGTTAAATTATTATAATATCCCCAACTTAAAACATCCAATTTAGTATATCTTTTATATTTTATATTATATTACATTTATTTAAATATTTATATTATAAAATATATTAAAAGCATACACCTTTTCACATTGAAGGGTTGAGACTTTTTCAAAGAGTTGTGGCTTTTTCAAAAGGTTGTGACTTTTTCAAAAAATTGTGACTTCTCCAATGAGTTGTGATCTTTTCAAAGGTTTGTGACTTTTCAGAAGGATTGCGACTATTCCAAAAAGTTGTGACTTTTCCAAAGAGTTGTGACTTTTCTGAAGGGTTGTGACTTTTCTGAAGGGTTGTGACTTTTCTAAAGAGTTGTGACTTTATCAAAAGGTTGTGACTTTTTCAAAAAAAAAATTGTGACTTCTCCGATAAGTTGTGATCTTTTCAAAGGGTTGTGACTTTTAAGAAGGATTGTGACTATTCCAAAGGGTTTTGACTTTTCCAAAGAGTTGTGACTTTTCTAAAGAGTTGTGACTTTTTGGATGAGTTATAACCTTTCTAAAGGGTTGTGACTTTTCTAAAGAGTTGTGCCTTTTCTGATAAGGCACAATAAGCACATGTTTGTACTACCTTTGTTGGCTATTAATAAAGGAGTTCCCTCACATTGTTGGTAGGAATACTTCACATTGTTGGTAGGAATAATTCCCCAACTCATTACGGAGGTCCTTATAAAGTTTTTTCAAAAAAACATTTTAGGTGCTCTAGGGCGCTAGATCAATGGACTAATAAACATGAAAAACCGAGGAATTTCGATAATGTCTAAAAAATGGCTTATAAATGCGAAAATATGCGTTAAAAAATTAGTGTGAGTATACGTGATGGTTATCAACTCATTACGGACGTCCTTATAAAGTTTTTTCAAAAAAACATTTTGGATGCTCTAAGACGCCAGATTCATGGGCTAATACACACGAAAAATCAAGGAAGTTTCCCGATATTGATCATAAAGCTATGCGAGGACGCAGGAGTCCCCTTTAGGGGGAATACTGATGTGCGGATCACCCCAGCTTCTTCCAATGACATCCGAAGGATTGAGGCTGATTGCTTACGAGATGATGCGGCTCGGAGGAAGCCGCCACCACCAGACACCATGCCCGTTGTTGATCTAGCTACTTTAGTTTCAGAGGCCAGCACACCTGCTCCTTCTATGGAACATGAAGGTATATATTCTACTGTGCCTCATACTCCTACTATTACTGTGACTGCTGCTGCTGCTATGCCTGCCCCCGCTCCTACTACCCATCCCCCTTGACCCAAGCCTTGATTTATCAAACGGCACTCTTGCCCGGTCTGTATATGTTAGAGCTACCAGGGTTGAGAAGGACATGCCCGGGATGGTTGATAGTGCAATTGAGAGAGCGATGGCCCCATTGAGGGAGAGGGTGACTAGATGTGATGGGTTGATTGAGGCCCACAGTGTGAGGTTGGATAACCTCACTGCTAGATTAGAGGCTCGATAGGAGGCCGAGGGTAGTTTCGGTGTGCTGGACACCATGAGAGGTGAGCTATCTACTTTGAGAGAAGATGTAGACCAACTGAGGTCTACAGATATTTCGATGTTGTGGGGAGATATTCCCCAACTTAATGTTCCTGCCTCTATGCCACCGACGATGCCCAATAGTGAGCCATCTTTGAATGTGCATCCGAGTGGTTTAAATGGTAGAGCTGCTACTAATGATGTTGTTGATGAGAGGGCCAATGATGATTTAGCCGAGAAGATGGATGAGGATGAGGTGAGGAGAGAGGAAGATGAGCATGGGATTATACAGACGCTCACGGAGTTGCAGGACACTTAGGAGTTGATTGTCTAGGCTATCTTGGAGAGATCCCTTCGGGAGACCTCCGCAGTCGGCACCAGTGAAATCTCTTCAAACTCCACAATTCCTCTCAGTGATATGAAGAGCACTGATGCCCTAGATAATACCACATTGATGCCTTCTATGATACTATTGCTAGGCACTGATGCCTTGAATGATGCTATGTCTCCAGAGACCTTGGATGAGAGCACTCCACAGGCAGCCTATCAGGGGGACCTTTTTAACTCTTTCTCCCATACTCTATTACTTTTGCTTTGAGGACACTGCACATTTCTTTTTGGTGGGGTGAGGGCTTTTGTGTCAATATTTCCCTTTTGTTTTGTATTTTGTTATTTCAATTTTGGATAATTATAGTAGTTTAGTTTTATTTATATTAGAGTGTTTCATTTGGTTTAGTGTATCTCTTGTTACCTCTTTCGTTTTCTCTCAATTTTGCAACCACCCCCATGAGTTTTGAAAATTGTGAAATGCTTGAGTTTTCATTGATAATAATTCGAGGATCAATTGTGTTCAATATCGATGTCTTGAATAGTACTCATGATGAGCATGATGTATAGTGTTGGTGTTGCAAGAATGAAATCGATGTGGCTGCACTTTTGAGGATCTCTTTGAATCTTTTGATGACTAGCTCTGTTGTGATGTGAGCCTTGCAATGAACATCACATGTATGCTTTTGATCTTTTCGGGCTATGCTAAATGAGTGTATTCGAAGTGCCATGTGTGGTGAGGTCTTACTTGAAAACATGAGTGTGGAATCCTAGAATTTGCCTTGTTAGTCTAATTGTCTAAACCTTTGTAATTATAAGGCATGATCTTGGGCAGAAATTCTAAGAGGGAACCCAAAATTCCATATCCTTGGTGACTACCTTGTGAGGGTGTGCATCCATTTTGGCACCATTTGAGCCTAAACCATTTGTTGACAAAATCAAAATAAAACCTCTTGAGCCAAATTGTCTCTACCTTCTTACCCAAAATCCTTTTTGAAGCATTGTTATGTTTGAATAGCCAACTTAGGCTAAAGTTTTGATCTGCTATAGGGGTATTGACTTTAATATTATAAAAGCTTACATCTTTTGAATGATTATATGCATAGGAAATATAGGAAAATATTATGAGATATATATGCTCAAGTGCAATTTAAGTCATTGGTACTTCTAATTTTGCAAGAGATGTTAATATTTGTTCAATTCTAAATTTGTTGTCAAATAAATTGCTGTGGTTGCCCATTGAAAGAATTGTGATGGGATAATAATGGAAACAATTAGATTTATTGCTGATTCTACCTGTAAAATTTTCTTGAGGCACTTCAAATGTACTACAAAATATTAACTGAACGAAAGGTTTGTTTTGAGGAAACTTTGAAATTGAGTTTGGGAGGTGATTTTGAATGTTGAATGGCCATAAAGGAACACATAGTGGTATAACAATAAAGATTCTTTTAAGCGTGAAACTCATTGGTAGCAAATGACAATGACTGAAACCGGAAAATTAGAGTGATCACTTAAGGTTGAGATGCTTGTCAAAGTACTTCTTCAGGTTCTTTCTAGCAGAACTTTTCCCTGTAATGAGATTCTTTATCCTAAATTAGCTTATAATATTGTACACGAGGGTACATTAGTATTTTGGCAATTGACAACATTAAAAAAGGGGGTAAGAGATAGGAATAAAGTGATCCGCCTAACCTTCGATTTCAGTAATCAAGTTTTTCTTTCTCACTCCTTATGTACCTTTTTTTTCTTTTGTTTCTTTTTACTTCATCCACTCTTTTTTACCTTTTCTGAAATGTAGGGCAAATGAAACCCTCTACAACTTCTTCTAAGAAAA